>OZ022513.1:56695213-57176551 GCA_963989385.1 Ctena decussata
GCCGTTTGTTCCTCTGTGAGGGAATTCTAGCTTTTAAGAGCAGACTCCACTTTGAAAGTGTTACGCCGCAACAGAGGAAACAAGAGGGCCATGGTGGCCCTGAATCGCTCACCTGAGCATTAATCAGTTCACTGGCTCTGGTGAAGATTTATAAGAGTTTATACCATACTAACATTTGACCTAATTTTGACCCAACATGACCCACTTTCAAACTTGGCCTGGATATTGTAAGAATAAACATTCTGACACAGTTTCATTGAAGATTGGATCAAAACTGTGCCCTCTGGAGCGTATACAAGGTCATTCTTATATTTGACCTAGTGACCAAGTTTTTGACCCGACACGACCCAGTTTCAAACTCTACCTTGATTTCATTAAGATAAACATTCTGACAGAGTTTCATGAAGATTGGATCAAAACTGTGCCCTCTAGGGTGTACACAAAGATTTTCTAAGATTTGACCTTGAGCCGACGTGACTCAGTTTCAAAGGGGGCTTAGATATATGGACAATAAACATTTTGACATAGTTTCATGAAGATTGGATCAAAACTATGCCTTCTAGTGCTTACACAACATTTTTCTAAGATTTGACCTTGTGACCTAGTTTTTTACCCGATATGGCCTACTTTCAAACTTGGCCGAGAGTTTATGAAGATAAACATTCTGACAGAGTTTCATGAAGATTGGATCAAAACTGCCCTCTAGGGTGTACACAAAGTTTTTCTAAGATTTGACCTTGAGCCGACGTGACTCAGTTTCATAGGGGGCTTAGATATATGGACAATAAACATTTTTACATAGTTTCATGAAGATTGGATCAAAACTATGCCTTCTAGTGCTTACACAACGTTTTTCTAAGATTTGACCTAGTGACCTATTTTTTTCCGACATGACCTACTTTCAAACTTGGCCGAGAGTTTATGAAGATAAACATTCTGACAAAGTTTCATAAAGATTAGATCAAAATTGTGTCCTCTAGAGTGTACACAAGGTTTTTCTATGATTTGACCTAGTGACCTAGTTTTTGACCCGACGTGACCCAAGTTCAAACTTGTCCTAGATATTATGAGGATAAACATTCTGACAAAGTTTCATGAACTTTGGATGAAAACTGTGCCTTCTAGAGCGTACACAAGGTTTTTCTAAGATTTGACCTAGTGACCAAGTTTTTGACCTGACATGACCCAGTTTCAAACTCATCCTACATATTTTGAGGATAAACATTCTGACAAAGTTTCATGAACTTTGGATCACAGCTGTGCCTTCTAGAGCTTACACAAGGTTTTTCTAAGATTTGACCTAGTGACCTAGTTTTTGACCCGACATGACCTACTTTCAAACTTGGTCGAGAGTTTATGAAAGTAAATATTCTGACAAAGTTTCATAAAGATTAGATCAAAACTGTGTCCTCTACAGCGTACACAAGGTTTTTTCTATGATTTGACCTAGTGACCTAGTTTTTGACCCGACATGACCCAGTTTCAAACTTTTCCTACATATTATGAGGATAAACATTCTGACAAAGTTTCATGAACTTTGGATCAAAACTGTGACTTCTAGAGCGTACACAAGGTTTTTCTAAGATTTGACCTAGTGACCTAGTTTTTTACTTAACATGACCCAGTTTCAAACTTGGCCTAGAGTTTATGGAGATAAACATTCTGACAATGTTTCATAAAGATTGGATAAAAACTGTGTCCTCTAGATTATACACAAGGTTTTTTCTATGATTTGACCTAGTGACCTAGTTTTTGACAAGACGTGACCCAGTTTCAAACTTATCCTAGATATTATAAGGATAAACTTTCTGATTATGTTTCATGAACTTTGGATCAAAACTATGCCTTCTAGAGCGTACACAAGGTTTTTCTTAGATTTGACCTAGTGACCTAGCTTTTGACCCGACATGACCCACTTTCAAACTCGGCATAGACTTAATGAAGATAAACATTCTGCCAAAGTTTCATAAAGATTGGATCAAAACTGTGTCCTCTACAGCGTACACAAGGTTTTTCTATGATTTGACCTAGTGACCTAGTTTTAAACCCGACATGACCCAGTTTCGTAGTTTTCCTAGATATTATGAGGATAAACATTCTGACAAAGTTTCATGAACTTTGGATCAAAACTGTGCCCTCTAGAGCGTACACAAAGTTTTTCTAAGATTTTACCTAGTGACCTAGTTTTTGACCCGACATGACCAAGTTTCGAACTTGGCCTAGATTTTATGAAGACTACCATTCTGACAAAGTTTCATAAAGATTGGATCAAAACTGTGTCCTCTACAGCGTACACAAGGTTTTTCTATGATTTGACCTAGTGACCTAGTGTTAGACCCGACGTGACCCAGTTTCGAACTTGTCGTAGATATTATGAGGATAAACATTCTGACAAAGTTTCATGAACTTTGGATGAAAACTGTGCCCTCTAGAGCGTACACAAGGTTTTTCTAAGATTTGACCTAGTGACCTAGTTTTTGACCCGACATGACCCAGTTTCGAACTTGGCTTAGATTTTATGAAGACTAACATTCTGACAGAGTTTCATAAAGATTGGATCGAAACTGTGCCCGCTAGAGTGTACACAAGCAAAAGTTGACGGACGGACGGACGTCCGGACGTACGACGGACATCAGGGTATCCCAAAAGCTCACCCTGAGCACTTCGTGCTCAGTTGAGCTAAAAAACGGAAGTCACACAATTGTTTCCCTTTGTTAAACTGGCGAGAAAATAGGGACGGTTTCACAAACTCCTACATGTAACAGAGAAAGAATTCAAAGTTTCTTGAAGTTACAGAAATCAATGTCAAATTAAGAAAGAGTTACTTGGAACTCAAATTTTAGTCTGTTTCTGATTTTCCTTATTTCAGAATTGAATCACCTTTTTTGAGCTTTCATGGAGTCATGAAAAACTTTACATAGTTAATGTCTGAAGGGGCTTTTCGTTGAAAATAAACTTATTTTGTTTTGCGATACTCCACAAAAGCGTAATATGTAACTTCAATATTGTACTTTCGTTTTATTTTCTTTCGTCAATGACGAGAGGGTGATGATTGAAGGCTGTGTACAGTAGAACTCTGTTTACTGTTGAAAAGATTTCCGCCTCCGACGGGGCTCGAACTCAGGACCGCTAGATCAGTAGGCTAGCATTTAGGACACTGAGCTACGGGGGCTCCTAGAACATGCAGAAGGTAGGGTGAAGGTAATTGTTACATAAATAGTGTCATAAATAAACCATATTGATCCTGATCAACAATTAATGTTTTGACAAGCGCCCTTTAAAATAACGTATTGCACAGAACGTAAATTTTAGGCGTGCTCCTGCATTTCTACGCAAGCGTTTTATCGCCACATAAGATCATATAACAGCATTTATAGGGAAGGGCAACTAAGTATTATAGCCACGAGATGAAAAAGACAACAAAGTGGCATGTGCGACCAGGGAAGACTCAGATCAGCCTGGGCATCCGCGCAGTCTGACCAGAGTCTTCGCTGTCCGCATGGAGGTAGCTTATATCCTTAGCTACACGTTATGCGCTCAGCAAAGAGTCTGATCAGACTTGGTGGATGCCCAGGCTGATCTGAGTCTACGCTGGGTGCACAACCACTTTGTTTGTTATCTGGTGATGCGGCTCATATAGTGCCTGAATATTCGTACAATGACACTATTATTACCGCTGAAATTGAAAAAATCATCTGAAGAAATATGGCATGGCGGTGCTAATTTTAATGACGTTTGCTGTATTAGCTGACAAAGCTTGTGATCTAATGCTTGTTCAGTGAAACTATAATATACTCAGGCCCTTTCCGAAAATAAAGCACCAAGCTATCTAATCTCAGGCTCTGGGGACATAATCACAGACGCCCAGCCGGAAAACTGTGTAAGTAACCACCGATGTTCTACCATAGTGCAAAGCTTGTAGTTTGGGATCTGGCAAAGATACAAGCAAACCTTTAGGTCACCTAGTACTAGTAGACTGAAATAAATGCTGGCACAACTTCAGCAGGTGACTATATCACTATGTTTATGGAGCCCCTGTCCATTGCCACTGAACAGACCAAGGAGGCGACATCTAAAGCAGATACCAAAACGAGCTTTCTCTCTCAGGGAATCGGCTCTATATAGGCTGAAATACTGTCTCATAGAGCCGTTATTTTAAC
The DNA here is from genome assembly GCA_963989385.1 of Ctena decussata. NCBI lineage: Eukaryota > Metazoa > Mollusca > Bivalvia > Lucinida > Lucinidae > Ctena > Ctena decussata. The sequence goes on from OZ022513.1 coordinate 56,699,374, forward strand.
GCAATTAACCAGCAACCAACCAATCAAAAATTGTGTAACAGTGGTGAGTGAACTCTGGTTTCAGGTTCCACCATTACTCAGATAGGAATTACGGAGACGGGACCTCGATTAAAGTTTCATCCGAGAGACCTGAGAATTGAGGGGTTCGAACCTGCAACCCCGGGATTGGAAGTGTTGTGCCTTGTGCAAGAGTCATATGTAGCCAAGCGTTTTTCGTTTTTAAATGCCCTGGTATAAACCCCGCCCTCTGGGAACATGCTGATGGTTATAACCCTGCTGTTAGCCCTGCTCTGTATAACAGAAAATTCCACTGGGGTAGTGATCCAAAAGTTAGAAACCCAGCACCTTCATGGGACTGTGTGGACAATGAACAAGTTATAATAAGAAGATAAAATTTATTTAAACTCGGCAAATTTCATAACAATGCAACAACAGCTGTTGATGAGCTTTTGACCGATATGATAACCGATCATTGGTGGTTGCAAATGACTAGTCATTACATATTTAGGCTATTACACAACGGCCACTCCTAAATTATCACTCGAACATCAAATGCAGAACGCAGCTTGGTTTCGGCATTGCCTGAATATCCAGTTAAGATCTTATTTTACTCTGTGATTTTGCTCCCGCTATTTTAAAGCCGAGAACAAACCCAGAGAGCCTGTTTTGTTTTTTACATCTCACCTTGCAAATGTAAAGGATAACGCCTGCCATATCGTATAACTACAACTGCAGCTTGTAAAGCAACGGAGTTACTTTAAATTGACACATCCACGCGCACCGGAAATAGTGACTGTGTTCTTACCTTGAAGAAAATTTAAAGCAGAAACATAAGCTCCACTTTGAAAAAGTTAGCCGTCAGTACATGATAATGAACAGTCACTATTTCACAGCTCACATAATTTCGCAATTTAAATGGAACGTGCTAAAACCCTTTGTAAGCTTCTGAGGTCTTGTATTTAACAGTGATGTTCAATTTTGCTATGGACTGCCAGTGTTGAAGCACTATGATGGAAATACTGATCAAAGTGAAGCAATGCATTGATGACACTTCAAGGCTGGGTTTATCTTATCCTGGTGTTATTCGCTGTCTAAAACGCAGACCGTGCTCTAGGCCTACTGCAATGACTGGTTATATCTCCGTAGTTAACCAAAGCAACCAAATAAACTTTATCTTAACTGCGAGAGCGTAGGCTGGTTTGTGTATTCGATATTGGTATGATATAAGACCCAATTTCTTAATAGTTTTCCAACATCTGTCTGCATATTTCTAAGAACTGATATGACACTTGTAATAAAACAAATACGCTAGAGAGTAGAGAGCTGTAAATGTGTGTCAGCATGTAGAAATTAACATGTGACACACGTACAAATTTCAGTCCGCGGTATATTTACTGTCATATAACTACCGAACATGGTCAAAGCACACATACGGGCGCATTGTATTCACCTCAGACCTGCCAAAATGCAGGTATGTTGGCTAAATTATCTTCCTGGCACTGTGTGGACAATGAAAAAGTCATTACAAGAAGATAAGATACGATTTATTTAAAGTCGACAAGTTTCATAACAATGCAACATAAGCTGTTGATGAGCTTTTGAACCGATATTATAACCGATCATTGCCCTGCATCTTAGCCAGGTGGGGGTTGGGGCATGGTGGTTGCAAATGACTAGTCATTACATAATTAGGCTATTACACAACGACCACTTCTAAATTATCACTCGAATATCAAATGCAGAACGCAGCTTAGTTTCGGCATTACCTGAATATCCAGTTAAGATCTTATTTTACTCTGTGATTTTGCTCCCGCTATTTTAAAGCCAAGAACAAACACAGCGAGCCTGGTTTTTCCATCTCACCTTGCAAATGTAAAGGATAACGCCTGCCATATCGTATAACTGCAACTGCAGCTTGTAAAGCAACGGACTTACAGAGTTACTTTAAATTTACACATCCACGCGCACCGGAAATAGTGACTGTGTTCTTACCGTAAAGAAAATTTGAAGCAGAAACAAAAGTTCCACTTTGAAAATGTTAGCCGTCAAGACATGATAATGAACAGTCACTATTTCACAGCTCACATAATTTCGCAATTTAAATGGAACGTTAAGTTTAAAATGAGAGATTAGATTATTGCTGTTATAAAATATCTACAAAATGAAGAGGGGGAATATAGTTTAAAAGCACAATGACAGTTAGTTGGAATATTCTGCAATCTTAATTTCTGCGGTTTTTATACGAAACCCAGAACTACGCTGAAATTAAACACCTGCATAAACAACCCAATAAACGGTATGAAATTCAAACTCCAGCATAGACGGTTCTTAATATATGAGCCACGACACGAGAAAACCAACATGGTTGTGCGCCTAGCGCAGACTCAGATCAGCCTGGGCATCCACCTGGTCCGCTCAGAATTTTCGCTAAGCATTTAAAGGGTAGCTAAGGGTCTAAGCTACCTCTATGCGGATGCCCAGGCTGATCTGAGTCTGCGCTGGGCGCACAACCACATTGTTGGTTTTGTCGTGTCGTGGCTCATATGGTATGCTTAAAAAGCGCGGTGCACAGAAAAAATACAGAATTAATACATCCCCTCAACGTCTTTGAAACACGTGTTAGTGTCTTATTTCTGAAGCAACTACCTAAGACGATGCATAATAAAGATAGACAAAATAAAAAGAGTTGAAAATCATGCAGATAGGTTCTGAACAGTGAGATTTTTTTCAAATCAAGGAAATAGGAAATGGAGTTCTGCATAAGCGGGTGCTAGGGGATGTGGCCAGTGCCGCACATTTCATTACTGGTCATGAACAGATTTTCGGCACATTAATTAGTATATTTTGTTTATATAAATTTGCTGAGAAAATAAAGTTCTGCATAAGCCGATGTTGTGATACATGGTCAGTTGGTCAGTGTCGCACATTTCAATACTGGTCATGAGCGGACCCAATTAATCCGAGTCTGCTGTTTGTAATGAAATGTCCGACACTGGACACGCCCCCTAGCAGATCGCTTTGTCGCACCTGGTTTGTGGCTTCACATAAAGAACTCAATGAAAGCTTCAGTTTTACACCTATTTGATCAAAATCCATTTGGATTCATTCTTACAAGTCATGAACAGATTTTCGGCACATTATTATATTTTGTTAATTTAAATTTGCTCTGAAAATAAAGTTCAGCATAAGCCGATGTTAGGATACATGGTCAGTTGGTCAGTGTCGCACATTTCAATACTGGTCATGAGCGGACCCAATTATTCCGAGTCTGCTGTTTGTAATGAAATGTCCGACACTGGCCACGCCCCCTAGCAGATCGCTATGTCGCACCTGGTTTGTGGCTTCACATAAAGAACTCAATGAAAGCTTCAGTTTTACACCTATTTGATCAAAATCCATTTGGATTCATTCTTACAAGTCATGAACAGATTTTCGGCACATTATTATATTTTGTTAATTTAAATTTGCTCTGAAAATAAAGTTCAGCATAAGCCGATGTTAGGATACATGGTCAGTTGGTCAGTGTCGCACATTCCAATACTGGTCATAAGCGGACCCAATTAATCCGAGTCTGCTGTTTGTAATGAAATGTCCGACACTGGCCACACCCCCTAGCAGATCGCTATGTCGCATCTGGTTTGTGGCTTCACATAAAGAACTCAATGAAAGCATCAGTTTTACACCTATTTGATCAAAATCCATTTGGATTCATTCTGAAAATGGAGTTTTGCATAACCGGTTATGCAAACCTCCATTTTCAGAATGAATCCAAATGAACCAATGAGCCCACAGGACCAGAAAATATCTAGTCTGCACTATGATGATGTACGGGAGACATTTTACATTCTCCACACGGCCCAATACCAGCTGACGTAATGGTAAATACTTTTTAAATAGTTAGATCCTTTGCAATCGGAAGCAAGGAATATACAACAGAAATACAAAAAGCATTCACGGTTTAGCTGAGTCTTTTAATGACCAGTAATGAAATGTGCAGCAGTGCTCATGCATATGTAAGTGTCTTTTCTTATACATTAATTTGTATCAGGCTCGAGCCAAACTCTTGGCACGCCTCGCCATTCTATGCATTTTCTTTTCTCAGCAGACATATGCTAACATGATGGCCAAAGAAACCAAAATGGTATTCTTTGTACCACAAAAATCCTAACCATATGGGACATTATCAGAATAAATTTTATCTTGTTTCCAAAGAATACCTCTCAGCATTGTGGCTTATCACCTGTGGTCAATAGGTCGATTTCTTTTGTCGATTTTACCAAACAAGAATTCCGCAGATCGCTATGTCGCACCTGGTTTGTGGCTTCACATTAAGAACTCAATGAAAGCATCAGTTTTACACCTATTTGATCAAAATCCGATTGGTAGTTCATGGGATATTGTCTGTTTCATATATATTTCTCGTTTTTTAGTAACAGCAAATGGCGGCCATTGTGGATTGAAAAAAAAAAATGAAATAGCTTCAAGCAAGGATCATTCTAACACAAAACTGGTCCAAATTCAGTCAGAAAGTCTTGAGATTTGTCATTTTCATGATTTTTTGTGATCGTAAGTAATGGCAGCGACAGCCATCTTGGATTGCCCAATTACATAGTCAAAAACTTAAAGGACCATTCTGAATGAATTTGACTAAAATCTCTGTTTAGCGTTTCTTGAGATATTTCCATTTAAGCAAACACAGTCTCGTAAACAGACAGTAGGTCAATAAGACCTAATTCCATTACAGATTTTTACATGTTGATAATTCAAAAAATAATAACCCTACTAATGATAAATGCAAAATTTTAGCCAAATATACCTAACTGGTTTGGGAGAAAAGGTTGATGGTTGGTTGATTTGATGCTTAACGTCCACGGTAAACAACTAAGGTCATGTCGGGACGGTCAGTTAACCTAACCACACTATTCCTGGGCAGGCTTAGACCTCCTAAGCGGTTAACCAGTACTAAGTGCACATACCTTCGCCAGTAACTGACGAGAAAAGGTTGATTTCATTTGTTTTGCCATTTTAGTAATGGCAGTCATCTTGGATCCTCGACTATGCTGAATTTTACCATTCTGCAGCCCTGCAGTCTCATCATTCTGCATGTGAAATTTGAGAACAATGAGTGCAGTTTTGTTTGTTGTGTTATTGTTTAAATTCCACGGTAAACAGCTATGGTCATGTCGGGACGGTCAGTTAACCTAACCACATTATTCCTGGGCAGGCTTAGACTTCCTAAGCGGTTAACCAGTACTAAGTGCACTTATATTCTCCAATAACTGACAACTGCCCTTCTTGAATCAGCGGAAGGAAAAATGAAAGTAAGTGGCCGGACCGGGTATCGATCGCAGGACTCCTGGCTTATAAGTCATACGCCCTACTGACTGGGCTACGTGGCCCGGCATGGACGCAGTGGTTTCAGAGAATAAGTCATTTGAATAGACTTAAATGCTAAGGGTCGACGTAAATTATTTTAGGGTCGACGTAACTTGTAAACGGTCACTGTGACCTAATTCCGCTGTAGATTTTTTTCATCATTTTGAAAAGAAAGGTTCAACAAATGCTCCATGCAAAATTTCAGCCACATATACCAAGCGGTTTCGGAGAAAAAGTTGATTTTATTGGTTTTGCTATTTGTAGTAACGGGCCTAATGGCGGCCATCTTGAATGCTCGGCCAGGCTGAATTTTACCATCCTGAAGCCCTTCAGTCTGACCATGTTGCATGTGAAATTTTAGAACCATGGGTACCTTGATTTCAGAGAATAAGTCATTTGAATGGACATATAAGCTAGGGTCGACATAAATTGTGAATGGACTAACGGACGGACGAACGGTCTGACGGAAAACAGGACGCCTATGTCGCACCTTGCTAAAGCAGGTGCGACCATAAAACCAGTCAATCCATTTGTCCAAGGAAATCTGTAAACGTGTCGATTACCGAATCCGAGAACCTTTTGTAAAGACCTTTCCACGGATATCACGTCACACAGCCCCGGATCCAGGGGATGGGCTTTTGGGCTTCAGCCCCGCCATCTGGGCCTCTGTGTTATGTATAATGTGTAGGCCGCTAGAAAATAAAGAGTATCTGATGACAATTTGAGATAATCTATCAATGTTGTTAGATTAAAATAAATGTTGTTCGATCTCATTAGAATCGCCTCAGCGAGGCGATTCTAATGAGATATCACAACATATAATTCAAGGTAAAAAGGCTTGTCAAAAATCTCATCGAATTGATTCCTAATTATGTCATACATTTTCAAGCCCCACCTAACACACCCACATGCATCGCGGCACCTCCCAGCCCCACCAGTCATCCTGAGCCCCACCAGAACATGGTGGTCTGGACCCGGGCCTGTCACAATTATGTGGCTTATCAGCCCTCTGAATAAGACTCGTCTTTAGACGAACTTATCAATCATATGAAAGGATGTCCATTGAATAATCTTACAGTTCCCTGGCCTGTCGTTACATCAGAAGTAAATAAAGTGAACGGGTACATAGCGATGCTTTTCGCGATTGTTTAATAAAATAACTTAAGTGACCCCAGTTTTGCTTCTCCAGATAACGAAAACCTTTTACAAAGGAGAATAAACTTAAATGAAAGAACTTCGTCCTATAGCAGCAAACAATTTCCTTTCAGAGTTGATCCGTATTGCGAATGGAGGCCAAAAAATGGAGAAGTGGCTTCCCCTGCAAGCGTACTAATTCATCTAAACCTGCAGATACATGGATAACCCAACACTACTACATCAGTTATCAGGTGCAAATGGGTTATAAATGTCGCAACAGACTGCGCATAAAAAAACATCCAAGCTATGCGGTTTATCAATATTAGTTTGAAACAGTTTATAGCAAACATCCAAGCTATGATGCGGTTTATCAATATTAGTTTGAAACAGTTTGTTTCCAAAGATGACCTGTCGAGATAAATCCTGTGCATAGGCATGTACACCACAGCCTGAATCTGTTCATTTTTTTGGTCTCCGAAGATGACCTGCATTTGAATGCAATGACATTGTAGTACAGAAGGACAATCTGTAAGGAAAATTTCGTCGAGGGTCCCGAACACATGACGACAAGATAATAAACCGAACACACATCCGCTAGACTTTAAGGATTGGACTAGCTATACTGGTCATTTGTTCATTCTTTATATCTATTTACACAACATGCATGAACCGTACTGATACACTCCTCCATCCTACCAAAGAACACTTGCATCAAATGTTAAAAGCGTTGCCCTTGCTCCAACGGCAATCAGGCACCACAGTAGTATAAGAGAAAAGTCTGTAAAGAACATTCCGTCGAGCGCAAAACGGGTTTGTGTAAGCAGATGAATAAATTTATGTTTCTGAAGTTGTCTTGCGTGTGTGATGCACTGCCATTGTAGAAAAGCGGAAAAACTGTGAAAAAATTGTCCAGCACCCCAGACCCACGACCCCAAGATTATAAACTGAGCATATAAACTGCCATTGTAGAAAAGCGGAAAAACTGTGAAAAAATTGTCCAGCACCCCAGACCCACGACCCCAAGATTATAAACTGAGCATACAACCGAGAGGCTTAAATGTCCCGACCAGTAGAGCGTGGCCGTTGTATAAGGTGCAAGACTACCAATACAGGGATCCCAGGTTCCACCGCTTCACTGGTCTTTCAGATGAGACTTTAAACAGAGGTCCCGTCTCCAAATAACCTATGCATTGGTGGAATTTTAAAACCTAGTTCACTCACTCACTCACAAGACCAGTAACACAAATCAGTTATACACTCTATATACCTAAACACATATTTATTCATCATGAATTAGCAGTACAAATACACTAAATATACCACAACCAGTATGTATCTGCCCACGTATGAGTTGACTGAGTCCATGTTTTCAAAGATGATTTGCCTGCATGAGTGCATTGCCATTAACATCATAACAGTATGCATAATTGTATGAGCCGCAACGCGAGAAAACCAATAAAGTGGTTGTGCGCCCAGCGCATACTCAGATCAGCCTGGGCAGCCATTAAATCTTGATAGATTCTTCGTCAAGCGCTTCAAGGGTAGCTAAGGGTCTCAGCTACCTCCATGCGGACAGCGAAGACTCTGATCAGACTGGGCGGATGCCCAGGCTGATCTGAGTCTGCGCGCGGCGCACAACCACAATGTTGGTTTTGTCGCGTCGCGGCTCGTATGTATTCAACTATGTGGCTTATTTCCAGTATGATTAAGTTTATGTCGATTAAGATGAGTTGCCCGTGTAAATGCTTTTCCACATACCTCACACCTATGTGGTTTATAACCCGAGTGAATATGTATATGGGCCCAAAGAGAACTTGCGTGTGTAAAATCCTTACCACAAACATCACAATTATGTAGTTTCTCACCAGTATGAACAAGTGTATGTCTACGAAGATAACCTGCCACTGCAAATGCTTTGTTACAAACATCACAGCTGCATGGCTTATCATCTGTATGTGTCTTTAGAGCACTTGCGTCCGTAAATGCTCTATTACAAACATCGCAACTACAGGGTGTTAAGAAAGTTCGTAGACATTATTTAAACATACACCGAAAGCTTTATAATGTTATGATTTTAGCAAAAGTTTGTTTGTGTGATATAAAAAGTATTACCAAAGATATGCAACATTTAAATTCTTCTTTTATTTCAAAGCGACGAGGAAATCTGGCCCCGAGGTTATAAAACTTTTTTCGTGCTCAACTCAGCTGAGCATGAAATTTTCTCTGCTGATAAATATGAAAATGCCAACTAATGTTGGCATTTTCATATTCATCTACAGAGAAAATATCATACTCTGCTAAACTAAGCAAGAAAACAACTCCACTTATCAGTAATTTGCTATTTATTAGCAGGTAAAATTTCATGCTCAGCTGAGTTGAGCATGAAAAAGTTTTATAACCTCGGGCCCAGAAATGTTATTGACAAACCATCTCCGAGGCTGACAATGGTGAAGGTAAATTATTGATTTGCATTTGAGTTTGGCATCTTTACCGCTTTATTTTTCAAAATTAGTAGAAACATTTAAAATGTTAAAGTACTGGTATTGCAGGGAATATTAAGTGCTTTGTTATAATAAGATTTTATTATTTTCTGGTGATCTAGTACCAAATATCTGAGTAAATCAAAAGGGTACCCCATTTGCAATTAAAACGTTAGGGGTAGGGATAAATCTGTATCAGTATTTGTTTACACGGAGGCATTTTGCAGATTTCTTCTATTGTCCAGTTGTTACATTCGTTGTTACATTCATATTTTGATATGACTTTTTCGTTTCATTTTTATTTAAAGTCACTCTCTACAAATTCCTCTGTAGATTTAACCTCATATTCATTTTTGTTAAATTTTGCACTAAAACTTGCTGTTTTTAAATAAATTATATATGAATATGAAATTGTTTAGGAAACTCTTGTAATATCTAATACTTAGATATAATTTCCTGTAATTAACAAATTTTATTGTCGTTTAGATGCGTTATTGTCATAGAAATGCTAATTTCATCAACACATTTACATCATTTGATTTTTGGTGGAAAAAATTCAAATATATGATAATTTACACATACACCAAAAAATTTGGGAAACTCTATTCTTGTGGCATTTATTTCTAAGACCCACTCCATGATATAAACGATTTTATGTCAATGTTTGATTCCAAATGTTGTTTCAGATGTTAATTCATTACCCCCACCCCCTTTGAAAAATATTAATTTTTCATCTGCTTTTTCATGTCAGTGATTCATTTGTCAAGGTTGTGCATTATTCTTTACAAACAGTTATCAGTAAAATATTGTTTGGTACAGTTTCTATAGTTTAAGTAAGTTTTTAAATGATGATTCACTGTGTTGTAAGAATAAATAATGGCTTAATACGCAACACCTTTATGTATAAAATCAACAATAAATGACGGACAAGTCTGACACCTTGAGTATCAACTGCTAATTTTATAATTATTAGGTACGGTTGGTAAAGTTGTTACATTGTGGATACCTTGATACTGAATAGTTCTTGAAACCTGTAAAGTTTTAGGATTGAATGGTCGTACCTTCTGAATTTATAACCAATATTATAATGTCTTCGAACTTTCTTAACACCCTGTATGTGGTTTATCACCAGTATGAATAAGTTCATGTCTTCGAAGATGACCTTTCCGTGTAAAGGTTTTACCACAAACATCACAGCTTTGAGCCTTTTCACCAGTATGAATAAGTTCATGTCTCCTAAGAAGACTTTTGGTTGTAATTGCTTTACCACAAACATCACAGCTATGTGGTTTATAACCAGTATGAATCCGTTTATGTTCCAAAAGGGAACTAGTCTGTGTAAAGGCTTTATTACATATATCTCAACTTTGTGATTTATCAACAGTATGAACAAGTTTATGTTTCCGAAGATAACCTGCAACTGCAAATGCTTTATGACAAACATCACAACTGTATGGCTTATCGCCTGAATGAATCAGTTTATGTTTCCTAAGATTATTTGGGTCCGCAAATGCTCTATCACAAATATCGCAGCTATGTGGTTTATCACCAGTATGAATACGTTTATGCCAGTTTAGATGAGTTGCCCGTGTAAATGCTTTACCACAAACAATACAGCTGTGAGGCTTTTCACCAGTATGAATAAGTTTATGTCTTTGTAGATCGCATACTTGAGTAAATGCTTTACCACAAACATCACAACTGTGAGGCTTTTCGCCAGTATGAATATGGTCATGTCTTCGTAGAGCGCATACTTGTGTAAATGCTTTACCACAAACATCACAACTGTGAGGCTTTTTGCCAGTATGAATAAGGTCATGTCTTCGTAGATGGCATACTTGTGTAAATGCTTTACCACAGACATCACAACTGTGAAGCTTTTCGCCAGTATGAATAAGTTTATGTCTTCGTAGATCGCATACTTGTGTAAATGCTTTACCACAAACATCACAACTGTGAGGCTTTTCGCCAGTATGAATAAGTTCATGTCTTCGTAGATGGCATACTTGTGTAAATGCTTTACCACAAACATCACAGCCGTGAGGCCTGTCAGCAGTTTGATTGAAACAATGATTCCTAAAAGAACTTGTCATTGTGAATCGGTTACAACAGGTACAATATATGTTATTACACCAGTTTCAGTGAAATAATTTCCCTGTATATGCACTTTCCCTGTAAAGACTATATTGCACCACTTCTAAGGCATTTCACCAGAATGGAGAAGGAAAAATTCTCTTAGGTTATTCGTCAGATGAAAAGTTGTCTTCACTAAAAAACAACAATTACAAGAGTATCACCAGGATGTACCAAACCATGTCTCCAAAACAGATCACCAACAAGGGTTGTCTCGGCTATGAATCCTACACGAAAAGAAAATTACACATAAATAATAAATGTAAGCAGTGAGATTCCGACTTTGATTAATCCACAGTATTAATGCAACCTTACTACGACGATCACAAGAGTAGGGTATATCCTTAACTAAAGACCAAGGTGGGCAATTTCAGTTTTTTTCACCTGGCATTGTACCAAATAAGCTAAATTATCAAGTAAATGGTGACATCGATCACCTGAAGACCCCAATCCATCTATAAATAAGAAGTTTGGCATATGGTTATATATTCAGGGGAAGCAGCTCTGCTATTTTCATTTGTGCCTCCTTTTTCAGTGGGCGTCAAATAATAAAGGATAGATTTGCTCCGCTAAGAACGGATTCTTTTCTTTCAGAGTATACCTCATTTTGGAAGTGTTCCGTCACCCAGGGAAGCAACCACCCAGCAGGCACATGACGTTGAAATGAAGTCGTACTGACGTCCATGTGACGTAATGACGTCGCATCGACGTCGGTATGACGTCATTTTATCGTCACGTGCCTGCTGGGCAGGAAGTCAACAAAGCTGATTCCCTTAAAGGAGTCCGACGTGTTTCTTCAAAGACAGAGAATGTCAACATGAGAAGACTTACAAGGACCTCAAAGTGTGATTTTAAGGTTTTCCTTTAACTTTCGCGTAGACATATAAAAAAATATCCTTAGTTTAATGTCTACGAGATTTTTTCGATTATTACACTAACAAACATTTTCTTTAACTTCGTGAAAGCGAAAAAGGTTATTTCAATACTGTATTGTCATTTAAATTCGTTCCTTTCTTTCGTCCATCATTCTCGTGACACATGTGAGTGACTTAAGAATTGCATTAAAGGGAAGTTTAAAATCGGGCTCGAAACAGCCAGAAGGCAGAGCGGAGGTCGTTTACACATATATAATATCATAAGCAAACTGTGTTGATCAGTCTGTTCTACCGCTGACGGTTTGACAAGTGCCCTTTAAAACTAGAAAAAAGTGAGCAGAGGCTCACGTTCACTCCCAACCAGCGCCACCTTCTAATGAAAAATCAGTTCTAAAAAACTAAAGCACTGACATACAAATTTCCAGGTCTGCAACCTTGGCTTTAGATCAGCAGCAACATCCAAATGATGTAAATCAATATGATCCAACTTTAGAAGTAAAGCAAACAGGAGCCATTCAAGTATATGGGAACTGCAAGCAAAGATTCAGTCCAAAACCTTAGGTTCGAATGACTGATACCTAGCCCAACCCAGTGGCTTGACCCAGGAGCTTAAGATATTCCATATCAACTGTAACGCTCTTGAGACATCTTTTACCAAATGATAACAGGAGGTTTCGGAGGTATGAGCAAAAGTAAACGTTTATCGCGAAACTCTGCCATTACAAAAATGCCTAAGTCCTACCAAGGGCGTAGCTACCTATACGGCAAATACGCAAGTGCGTATTGAAATTTTCTCAAAATTGACAAAATTTCAAAACGCACCTGCATATTTGCATGCTGAATATATATAAATTAGACAAGATTTCAATACCAATTACCAAAGTGGCTGAAATACTAGCTTTCCCTTCAAGAAGCAGAGAATAAAACAGGGTTGTGCGTATTATGAAATTGCCCCTAGTCACGCCCCTGCCTACTATTGACCCCTGCCGTTTGTTCCTCTGTGAGGGAATTCTAGCTTTTAAGAGTAGACTCCACTTTGAAAGTGTTACCAGGCCCGGATCCAGGGGGTGGGCTTTGGGGCTTCAGCCCCGCCATCATGGCCTCTGTGGTAGGTACAATATGTAGGCATAAGGAATATCTGAAGACAGTTTGAGGTAATTTATGCATATGGTTAGATTAAAATATATGTAGTGACATCTCATTAAAATCGCCTCGGCGAGGCGATTCTAATGAGATATCACAATATATATTTCAAGGCAAAAATGACATAAAATATCCTCATCAAATTGATCCCTAATTATGTCATTCATCAGTGATTTTTTTACAAATCTCCTTCTTTGAGTCCCAGGACTCACAAGACCTAAAATCTTTGCATCCCAAGCTCAAGGGTTTGCATCTTTACTGGGATGCAAAAGCAATATTTTCTCTGCATCCCAAACTTAAAGGGCTTCAAAGGACAAGCCCTATAAGTAAAAAATAACCAACGTCAAGCTCCTAGGGTCACGGGAATAAAATAAATCACCTGTTGTCTCATTGTCAGACAGCGTATTGGATTTGGAGACATCCGTTGTCATTTCGGATTCGGAAGTTTGATCGGTCGCATCATGATCTGCAACATCTGGCCTTGCGTGTTTGTCTTGCCCAAGAAGACCAAATAACGTTTGCTGCTTTGAATCAAGTTTGATCTTTTTCTTGTTTTTCGGAGGCATGATTACTTATTGACCCGGTGTATTGATAAAAGTTTGCACTTAGGTAAAAGACATCACGTTGGTCGATAATACTATGTTCCTCCGGTACTGGACAACTACTATTGATTATTGGTATTACAGGTAGACTTCGGTATTTAGCGGGAGTAGGAAAGACTATGGTACTGTTTTTTACCAGTAATATAACAATCTGCTAATGCACCGTTGCTATATTCTTAAAACGAAAGTAGCTTTGTAAACGAAGCCGAAATCGGAAGTTGGACTACCGATCGGCTATTTTTATGCGTCCCGGAACGCAGCCAAGGAAATATTTTGCGTCCTCTTGGAAAATTATGCGTCTAAGACGCAGGACGCAGGGGTAAAAAAATCACTGATTCATGTATATTTTCAAGCCCTCTCCCCCTCATACACACATTCGGAATGTCCCAGTCCTACCACTTATCACGAGCCCCACCAGTACGTGGTGATCTGGATCCGGGCCTGGTTACGCCGCAACAGAAGGAAAAAAACGGAAGTCACACAATCGTTTTCCCTTTGTTAAACTGGCGAGAAAATAGGGATGGTTTTCACAAACTCCTACATGTAACAGAGAAAGAATTCTAAGTTTCTTGAAGTTAGAGAAATCAATGTCAAATTAAGAAAGAGTTACTTGGAGCTCAAAATTTTAGTCTGTTTCTGCTTTACCTTATTTCAGAATTGAATCACCTTTTTTGAGCTTTCATGGAGTCATGAAAACTTTACATAGTTAATGTCTGAAGGGGCTTTTCGTAGACAATAAACTTATTTTGTTTTGCGATACTCCACAGAAGCGTAATATGTAACTTCAATAATGTACTTACGTTTTATTTTCTTTCGTCAATGATGAGAGGGTGATGATTAAAGGCTGTGTACAGTAGAACTCTGTTTACGGTTGGAAAGATTTCCGCCTCCGACGGGGCTCGAACTCAGGACCGCTAGATCAGTAGGCTAGTACTTAGCCCACAGAGCTGCGGGGGCTCCTAGAACATGCAGAAGGCAGGGTTAAGGTAATTGTTACATAAATAGTGTCATAAATAAACCGTATTGATCCTGATCAACAATTAATGTTTTGACAAGCGCCCTTTAAAATAACGTATTGCACAGAACGTAAATTTTAGGCGTGCTCCTGTAATTCTAGGCAAGCGTTTTGTCGGCACATAAGATCATATAACAGCATTTAGAGGGAAGGGCAACTAAGTATAAGAGCCACGAGATGAAAAAGACAACAAAGTGGCATGTGCGCCCAGGGAAGATCAGACCAGAGTCTTCGCTGTTCGTATGGAGGTAGCTTATACCCTTAGCTACACGTTAAGCACTCAGCAAAGAGTCTGATCAGACTTGGTGGATGCCCAGGCTGATCTGAGTCTACGCTAGGTGCACAATCAATTTGTTTTGTTTGTTATCTGGTGATGCGGCTCATATAGTGCCTGAATATTTGTACAATGACACCATTATTACCGCTGAAATTGAAAAAAATCATCTGAAGAAATATCGTAAATATTTATTAATAGATTTTATCATTCATTCTCACAAAGAAGCATTTGATATTCGCATAAAGCAGCTTAGTTTCGGCATTACCTGACTATCCAGTTAAGATCTTATTTTACTCTGTGATTTTGCTCCCGCTATTTCAAAGCCGAGAACAAACACAGAGAGCCTGGTTTTCCATCTCACCTTGCAAATGTAAAGGATAACGCCTGCCATATCGTATAACTGCAACTGTTTCTCTGTTTCTGTTTCTGTAAATCCCGCCAATAGAATGGCGCACCCAGGTCGTTGACCGGTAGATGTTTTACGTTGATTTGTTGTTTCACATAAGTGGGTAAATCCAGGAATAGCAGCTATATACACACTATGTACAGACAGGTTAGACTTGCAGCTTGTAAAGCAACGGAGTTACTTTAAATTTACACATCCACGCGGCCATTACTAAAACCTTGTACCGCACCGCACCGCACCGCACCGCACCGGCTAAAACCTAGTACCGCACTTACGGAAATTTCCGTACAGTGTCGAGTAAATTCCGAACTTTACCGCACTCACGTTATATGCTATCTCTATACAGATTTGTTCCTGTGTTTCTTTGTGAGAATGAATGATAAAATCTATTAATAAATATTTACTAAATGTCGAATTTATGTCAACGAAAATACTTCTCCATCTCAACATATATACTGCATAGAATCACTTTTTCTATTTTCTGCAAGCAAACTCACAATTTTAATAATTTGCATATCCTCTGTGCATGTATCATAATAAGGCAAATTTCCATTATACTGCCAAGGCCTTTTCTCCAAAGAATTTATACAATTATTTCTCTGGTGATTGCAACACAGACATACTTTTAAGAGTTACTCCCAACCCCTGCAGATTTTTTTTTTCAGATAGAGATATATTTGTACATGCGATTTGTCTAAAACAGGTAACTATTCGGATAAAATACCTTAAAACAAAACAATATAGATAACATCTGTCTATCTTTCTATCATTTATGTTAAATGGTTCAACCAAAAACCAACCCAACCCAAACGCCAGGGACTACCATGTGATAGTTATACTGAGAATGAATTGAAATGGATAAATCGATACTAAATATTTTTTTTTGAGGTTGGGTAATTAAGGTTTCCGCATAATATAAATCTGTTTATACTTCCAATTCGTCTAATAAAAAAAACTTACATACAGAATCAGCATATACTTTGCCTACGGTAGAGTCCGTAAAATCCGGTAAGAGTCGGAAATCTTCGGCGGTGCGGTACTCTATTTTACCCCGGTGCGGTGCGGTGCGGTGCGGTACAAGGTTTTAGTAATAGCCCATCCACGCGCACCGGAAATAGTGACTGTGTTCTTACCTTGAAGAAAATTTAAAGCAGAAACAAAAGTTCCACTTTGAAAATGTTAGCCGTCAGTACATGATAATGAACAGTCACTATTTCACAGCTCACATAATTTCGCAATTTAAATGGAACGTGCTAAAACCCTTTGTAAGCTTCTGAGGTCTTGTATTTAACAGTGATGTTCAATTTTGCTACGGACTGCCAGTGTTGAAGCACTATGATGGCAATATTCATCAATGTGAAGCAATGCACTAATGATACTTCAAGGCTGGGTTTACCTTATCCCTGTGTTATTCGCTGTCTAAAACGCAGACCGTGCTCTAGGTCTACTGCAATGAATAGTTATGTTTCCGTAGTTAACCAAAGCAACCAAATAAACTTTATCTTAACTGCGAGAGCGTATGCTGGTTTGTGTATTCGGTATTATTGCATAAAAAGCAGTGCCGAGAGGTATTAACAGCCGTGCATCAACAGGCGAAAAGCCGTGTTTCAACAGAACTTTCGTTATGCTTGTTCCGGGCCACTAAAAACTGCCATGCACTCTTGCCTTTCCCTTTTCGGTTAATTTATACAATAATTGGTCGCGTGCTACCTATATTTTTCTTATGACGTCATCATGCTTTGTACGCTTATTACGTCATAAAGTACCGACACGGATTTCAAAGCCGTGTTGTCTTCATTCTTACGATGCCAAAATGGAGAGTAAATACTCATTAAGTGTTAAAGAAAACATGCATCCTAAGCTTTCAGTAGGCTAATCAAGAACTGCAGGATGGTATATGGATGGATCAGGCTTGTTCTGCATGGAAATTATTGCTCAAGGTATCTGCTTTTTGTTTATTAATTTACCATCTATTTTGCATCAACTACAACGACCATCTTGGATAATTTTCCGAAATGAGGTTGAATAGGCTGATGGCAGCCATTTTGAATAGAATGAATGCTCTCGGGCCCGGAAGACGAATATTAGTAAACAGATCTATGCGTTGGCTGTTACACGGTGACAAAATAGAGTGCCAAGTTTTTCCTCAAATTTTAACGAATAATTCGTTGAATTATGCAATAACAGCGATCAAACATTTATTTTCAATGCATTAACATTTGCCAGGTCCCTCGGGAGATGTTGAAAACCTCGGCCTTCGGCCTCGGTTTCCAACATCTCCCTCGGGACCTGGCAAACGTTAATGCATGAAAAACCATGTTTGATCCCTATATTGGTATGATATAAGACACAATTTCTTAATAGTTTTCCAACATCTGTCTGCATATTTCTACGAACTGATATGAGATGACACTTGTAATAAAACAAAACGCTAGGGAGTGGAGAGCTGTAAATGTGTGTCAGCATGTAGAAATTAACATGTGACACACGTACAAATTTATCATATTTACTGTCATATAACTTCAGTTAATACTTCAGTTAATACTTCAGTTACTTAAATACTGACTTAAATACTTAATTCATTTTGATATATATATCTGGTAAAATTTCTAAATTATTCTAAAACTAAGACTGACTTGTCATAGTGACATGAATCTTAGCGGAGTTTGGCTTCCATTCTTTTGAGTTGTTTTGGCTTTTTGCGGGTTCTTGCTGCATCGGACATCTTTTTCCTGATGCCCTTGTCTGTCGCCTTTCTCGGGACGCAAGGGATGAGGTGGCTCGGTGGGGGACGCCTGCGCCCGCGGATTAATACGTAGTCGTCTCTTACCTAATGTCTGCAGCTGATGTGTCCCGCGGAATGCGACAGTAAATGTGGCTCGGAGAGGGATGCTCGTTGCCTGCCGAGACCTACCATAATATCTTTTCTATCACACTTTTGGGGATTAGCGACACTGAAGAAGTTAAATACAGAAACGCGCGTCTGTTGCACTAAATTAGGTATGAATACGTTTAATGATAAAATACCGAACATGGTATAAAAGCAAATACGGGCACATTGTATTTACCATAGACCTGCCAAAATGCAGGTATATCAGCTAAATTATCGACGCGGTATTTAAAGTGTATGGGTACAAATCCAAATTTTACAATGGGTCTCTACTTGTGCGATTACCTGATTATTGCCATGGACGACACTCTTCCTCAATGAGATCTTCTCTTCAGGAAAGAAAGGGGAGCGCATTTATCCCTTTGACCTCATTTAGAAGAGACTGCGGCCAAACTAACAAACTAAAACTTGCAGAGAGCCGCCCCTCATTAAAGCAGCCTCTAATGTGGGACGCCAAAATGTATTAATTATTCCCCCCCCCCCCCCAAAAAAAAAAAAAAAAAGAAGACGCAAAAAACTTAAATGTGTCCTATTTACTTTAAAAGAAGACCTATAAAATTCAGGTACACATGTACAAATCAAGTATGCTGTAAATTATATATGAACATATGTTAATTTACAGGAGCCGGTGAACCAGTATTTTTACAGGACCAATACCAAAACATTCAATAAAGTATGAGATTTTACCTCACTACCTATTCCGAAAAGCATTTGTTGATGGGTTTCATTAAAATTTCTTCGAAGAAGTCATAACATACGATTCTAGTAATACTAGATTAATAACAATTTACACAGTGTATATGTTGTGGTCACTCTTACTAACATTAGGAAAAGAGTATAAAGGTGATGCACCGTTAAGACTTGTTAATACTATATTAAAAAGTTAATTGGTTTAAAAAATTATTCTACTATTTAGTCCTTCTCCTTCAACTGATTGTTTTGGGTTTAACGGCCCTTTGAGACAATATTTCAATCTATATCGGACCGTCTCTCAGAAAGAGGGAGTAAGAAGAGAGAAATAATAGACGAGAGAAAAAATGTCTAAACAACCCGCACCCAATGCAAGCAAAGTAGGCCCTTGCCCTTCTATTATCCAAATCAGTTGGACGCTACCCTTTAAGCGCTCAGCAAAGAGTCTGTTCAGACTGGGCGAATGCCCAAGCTGATCTGAGTCTGCGCTAGGTGCACGACCACATTGTTGATTTTCTCGTGTCGCGGCTCAAATGTTGAAATGCTAGCACGTAGCGTAAGTCTTTTTCGCGGAGTACAGGAATATGGTAATGATAACCGGAGATCGATATTTTAGTAAGAAATATTTAAACATGTTATAGCTACTCAAACCCCGGATAAATTTTCTTTTCTGCAAGACCCTGAAAAAGAGCAAGGCGGGACCGTATTTGAGAAAATTAGCGAAGGTCCTGTGCTAGAAACAGTTAAGCTTGCTTAAGACATTTAATAAATATAATACCTCTACTATTCGATCTGCGAGCTGTTTTGCAAAACTACTTTAAATGTCATTTCGCTTGCGGTTAGGCACTAATAATTGGAAATTTAACATGACAGAGGAGAGAGGGGTGGGGTAATTTACTTTTCCGTAAGAAAGTTTCAAGTTCGATTTGTTTCATCACCTGTCTAAACTATTTTAACGACACTGAACAGGTAATTCCAAACATCCTGTTTTGTGAGTGTGAAAATGTGTGGACAGTTTTTGCTAGTAGGTACAATGCTTGGATCCATACAACATAGGAAAAACTAGACGCTTCATATGATTCTATGCAAGGTTGTTACATTTCTAAAACTCATTTCTGTGATTTGCTAAATTATTAGCAGGAAGCAAAATGATAAATGCAAGAAGGGATAAGAGCCAAGCCAACACCTCAGTTTCAAACCCTGTAGTACAACAAAGAGGGATTTAATAAGACGCATGTAACACTTGCAACTACGTATGCTGTGTCAACTCGTCTCTTCTGTCTTGTTTTCCAGTTATCAGTGTCATAACACCGATAAAATTATTCTTTCTATAGCTCACAAATAGGTTAAAACGGACATTCTATTAATTTATCCTTTCACTGAGCTTTGTTTCCAAAATACTTTTCAAATTTACAGAAAATCAATACCTAGTAGTTTAAACGAGCTTGGTGTGTACGAGTTTAACCACAGATATCACAGGACTATGCTTTGTCGCCTGTATAAATGTAAGTATGCATATGAAGATAACTGGTAACTGCAAACATCACAGGAACATAGCTTGTACCCAGTATGAATTAGCGTAAACCTACGAAGATGACCGGCCCGTGTAAATGTCGCCAGTATGGATGATAGTATGCCCCCAAAGATCACTGGCCTGTGTAAATGTCGTCAGTATGGACGAGACTATGCTTAGTAAGACCACTGCCCGTGGAAATCTTTACCTAAAACTACACAAGACTATGGCTTATCCCCAGTATGGATGAGAATATGCTTAGTAAGATTACTAGCCCGTGTAAATGCTTTACCACAAACGTCACAAGAATATGGCTTGTCCCCGGTATGAATGAGAATATGGCTACGAAAACCACTGGACTGCGTAAATGTTTTTCCACAAACATCGCAAAAATATGGCTTGTAGCCAGTATGAATGCGATTATGCCTAGTAAGGCTACTGGCCCGTGTAAATCTTTTCCCACAAACACCACAAAACGGCATGTTGCCAGTATGGATGAGGTTATGTCTAGCAAGAAATTTGGCCCGTATAAAGGTTTTACCACAAACATCACAAGAATATGGCTTGTGGCCAGTATGCAATAGATGGTGCTCACGAAGATCACCGGCCCGAGAAAAGTTTTTACCACAAACATCACAGGAATATCGCTTTTCCCCAGTATGAATGAGACGATGCGTGTGAAACGTACTAGCCCATGTAAAGGCTTTACCACAAACATTACATGAATAAGGCTTGTCTCCAGTATGAATAACATGGTGAACACGAAGATGACTGGCCTGTGTAAATTTTTTACCACAAACATCGCAAGAATATGGCTTGTCGCCGATATGGACGAGCTTATGTCTAGTAACATTACCCCTCCGAGTAAACGTTTTACCACAAACATCACAAGAATATGGCTTGTCGCCAGTATGAATCAGATAGTGCTCACGAAGATTACTGGCCTGTTTAAATACTTTACCACAAATATCACAGGAACACGGCTTTTCACCCTTATGCATTAGCTGACGGTTGCCAAGATAGCTTGCATATGTAAACAGTTTACCAGAAACATAGCAAGAATATGGCTAATCGCCAGATGAGTATGAAATAGTTTATGCATTCTCGAAGACTACTAGCTCTAAATGGTTTACCACAAACATCACAAGAAAAGGGCATTTAGCCAGTGTGAATATGATAACGCCTGCGAAGATCTCTTGCCTGTGAAAACTTTGTTTCCAAATACCTTAATTGGCTTGTCTTTAGTCTGGACGAGTATGGTACCCGAAAAATATTTGGACATGCGAAAGTTTACTACAGAATTCGCATTTGTAAGACTATAGTTCAGAATCAACAAGTCTTTTTTATTGTAACTACCATAATCACAGTGGTTCTACAACAAATGTAGCTCTATTTTAGCCAACAAACAAAATGTGTCATAATTTGTCTTAACCTGACATAGTTTCGTTCGGATGAGCTATTGAAGATCTGACTGGTTAAAGATTACATCCGATTATCTCCAGCATTCGTTCTATGAACACATAACAATACCAAGTTAAGTGCTAAACTGACCTCCAATCATTACAAAAATGTGATCACTTGATATATATGCTCAACCAAAAAACTGAAACAGTATCTCCGTAGATGTCATTTATATAATACTATAAATATAGTTCGCAGTTTAAGACTGGAGTACCGGCATTCTTGCTGTCACCAATATCTGAAATTGTACAAAAGAAAAATAATGAGACTGAATACAACTACTGTTGACTCACGTTATCTCGAACACTGATATATCGAAGTACCCTCGTTTATCAAAGGACATAGTTTGGACTCATTTCCTATATTTTTATCATTTCAGCTCCTGTCATCTCAAAGTAAATTTTCTGGGACCGGAATCCATTTCCTAATTCTAACCAATCGGACATCCTCGCCGATATCTTCGATATAGGCTCGGAGATAATACGGAACATATGCCAGCCATTACGGGAACTACTTTCGGTCACATGATCATAACATGAACCATGTCAATGTGCTATTTGTTGATAATGTTAGATGGGCATCTTGACGGCATTTAGCGTAATATCGGGGCCTGCCTTACGTAGTATATGTATCAAACATTTAAGAAGAGGCTGTGTAATAAGTCACTAGCAGGCGAAATTTTTTCTTAAGTTTAAAAGGTAACATGTAGGAACAAAGTATGTCACGACTCAATTCCCGTCATGTCACCTGTAATTCGTTGTTAGTAAAGTTGCTATTTGTTTATGTATTGGCATATGATGCACTTTCTGTCAGAAATTAATTCAATTAAAGTTCTTTTTGTAAGTATTTATGCAATTTAGACTCAGGTTGAGTTTCTGTCATTTATTTATTTAACTAAGAAAGAATAAAATGGGGAACACCAAGCTGGTTGTATCAGTACATTGTATTGAATTTCCTCGAGCGCTTTCAGTTAAAAACATCTGCAAGAGGTTAAATCTACTTTCATCTTTCTTGGTTCAATTCACTTTGTTGTGGGTTCCACTCATGCGAATTTAGGAGGGCTGGATGGTGGTGGTGGTGGTGGGGTGGGGGGGGGGGAATTGAGAAAGAGTCTGAAATTCTCTAATCAGTCAAAAGTTTGACCGTTCTTTCTTAAAAGTTTCTGCTTGTTCTTAAAAAAAAATAGCATATATGTGTTTCGACATTGCAAACAATCACCATCTCCATTGTACATATTTAGCGCACATAACCCAAAATGTTTGGACAGCATAACCACCCTAAACAAACCCTATTCATAAAACCGACCAGCCACATACTCAATGTATAATACCCAAAATGTTGGTCAATATTTTGCCAAAACAAATCATTTTTTCCTGTAAATTCTACTATACTTAACCCAAATACTAGGACACTTCAAGGTTGATCATGTGTAAAAACATGTATTGCTTTGATAATATTTTTTAAAATGTATCTATGATATATGGAATGAACCTCTTGCACAGCCCTATATCCCATACAGAGACAGAAGCTCACATCATGATAGATCAGTTGGATCTCAAAAATATATGATTTATTTCTCAATCACATATTATAACCCCATCCATGCTGGGTCTGTGTTTGAACAGAAAAGGCTGTCACAGATCTGTTTTCTTTCATAGTCATGTGAATGAAAGATCTGTGACTGTGTTGCTGCTTTAGATAGTAATTTTAACCTGCAGTGTTTTGCTTAGAGGGGGCAATGGGGCCATTTTGCCTAAGTAACTGATGGCTGCTTCAGCATCAAACAAAAAGGCCCAAGTGACTCTTACAAATCAGCCATGTATGCTTATATTTCATATACTTTATAAGTACAAAAGAGCACTTTGACCATTAATGACCCCAAGTAACTGGACCTACACACACCATTTTCATTAAATTTTGCTGAGAACTAATGAGAAGAATATCTACTGATTTTATCAAAATCTTTTTTGCTCCCAAGAGAGCAGATTTTCATTTTTCTTTTACTTCAATATGCAATTCTTGTGTAGTATTTCTTGAAATATAAAACTAAATGTTTTTTTAAGAAATTACAGAACAAGCAGTGCATATTGTTATTGTCTTGCATAAAATCACCAGGTTAAGGTTTCATACAGGTTTACATGACACGGAGGAAATTTTTGTGAAAGTGTTGCTTAATTTTTATCAGATCTCCCTTATTACCTCGTGATACTTCATAAATTGCAGTTTAGAGCCTATGGCACTATGAATTATGAAGTAGGAATTCTGCAATGTAATTTTGTTAAGACTTTCTGATATTTCATAGACTCCCTGAAATAGAGCCTCAACTCCCTGTTTTGCTCAATGGCTCCCGTCTTAAACAGTAGTCACTAAAGCAAGAAAGGCATTCTATTTTAGGAGTTTATAAGAATGAAGACAGATAAGAATGGGTTTCGAAAATAATTCTTGTGTAAGTTTTTGTATTGTACCATACCAACACATGTTGTGGTCCCTCTTTAGAACCACCTCAATAGGACAGTTCTAATAAGAGACAACAGTGTATGTTTATAATTAATAACCTAAATCATCTCAGAATTATCAAAGGATTTTCTTCAAAATCCTACCTTATCTGGAGCTCTTCAGACAGAGAGGGAGAGAGAAGGTCGTGTCTGTACATTTCTGACATTATTGTGATTTAAAAAATATTGCTGGACTTTAAGAGTGGAAAATAGAATAGAGGGAGAGGACAGTTGAATAGAAGTTGCAAGGGCCTAAATGTGAATAAGTGTTATGTGTTGAGCCAGTTTAGCATTGCATAACAGACTTTACTCAGTCTGCAGCATTTTGTATCATATCCATAATCTACCAGTGCTGTTACATTCAGAATGTATCAGCAGACTGTAGCATTATTTGCAATGACAGCCTTTATCTCAAGGAAACCTGTGTTACAAATTCTTATTGAAAAAAGACTGGATAATGCTCATCATTATTTAAAAATCTAATGGAAGACACTAAAGGATAATATCACAGCAAGACTCCACTCTGTTCTTCTGCCTAAGTTGAATATTGTTTTATTCAATTGCCTTTTATCTTATTTATCAGCTCCATCAAAAATATAGATGTCACAGAAAAACAGTACTTACTATATTTAGAAAATCTTGAAACAAATACAAATGGGATTTCTGCTTTTACCTCTGAAAAATGTTCACATTTTTGGATCATGACTGACGTCAGCAGACATGCCATATGTTTGGACACATCTGGGACATCTAGATTTTTGAGAGAATAATGTTACCTTATAAACTTAAGTATCAAAGCAAATGTCATAAGTACCATTTCAAGCTTGGAGTGTCCCGTTAAATAGCCTATTTCAATGCTGTGAGAGTTTGACACTGCAGTTTATGTACCAGAATATGCTAATATTTAACATTTGCAAAAGAAAAAAAAAATCATTGGATTTTCCATTTTTCCATACTAATTTTAATGTTCAGTGTGATATATCTTATACAGTATGATCATCTTGAAAACAAAAACAATCATTGGATTTTCCACACTAATTTCAATTTTAACCTCTTGTTCAGTATGATATATCTTATACAGTATGATCATCTTGACAATATTTTTTTTTGTTATCTTTAATTTTTTCTTGTTTATGTATTTAGTAATTCTATTTCTTTTTATTTATTTTATCATTTATTTGTAATATTTATTTAATTTTTTTTAATTATTTATCATTATCATTATTATTTTCTTAAAGAATAAACTATAAAAATTCAGCATCAACTTAAGTGGATCTGCACTAATGGCATACATTTTATTTATTATTATTAGTTTTATTTAATGATTAAAACCAGAAATTTTGTTGCAAAGTTTAGCCTCCAGGATGCATTATTACTGAAATTAATTTTAGAACTATTTATATTAGTTAAAAATGCATGTTGAAAGTTTTTCCTTATTCTTTATTATTATTATTATAATTATTATTATCATTTCCTACGTCCAGCGCACAAATGCACCAGTAACAAGTCACCAATGGTAAAAGGTGTCTTCGATCAAATAGGGCGCAGCAACCGAATGTTTCTCACTTTTGATGGCAGTAAGTACTGTAATGCCGTATTATAAATATTTTCAGTCCGTTTTTCTATCAGTATAAACAAAATTCTTTGTTTGTTCAGAGTAAAACTTTGACAATTATCGGGATTACATACACTATTTACAAACGTACTTCGAACCTAGTCCTTCGATGGACCAAGACATTTTACACCCCCAATTCTGGGTTATTACTATATTGACCTACGAGGTTTAATTCAGGATACGGAATTGGCCCAAGTGTTACGATTGAATTCTAAAATGGCGTTAACGTGACTATAATAAGCTTTATCGTGGGTATCATAGTCTCTGATTTAAGCATGGTTATAAAGAGCGCTAAGTGGTTTGCAAATGATAACGGAATAAGGACCACATGCTACCTTCTGGCGAAGTAATAGAAAAATGCAAAAAAAATGATAGAAAGAAATATATGCCAAATATCAATAGAAAACGGACAGGGAGACCATTAAGGCATGTCGCTTGCAACATGTTTTCCTCTTCAAATTGCCTTTGAAACATGCCTTAATTTCCAATGCAAATTTATTAAAATGCTATTATTTTCATTTCTTGACCAGACCAGTAAAGTTGCTTTAAATCAATTACTCGTATCCGAGTAGTTCTCGTCATTTTTTACTAACAATTTCCTGTTTTCTCCCAAACAAGCAGGTTTTCTTTCAGTTTGCGGTAGTTATGTATTGTGTACCTAATAACTCCGGTTTCGACACACACGTCATGAATTTATTTATAGAAACGAACCTCAGGGAGCAATCATTATTTGATATGCTATCACGCACAGACAACGTCACGTCCAGAAGCAGTTCTCGTCATGTTGCTTTTGAGCTCGATTTTTAAATAAATGTATAACCCATTTTGCTGTTGTTCCTATATAATGATTTTTGACATCTTATTCATGTAACAAAGTCCGTTCGTATGCTGAATGCGCTCATTTTTTTAATGAGGTCACAGCAGACGAAAACAAACACAAAACTGAGACGAAGAGTTTGTCTTGTTCACGAGGCTGCTGAAAACGATAAAGGATGACTAGGTCAGGTTTGCTATTTTAATATTTTTGTGTTTTTCCTGCAATGTTGACTTACAGTCGGAATTTGTTTGCAAAGTAGACACAATATTGGAAAACCTGACCCAATTAAGAGAGGTCAGCACGTGGCTTGAACGTGCTCACGTGAATGCCCCTAACGTAATCACGCGACTTTGCGAATCCAAAAGAGAAAAAACGGCATTTATATATACAAAGCTCGATATCTTGATGAGTTTTTGCACTAGTTTGACCAAATGTATCATAAACTTAGGATTAAGGCAGTTGAAGTGAAGAAAAAATACGCGAAAAACTCGTTTTAAGCAGAATGACGAGAACTACTAGCTGACGAGATCTACTCGGATACGAGTAAGGATCATCAATTAATTATTTATAATGTAAATTGGGCTTGTTTTGGTAAAACATTGAAATATTAAGGATTTCGAAAATTGATCAACAATTCAAAATCTATTTATTGGTTCAAAAGCGACATGCCTTCCGAAATTTTCGGGAGAACACGGACAGATCTGTAAGTTATTTTGTCAGTGCAGATATATTTAAGAAAGGCAGTCAGAAATAAACAGTTATTTACCTTTCACACGCAGTTTCCCGCAATGCCAAGTAGCTATTACTTTCGTGTACGTAAATTTGCCTACACACCGTGTAGCAGATTTAACTAGAAGTGTTAGTCGACTTATCGCTGTACCGTTTCAAATGCAGTTGTTAAACTGAAAATGATAACTCTCATAACAACATACTAGGCTACATATGCAACTGCAAAATTGAGGCTCATTTTATTTAGCCAGAACAACATATCTAATTTCCCCTTTCTTCTTTCATTAGAATCTTTTGGCCATGACTTGGTGCAAATAAGGTGCATGTTGGAGAAGGATGGGGGAGGGCGTGGGTGTGTGTGTGTGTGGGTGGGTGGGTGTATGGGGGATATATGTTGACTCATAAAGATAAGCGCACGCGTATCTGAGTGTGGTGGAGGGGGTGGGGGGGGGCTGGGAACGGTCGAAAGCGCGTGGCTTGGTAACGTAGCCTGGCCCAGAGGTTATAAAACTTGAGCACATTCTCAAACTCAAAATAAAGCACACTGATTGGCTACTTCCGAGCATATGCTCGGAAGCAGCCAATAAGTGTGTTTTATTTTGAGTTTGAGATTTTTCTCAAGTTTTATAACCTCGAACCCAGGAAGAGTCACATAACACGTCTCCCAAATAAATGGAGCTCGCCTTATGACAAAGAGTCAATCTATTTCTCCTCTTTTATTATCATTATCAGGCCTGGATCCAGACCACAATTAGCTGGCGGGGCTCTTTCTGGACAACTGGTGGGGCTTAGGACCCAAAGAAAAAGGCCATAATCAGGTTTACAGGTAAAATAGAGTATTCGCTGAAAAAATCAAGATAATATCATGCTTACCTTTAAATAACTGTATTGGCATCTCATTGGAATCGCCTCGGCGAACTATTCCAATGAGATGCCATTACATAATATATTTCAATCTAATTTTATGGAATATCAGCTTAAATTATCATCAGGTGCTGCTTATTACCTACATTTCTGCATCATACTGGACACAGAGCCCCAGATGGCGGGGCTTAAGCCCCAAAGCCCACCTCCTGGATCCGGGGCTGATTATTATTTACTTATTTATTGTAATCTCCACATTATGCTGATGACATTTAAAGCTAGGGTATAGATAACACGCCTACCAATCGCTCTCATGCGAAACCACGGTTCAGAACGCCAATCCATGAGAGGAGTTTTCGGTTCTGCATGAGGGGAGCCAAAAGCGTAAACAAATTTGACATCGGCACAAGGTTTGATGTATTTGTTTCCTCTGAAAACTATTTACGCAAAATATAAGAATGCTATTTTGTCACATATACATTGGTTCTTCGGCACATGAAAGGATTAGGCACATGGTCTTGCATTTTTCTAGATATGCATTTAGTACGGCGGAGCATGTGTTCAAGATCAATCTCGGCGATATATACATGTAGGGAAAAGTCGCATTCTCTTGCTTGATTTTGAGTCTCTGACCTTGGCAGTCGCAAAAAGTGAACAGAACTAACGTATGGGCGAATCCGAACGTTGGAAGTAAGTTTATCGTGATGGACAATTTAGAATTTAGAAAATATACGCAAAAACTTGGCATCGTCAGCCCGGTTCCGCATGAGATAATAGAAAATATAAGGAATTTTTATCAAACACAAAAACAGCTTCTGAACAATAATTTGATCAAAACTAACACGAGGTCTGTGATAAATCATTATTTTATACATTGCGGATGACTTTCTGGCTGTTTGTATTTCCCCGTTTGTCTTTTATGACCTTTTGCAAATCCTCTTTCAAACCCCATTGCATGCCTCAAAAGCAGACAAACGGGGATTAAAACGGCCAGAAAGTCATCTGCAATGTATAAAATAATGATATATCACAGCATTCAAGTTAGTTTTGATCCAATTATTGTTCAGATGCTGTTTTTGTGTTTGATAAAAATTCCTTATATTTTCTATTATCTCATGCGGAACCGGGCTGACGGTGCCAAGTTTTTGCGTATATATTCTAAATTCTAAACTGTCCATCACGGAAAGCTTACTTTCAACGTTTGGATTCACGCATACAGTAGTTTTGTTCACTTCTATGCGACTGACAAGGTCAGAGACTCAAAATCAAGCAAGAGAATGCGACTTTTCCCTACATGTATATATCGTCGAGATCGATCTTGGACACATGCTCCGCCGTACTAAATGCATATATGGAAAAATGCAAGGCCATGTGCCTAATCCTTTCATGTGCCGAAGAACCAATGTATATGTGACAAAATAGCATTCTTATATTTTGCATAAATAGTTTTCAGAGAAAATAAATACCTCAAACCTTGTGCCGATGTCAAATTTGTTTACGCTTTTGGCTCCCCTCATGCAGAACCGGAAACTCCTCTCATGGATTGGCGTTCTGAACCGTGGTTTCGCATGAGAGCGATTGGTAGGCGTGGATAAAGGTCGCCTGTTCAAATTTTCTCCTCTGGTTTCTCGGATAAAATGATGGACAGACGTCCAGTCTCCACGATCTACGATAAATACACATTTTTATAACAGTAACTTGATCTGGCGCACTATATTACGTCGAGTGGATGAGCTCATACCCTCAGGTCACCCGAGACTATTTCTTCAGGTGTGTTTAGAATATTACCAGTGATCCAAATAAGACGGGTAAAAGGGATAATTTTCCTTATTTTATACATTGTGACACCTCATTAGAATCATCTCCCCAAATAGGAGTCAGCTGGAAAGGACTGTGACCTTGTGGGTAGGTAGTTGAGGGTCCAACCAGTCACAGATGCACTGATTATTAATATTTTTTCCTGTTATTATTTTTATGCAGCAATAAAAAGATGGGATTGTTTTATACAAACTGAACTTATCTACTTTGTTGGCTGGAAATGTCTTCCCACTGGGTAAACAATACTAGAACTAAACAGAAGTAAGCACCATTACAACAACGTTGAATCAATACTGATTCACTGCCATGTTGAATCAACGTCGATTCAACGTCGTATCAACGTTGTGTCCCTGCTGGGTTGTAATGTTCAAAACACTGGTGCTACAATATAGTCTGGGCTGATTGGAAAGCCAGTCAAAATCTACCATATCATATTACTCATATTTCTAGAGGTGTTGAATGTGGCTCTGCATATGTATCAAGTCATGCCCCCGTGTAATGTTCCTAGCCCGGGGTAACGCTCTTTGTCTTGGCTCTGCTTGAAAATGTGAATCCTGCACATTGACAAAGAATGTCATATGCATTTCCTTGCGCATTTTGATACGTTCGTAAATTTCAACGTGTAATTTTTTCAGGGAGAACGAAAATGCGAAGTTACATCGAGCTCTGCAAGAAAACTGACGCGTTCTAATATTAGAAATTTGTAAACACGTCACAATCAGCTGTCGTTTCGTAGCATATACAAGTACGCCATAGTCTGTTTCATGAAATAACAAGATATTAAAAGCTGCTGCTAAGAATGTTTGTAGCAATACGACCGCGAATGTTGCTAACTTCAACTAAGTGCTGTTAATCCATCTTATCTTCACGCCGTTTCGCCATTCGCATGTGACAGAAAAATGTGAACAAATGGCTTCATTGTGCAAGCTCGACCATTCAAGTTCATGTTCAGTACTTTGCTTCCACGGAATAAATGACTGTTTTTGTGCCACGTGCCAAACGTCGGATGGCACGTAGCAAGCCTCCAAATTTTCCCCACACCTCCCACATCCGCACACCCCGACACATTTTCAGGCTCATCATCGAACACACGAAACACTCTTCGTAACTGAATTCAGAACGGAAAGTGTTTGCTTGCAAGCCAATCAGAGTTTTGCTATTCGCTTATATATACAGCTTTGTATCTTGAAGCAGTCTTGTTAGACTAAGCAGATTTTGCTGTTATTATATCCGACTAGATTCCTCTTTCCCTGTTGCGGCTCAACTGCTGGTAAGATTCAAACGATTGTAATAAATCTCAGTGTACATGTGTGTAACAACAATGAAGCCAAATCGGGCAGAGAGAGAGAGAGAGAGAGAGAGAGAGAGAGAAGTACGCTGTCATAGCAACGACTGCTCAAGTTATGTTTTGGACCTATACATCACTCCGAGCATCAGTCAAGACGAATTCCCCACTTCCCTGGCCCCCACCCACCCCCACCCTCGTCACCAACCGCCTCCTTTCATCACCACCTGGCTTGTTTGTTTCTAACGAGCCGCGACGCGAGAAAACCAACAATTTGGTTGTGCGCCCAGCGCAGACTAAGATAATCCTTGGTCCGCCCAATCTGATCAGAGTCTTCGCTGTCCGCATGAAGGTAGCTTAGACCCTTAGCTACCCTTAAAGCGCTTAGGTAAGACTGCGCAGACTAGGCGGATGCCGAGGCTGATCTGAGTCTGCGCTTGGCGCACAACCACTTTCGGTTGGTTTTCTCGTGTCGCGGCTTATATGTTCTCTGTAATTGTTGAGCAAATTATAAAATCAGATCGTAAAT
Source organism: Ctena decussata (assembly GCA_963989385.1). Classification (NCBI taxonomy): domain Eukaryota; kingdom Metazoa; phylum Mollusca; class Bivalvia; order Lucinida; family Lucinidae; genus Ctena; species Ctena decussata. Next base: position 56,731,524 of record OZ022513.1, read on the forward strand.
TTTTCGAAAACTAGATAAACACAACGACAAGAAAGAAACTCTTTACTTCGTACTGGTGCATTTCATGTTCGACGTATATCAGAGTATATCCGTTTACATGGCATGCGGACTGGCAATCTAGCATGAGGCAATATACGTCATTTTCTTTTATTACGTCACAACCTTGACCTAATAACTTATTTGACAGAAAACAGATGACTGTTTGAAAGATAAATAATATTAGAAAAGGATATTATTTCCACAAATTTGAGTGGCAGAACGTCAGATTTGTACAATGTCAATCAGGTCAGGAGTCAGGTAAGGTACGTTCTACCAGTTTTTAGTCTATTTTAGCTAACTAAACTCCGTAATTTTCTCCTTATTATTATCTTACAAAACATTGATGGAGTATTTCAGGTGTATGTGTACACATCCATGTTTTCTGGTCATTTTTTACACTGGTGATCTACTTTTGTGACTACCTGATCGAATCCCAGGATGGCAGACTCTTCTGAAAAGGAATCTACGCTTAAGGAAAGAAATCGCTCCAACGGGACCCATTTTATATCTTTGACCCCATTTAGAATATAGGCAAAAAATTAAAATTGAAGAGTCCTCCTTATTCCATGAATGTGTATGTTCTTTGAAAATAGACCAATTTGTTTTGGGTATATCCGTAGAAATAATTAAGGTGTGTTGCAAATCATATATGAGCATATATAAATTCACAGGTGCAGGTAAACCAGTATTCTGACAGGTGTAATGCTTTTTATCCTCACAAAACATGAGATTTTATCTTAAGTAGAACTAGGCAGTGTTATATGAAAACAATAACAAAGCTGACATGGTGTTTTCTTACCAGACCAACTGCTGACTGTCATTTGATTTGTTTCAAATATAAACAGTGCCTTCCTACAACTGAAGTGACGTTATTAAATGTCTTTGATTTGTTTTAGATTAAGAAATAGATCAGCTCTAGCAGTGAATTGTAGAGTCATAATTCACTGTTTGGAGGTCAGTTGTAAAGAAGATCATATCCGCGCTCGTGATATATCCTCTTACAACTGACCGGCAAACAGTGAACTATTACTCGACAATCCAATGCTAGAGCTGAGCTATTTCGATACAAACACTCACAAACGCTGAAATGTATTCTTTTCATACAAACTCTCCTTACCTTCCTGTCAGCGCGTTCATGCTCCCGCCAATATCCAGAACTGTATCTAGGGTAAATGTACGTTTTTATGGCGATTTTAGAAAGAAAAATACACGTTACACCTCAAACGTCATAAAATTACGTCAGTAATGCCAGTTACGTCAGCAATTTGACTCACGCGCTCCGAAACAGTGAAATGTTGCAGAACAAAACACGGAAACTTTCGATTGCTTCTATATGCGCACTGTGTTAGAATACTAAGTATCATGTATCAAGTGCCATTTGAAAGATACCAAGTGTACTGAGTTGGGAGAGTACATCATTTAAAAATCGTTGATTTATGCAGCAGGAATAATAAAAACGACAAAAAAAAAGACTGTGTTTAGAACTTGTCTAGTAAAGAATCAATATAAGTTCGACGTATTCTATTTTTAACACATATCAAATGCACTCAGTGGCACCGTAAAGCTAAATTGTGCCAACAAGTCTCAAGCAACAACATTTCTTAAGAATGGTAAAACAGTGATTCTTGAAAAAGGGTACAATTGTGAAAAAACATGTCGCCAATGTTAAATAGACACACACACGATCATGCTTTGGACTAAATAGGTGACGTATTGCTATTTTGGCAGTGTAATATATATATGAAAACCTTGTGGTATTCCCAGCTGGATTTAAGACGCTAAGCCTTGATTTTTTTACGATGATTTTGTATTGGGGTATGCTATTTTCGACTGTCGCAAGCAGAGTAGCTGTAATTAACACCTTTAATAAACAAGGTTATTGCTACAAACAAGATAAAAATTCTTTACCATTTCGAAATCCCAGGTTGACCAATATCTCGTGTAGGTCCGTTCAGTTTCTAATCCGCTCATTTACAAAAATAATTGAAAAAATTGCTTGTCGCCAAAATGCTACTGACCTACCGTAATGATTTCTAAGCCCCACCTATAAACAACAGTAAATGGATATCGTGATGGAAAATGAGTCTATTTTAAATAGTACCAGGATATCCTTTGAACTGAAAATGGTAAGAACCAATTCATTTGTTACACTAAAATCGGATTAAGAAGCTTTAAAAAATTTTTTTCATTTTTCACTTTTCAAAGCATCCCCTCCATAACGGCCATTTTCGGAAACATTAGTTCTTTTGCAAAATGTTTTCTATTAGTTTACGATTGTGTAACATGGATGTGGTTTATAAAAAACAATTTCATGCTTCTGTGATATATAACTTACTGTAAACTAGCTGATTTGCCCCATGTCCTCTCCCCTCCGTAACGGCTCCCCTCCGTAACTACATCTTTGACCCAAACCACCGGGTGATTTAGAAGTAAGTATCACAGTCAAATGAAATACAAGTTTCTTTAAAACAACAGAATGCAGAAACGAACGATTTCTGTCATCGAAGTTTCAGAATTTTTCAGATATTTAATCGACTCAAGGTAATGTAGTTTGTCCAATATGTCGACTTAGCGTGTGATCAACGGTAAAATACACATTTACTTACCGATTTTTGTGTATTCTGGTAAGAATAGATAGGAGTCAGCGGTAAACCATATAACATGTGAATTTGCGGTCATTCGGTGCAGAAATTACCGACCAAATAGTGGGGTTACGGAGGGGAGAAAAATTCCATAAACTGACAGTTCACAAACACAATGCATTCTAATGGTAACTGATAGGTGGAAAGTCCAAGAGGACACGTCCTAGTATTGAAACTGCTATGCTTAAATAGATAAAACAGTTTTGAATGAATATGTATGAAAATTGTTTTAGCTGCTCCGTTATGGAGGGGAGCTGGTTAAATCGATCGTTCGGTATGCGAGAAAAAATCAGAATTTGGTAATTGGTACATGAATAAGCTGGTAGAATAAATCGGATATCCTTATGTAACATAAACGTAATTGCAAACTGATGGAACAGATGGCATGGACACTTTTCAGTAAAGAAATACGTCGCGGAGGGGAGAACATCTTATGGAGACGGACCCAAGCGCTTAAAACAGCGGTCAAAATGTCCAGTTGCATGGGCAGTTATAAACATCTGTCCTGTCTGAGTGTTTACTATGAAACTGTAATTTTATTCTTTAAAACGCCCCTTCCAATTTCATGGTGGAAAAGGTGCAAATTTTATTAAAAGGCAGCTAAATGCTATTTAAGTATCATGCATTCCAAAACTTATGTCGGGAATGTCTTTTTAAAGTCCATAAATTGTAGCATCACAGGCAGTTTATAATAATGAAAATAAAGCCGACTCGTGACAAAGCCAACAACGTTGTCTGTTGCGCAAACGAAGACTCAGATCAGCTTCATAGGGCCTGAAGAAAGCGATTTTATGTCCTTTATAACAGTATTTCAGTCACATCAGGACGATGGAAAGGGTGTTATTGAAATGCTGTGTGCAATGGAACCCCGTTTACGGTTTGGAAGGTTTCCGCCTCTAGCGGGTCTCGAACCGGTTCCACTAGAATAGCAGGCGTGCACTTTACCTACTGAGCTATTAGGGCTCCTCGCAAGCCTCCCCCGCCCCCGCCGTCTTCTCCTACCCCGCCCGTCACTACACAACCACTCCCCCCCGCAAAAACACATAAGAAAAAGAACGACAAAAGAGAACAGGTCTAAGGGAGTCAACCTTAGAGATAGCAACAATGCAATATTGCACATAAAGTCAGACGAAATAAGCCTTTTTTGCATAAATACAGGGGCAAACCAGAGCAACACCTAGACCTTCCAGGGGCCACCCGAAGATATACATGTATGTATACATATCCCCGAGTAGCCAAAGAAGCAACTGAGCACCACCCGAGTTCAAACTTAAGCGGTCATGCCGAAAGTACTCATACTAAAGCCATATGAGGTTTGTAAAAATGCCATATTTCATTAGACCATCTGAATCACATAGTTCCTAACATTATCACTGTGATACCCAAAACAGGAATTACTACATGACAACTCCAAGAATGCGTATAAACAATGACCGTTCAAAGTGACGAAGTCAGGAAAGATACTGGAATTACAACTCATCTTGTGCTGTTAAAGAATTATCGGTAATAAATAAGATAACTTTCTGCCCTCCGTTACGAGAATCATTGTCGGAGAAAATGACAAAAGAATGGTAGACAGGGCAGATTATGATTAGGTACTATCTGTAGGTGTTCAAAATGTGTACAGCACTGACCAGTTCTGGAGGACAATTTTTGGTTTTCATGATTTTTTTTTTACCTATGATGGAGGGTCATAGTTCGAATTCATTGCTCTTAATGATATATAATTTGCTTGCAATAACAGAGTCATTGTATTAATATTGACTGCGCATCTCAACTGATCTCTGTTTAGAAGAAAAAAGTTGGAATTAAGAAGATACATCCCACTTCTAAGGATTTTTTGTGAAAATAAAAATGCATAGTTTGCATATGCTAAACGCACTCCCCTCCGTAACGAAAACGGTAGTTTGAGAAAATGTTCACAATACACTTACAAATACCACATATCACTTAAAGTGTCATATAAAGTTACCATTGATGGGTTCGTGAGCTGCTTCATTCACTGGCTCTTTTAATTGCCTGGCTAATTTGTTCATTGCTAGGAAAGCAAACAGGGTAGTTTTATTAAATAGTTCGTTTAAAGTAAGCCTTCTGTTTTCATTTTAATGAACAATTTCTATAGAATACTCAAAGTGATCAATGTCATACAGAAATTACAGTTTCAGGTCAACACTGCGAAAAGAGTAACTATTCTGCAAACTACATACATTTTAGACCTGCCAAACCTGAGGTCTATATGGATTTTGTGGTTATACCTCACCTCCGTAACGACGATTTTAACATCATATTTTAACCTTAAACCCCTTTTTTTTACTATTTACTTGGTGTGGGTAATGTTTTGCATACATAAACAAGGGTCTGTCTACTATCAATAATTCATATCTTCGAAACGATGCAAGGAAGTTAATTTTTTCGATTTTTTTCATCCACAATTGTACCCTTTTTTCAAGAATCACTGAAGAATGTCATATTTTATAGAGCTTTAGAAAAATATTGATAGTGGAAGAAGAAATCAGCACAACTCGAGAAATGTTTTTCACAAACTAGTTTCGGATTAATGCCTTCATCAGTGTACAAAATGGTCGATTGCATTGTATGTTACTAGGAGTGAGTGAGTTAACTCGGGTTTAACGTCCCACTAACAACGAGGTCATATGTAGACGGAACCTCGGTTTAAAGTCTCATCCGAAAGACCGGAGAAGCGGGAGATCGAACTTGCGACCCCTAGATTGGTAGTCCGGAGTGTTATCCATTACGCTACAGCCGCTCCTATGTTACTAGGTAGTGATGTATGACGTTACTATGTGACGTCAAAATCTCCAAATTAAATGACGTTAAATAACGTTTCCTAACGACGTTATGATGAGATGGCATAATTGCAATATATGAGACAGTGTCTGCGATTTTGAGCCTTGTGGAGGTGCGACGTTGACGTCATGAAATGTGAAATGAAAGTGACGTCATAAAATTTGCACGTAAAGTGAATTGTATTTCCGCGCACTGACTAATAAATTTCAAAGCGTCACCTGAAAAGAGTGATTCAACATTTCTATTGGCGTGTTTAATTTTCTTCATCTACACTCTTTTAAAAATGTTCGCATTATAGATTTTTGAAAAGAGATGTCACGAACCAGAGTTATAAAGGTTTACCCAGCTAGTATGTAAATTGTATCCAATCAATGAAACGAAATAAAAAAATTGGGTGGGTGTTAATTTCGTTTGCTTTTGCAGTAAACCTTAGCGATTTTTCTTTGTGCTTCTCAAAATCTATTTTGGAAGCACTAATAAATATGAAAATGTTAAAAAACAAAATTTCCGATTTTCGCTCTATAAGGTTCAAAATGCCAGGCACTGTCGCATATGATGAGAAAGTTATACTGGATCAATGATACAAACTGTCACTAAAAACTTTACTAGTGGAAAAATATTTAATAAAAATAGCGACAAACAGTACTTCTTTATCTATTTTTTATGCATAAAGAGTTACAAAAGGACAAAAAAAATTATTCTTTGGGAATTTGGTACCATTTGCAAACATGGTGTTCAGGCGATGCATTCAGTATGTTTCTTTTAATAATTAAAGAAAAATATTAAAGAACTTTGATTAGTGGTATTATAATAGACTAATATGAAAGACCGTCATTTACGTGACCTCCGTAACAGAGAAAAATAAAGCAGATTGTAATTATTCCAGACAGCCCAATGGGGAAATGATGAAACTTATTTTAGCCTCTAAGTTATATGGCTTAATGGAATGGCAAAATTCACAGGTAACATATGCGCCGCGACACGAGAAAACCAACAATGTGGTTGTGCGCCCAGCGCAGACTCAGATCAGCCTGAGCATTCTCCCGGTCTGATCATAGTCTTCCTCAAGCGCTTAAAGGGTAGCTACGGGTCTAAGATACCTTCATGCGGACAACGAAGATCCTGATCAGACTGGGCGGATGCATAGACTTAAGCTAACCAGTCAGAGGGCTAACAGGTGTCAGTGAACACCATTTTGATAGGAAATTCTGCAATCACTTTTTACTAGAGCTCCGTCTTAGAGGAGAGAATCTATTGTCAGCTCTGTATAAATGAAATTGGCTCTGTATTGACAGGTTGGCACTTTTAACAGCTACATTGACGACAAAAAGGTGACAGAGGGTACCGTCACAACCCAAAAGGACATCTCGACGAGTGTAAAACAAGCTGGCAAGGTTGACCGGGAAACATCGGTGGTGGGAATTTCCAGTAGTAATATCCGGTAATTACCGTCCTGGGAAATACCAACATTTCTTAAAAGGGGCGCTTAGTATTGACAAATGTACACATATTTTTTCAGTCAAAACTGTTTTTTTTTTTTTTCTTTCTTTCTTTTCATTAATGGTTTAGTTTAGGGGCAGTTTAACACATTGAGGTGCCAGTTTAGCATTTCTGACATTAATCATGGTTTTAACATTAGAATTTCACAGAAACTAATCGCCAATGATATAGTAGAAAATAGCCTCTACTGGTAGAAGCATGTCCCAATAGGCCAAAATGCAACTTGCTAGTCCTGTTCATTAGCTAACTGAATATGCTAATATCAAAAATTTACAACAGATGTTTATATGCAAATATGGAATTATTGATATCCGTTAATCGAATTATGAATATCCATTTATTGAATGGATATCCAAAAATCAGTTAATCAGTTAATGGATATCCAGGAATAGGGAATAAACAGTAAAAGGACGTACCATAGAGTGCAACAAAGATTCCTTTACGGTTTTAATATTTTGATGAAACTTTATAATCAAAATATAAAAAAATGATGAAAGTAATGTAAGCTTTCAGTTCTATTAGAATTTTGTATTACAATATTATTTGCTGTTGCCAAGGGGCTAAATACATACCAATAAAAGTGGTTTCAGACCTGTATTTAATTTGCTTTGGTGAAATTCACAGAAATGATTAAGAGTAGCAGAGCCTCATCTATACTCCCACCGGTTTATATATGTTCACGTCCCTTTGTAGTCGTTCTAAAATTAGTTATTTTACTTTTAAATCATCAGTGGCATAAACTTCCTGTTACAGTGAGAATTCATCTGACTAGCTTACCTCCCTTGTCCTGAGACTAGAAAAAGTATATGTAGAAAGAAAAGAAGAAAGAAAAAATGTAAAAAAAGGATGATTGGTCAGGAGTGGTATATCATGCACTATTTCTCAGTATCCGAACTCACTGTACCATCTCTTCCGGTTTTCATAGCGTTGAATCGAGAGTACAAAATTCGCTTATAACCATTAGTCGGAAATCATTATGTTTAGGATTTTATACGGAATCTGCTGCGTCATTTACGGTTATTCAGCTTTGAAAATTTAAAGAGGTAAGTTTAATATAATTTGCTCTTCTGTCTTTTACTTTATTACCCTGTACATTGAAAAACTCATGGCCGTCACAGAAATTTTATTCCGAACAGCTTATTTTAACACGAGTTTGTGTCGTGCAAAACCTAGCTATCATCCTATTATCAAAACTAACAAACTGTAGATTGACAACCCCTTCCGTTTATTTTATAGATTTTTATAAAACATGTAAGAAAAAGCGCAAAATGGTTTAAGAATCATGCCAAGGGCGATTTGAAAACTCTACACATTACTATCCACCCATACACGATATTGTACAGGGCAATAAAGTAAAATATCGAAAAGCAAATTATATTAAAATTACTTCTTTACATTATCGAAGCTGAATAACTATAAATGTCACAGCAGTTTCCGAATAAAATCTAAAAACATAATGATTTCCGACTACTGGTTATAAGCGAATTTTGTACTCTCGATTCAACGCTATGAAAACCGGAAGAGATGGTACAATGAGTCCGGATACTGAGTATTTGTGTTACTTTTATTATAGCCATATCAAGTGGATGGGAACGCACGCAGTATAGGTAATACCTGTCTAACTCATATTTAATCACTAGGTATGAAATTGCACATTACACCTCATTTATGTCCGTCATGCAATGGTTTTATCATAGAAAGTCACTTCTTTGAAGCCATCAGACATTTTCTCAAAACTCGTACACTAGTCTCAGTACCCTGTAGAGATACGTCAGCATCTGTTTAGATGTATTAGTTACTTTGCATCTCCATATTTTCCGCCATATTTTCAAGCGGAACAATTTTCCAGACTTCCTGTTTGTTTCTCTTAACGACAAAGCTCTTCAAAATGGGATCTGCTCCTGAAGGAAAGATTTTTTTCCAAGGGACCAGATTCTTTCCTTTAAGAGTTGACCCAAGTTGCAAAGGAAGGCAAAGCAGAAAATGGCAGAGTTGCTTCACCTAAAAGAGACCAAATTCACATTAATTGGTGCGAATAGATGTAAGTCTGATAACACTGATCTGAGACGTTGGTGGAACAAACATGACTTGTTCACGTACACAAATGGAGTGGTCCATAAAGAATTACATAGCATACATATATTGAAAGAAAATTTAGATATACAAAGCTGACTGCCTTTTAGGCCTGTCCAATCAAGGTCGATATTATGTATCCTAGCGACAGCATGTTTTCATCTTGGTCCGACAGCTTCAACATCTGTTTAGGCCGACAGAGAAGAGCCACTTTGCAACGTTCCTAGAAAACAAACCAGAAACACAACATATACACTATTCATAAAATATATTTATCATATGACGTCGCATCTGAGAGTGTAATAAAGCCATGCATTAAAACGATAATCAACTAGTGGATTAAATATGCAAATTACGCCATAACGTTATGCGTTGACGTCCATAAAACGTCGCCTTTTCTGATGGTGAAATCGTAACGTTTTAGTGCAAAATTTGCTTATAAAATGCGATTTTAGTGTCATATGATAAACAGAATCTTGCATTCGTGCTCCTGTATTATTTAATTTATTAAACTCGTTGGGGAAAACAGATAAGATGCTCGGCAAGCCTCGCATCTTATCTTTTTCCCCAACTCGTTTAATAAATTCAATAACACATGAGCACTCCTGTTAGATCCTCTATAAAGCAAGGCATCCCTCCTATTATAACAACCACTTCCAAACATCCATAATCTAACACGGAAACGGTTCCATCTCATGTGGTTCCCGAGTCAAATCCTAAATTACTGAGGTAGGCTGATGAATCTCTGGGGCCGTATTTATAAAACCACTTAAGTCGTTGCTATGCTGTTGCTAAGGCTAATTTTCTTTAAAGGAGATTCCCTACAACTATGAAATTCGCTCTGGAGGAACAGTCTTTTTCAGACTGTTCCTCCAGATCAAATTTCATAGTTGTATGGAATCTCCTTTATAGAAATTCAGCCTTTGCAACAGCATAGCAACCACTTAAGTTGTTTTATAAATACGGCCCCAGGATCAATATTTCGTGCTGAAGGAAGCTAATAAAAGACAAGGAATTGACAATAAATATTTCAAAAGTGATAAGCTAGTAGTCCTCAGCAGAATTAAACGAACCAAGGCAGAATCTATGGTGAATTTATATGACCTTGCAATATTTGGTCCATACCTAGTCGATGGGCAGGCTGACTGATCATGCTATGTTCTAACAAAATTGTTTATTCTCTCCTTGCATACCATTAAACAGTAACTATATAGGGGTGGCCGTCTGGCGATGGTGCTGGTTATAACTTCCAGTGTCGGGGCGTCTTACTTATTAGGATAAAACTACGGCAAGGGTCTACTGTGCTTGCAGTAGGTGCGGGCGGAGGTTGTTTGGAAATGTTGTCTCCCGTCTACCAGTCCTCTTTTCTTTCTCTCTCTAGGAGACGGCCTAATATAGACTGGAATACTGTCTCAAAGGGCCGTTAAACCCGAACCAGACAACCAACCAGATAACTATATAAAAACCTAGTTACCTGACTGGTTATCTTGACAACTATATCATCTATATTCAGATCCTCTTGAGTAGTTTTCCAGTCATGAAGCTTGTGCAGGAGTTTACAAATGTCAATGGCCACACAAATGCGTTGTTTACGGCAGAACCATTCTTCTCCCAGTATCTCCGTCAAAGACTTAAAGCCTGGTGAATGGTATTTACATGACCAGAATGCTGAGCTTTTCCATAAGCCAGTGCACATGTTGAGATCATCTAAAAATATAAGTCAAACCTTTTTTTAAATGTCACAGTGTTAAAGGTTGCCTGCCCCTTAAGCAGCCACCTTTCCTGGATACATTGAGCTTATATATAGTGAAAATGAACCTGTATAAAGGTCACCTGTCTCAAGCAGCCAATTGTTTTTTCTTTTCCATTGGATAACCCATTAAGACAGGCCTGACTGTGCATCAAATCCCTACCGGAACGGTTTGTCATGATACCTTATTTATTGTGATATTGTAAAGTAGAGGCGGGTAGCTTCGGACAGCGGGTAAATTCGGACATACCATTGCAAACAGTGAAAATACAGATGAGACGGCTCATAATCCCCTCGCATCAGGATATTCACTGTTTTCCCAGTTAATTTTGTTTAATATCAAGCAACTGACATCTAAAGGAAAATAATGACACTGTCCAAATTCACCCGCTGTCCTAATTTACCCTGACCTTACCATAAAGGTGAATAGATATACTTTTAAGGGAAACAGCTTTGTCGCTTTCATTTTGGTTTCCCACACGACAGGATCAACTCTTAAAGAAAAGAATTCGATAACTATTTCCTTTGAGAGTAGAATCTACTGTGGATGGGCTTTGTAGTTCTGGGACGCGAGCAGGAAGTCACAAATAGGTTTCCGTTCGTAAAATGGCGAATAACAATCATAGAGGTGTGGCTAATGACACTTTAATGTCTTATTTTAGACGTTCACATTCTCCGTTCTACAGCCTACGGTGTTTTGCTTAAGTATTCAAATTTTGACGGTTTACCTCTTACATAAAGCTATCGCATAAACTTTGAAAAGTTTTTTTTCCATATTTTATAGTCGCCAAAGCTGCAGAAAAAAAGAATACAAAGGATAGATACAAAGGAATATGAAACAATAAATGGCATTCTCCTCTTTCACAGTTTAAAAATAACTGTCAGAAGACAATAAAGTGCGATTTACGGGAGCTTGACTTTAACAAGCGCACAAATGTCTTTTAAATATGGACAATTCCTGCCAATTGAAATCAGATCAGCTGCAGTGTCAGAATAAACAGTTCTCATAGTAATAATAATAATTTAAATCTCTAACATATTGCCAGAGATATGACAATATCAATGAATTGTGAAATATAGGTCACAGTGACCTAGAAGTGACATGAAGTTATCACTGTATCTGAGTGTACCATAAGACAAACTAAAATACAATTCCATGAAAAAAATTAAGAGATATTGGCTTAAATCAGTAGATCTAATCGCGAAAGAAGTATTAGCCAATGCATAGCCTCACCTGCAGTTAAATTGTACTTCATCTTCATAGACTGTGGTACATGTGCGACCTTTCTCTGTTGAAAGATAATAGAGTTATACAATGGCCTCTGACAGTTGCAATGTAAACTTGTCTAAACGGGGGTGTGTGTGTGTGTGTGTGGGGGGGGGGGGGGGGGGGGGCAGAAAGTTTTGCAAGTGGCCTCAAAACTTTCCTTAGCGGCATGTGCTAAGAACAAGTGCTATGCATGTATTGTACACGCTACATTTTGTTTTTCTACCAATAACTGTATAAAACCGCTATTTCTATTTCTCTTTTAGTTACAGCGCATTTTATTAGGCCTCAGTCATATCACCGGGCTAATTTCATATGTGATTTTTTCCAGTGCGAGGCATTCAAGACACACCTAGTCGAAAATTTAAAGTAAATCTTTGTCAACTGTTTGTTCATCGTTACTTACAATGTCTATTTAAAAACTAGAAGGATAGCAGCTGTTATCGATTCATTCCTTGCAAAGCGATGCGCTGTTCTCATGGCGTTATTGAAATCGACGCCAACGTCACTTTTCGAAAAAATTGTACATGTAGTGGTTTCAATTTTTTGCGTTAATTTTATTCTTTTGATAGGCTTAAATTGGCCTATGCAAAGGCTCTAGCTGACAATAGTTCGAATGCTTAGACACTTGTTTCCTCTATGAAATAAGTAAAACTTTAGTAGAAAGGGAGACTTTGCTACTACATTAAATGCGGTTAATCCACCCTTCACGGACATTATATAAAAATAAGATGAATATAAAATCCAAATTATTTGCAGGACAACGCTGTCTGTCAATGATAAAAAAACAATAATAAAAAGCATATAAAATAAAAAATGCTAACATAATATTATAAAGTATATAGCCTTCTAAAGTAAAATTTAAAGAGTAACTACACTTCAGGAACTGACTGAATCAGATCCCAAACCCTATCCCCAACATCTAAGGGAAAGATTGACAAAGACATCCCAACAAACAATAAATTACAAGTGATAAGCCGAGTCAGCAGCTCTTTCCCAAATAGATGGCAACTCAGCTATCTTTATTGAACTAAATAATTTAGACCAACAGACGGGTTACAACGGACTAAGCAAATTATATGAAAAACATTTAACAATTATTTTTACCTATTTTCTATTTTTATGATAGAAGGATTAAACTGAGAACACAATACATTAAACATCACCGAACATAAAACAAATGCAACCGCAACAAAAGTACCGCCTTGGGACGGTCAGTAATAACTACTGGGGAGTTTAAACCGGTTTTACTGGGCCCAAACCTTCACCCTTATCCTCCGCTGCGGTGCACACAATTAGTTGGTAGTTTGGTTCGTATGGAGGTCCCCTAACTCATCAGAGAGTCATCACGGTCAACAATTAAGATCAAGAAAAGACCGTGATGAAGCAAGGATGAGGACTCGACAGCCAAAACGTGTTGAGACACCCGGAGATCCCTGGAGCGTCAGCAACTCTTCAGTGCCTTTGGGGTATAGCTCTTTCAAAGACGTGAAAACATGTGTCCTGTGATAAAAATGCACCGCTTTTGCAGTTTTGTCTTGCATATTATAGATTTTTTTCATGGCGCTTTCGGAAATTCTGCCCTTATGGTGATTACCAAGATATTACATCTATGTCCATTGCAGAACTTTCTGAAGGCCCATCGTAAATTCGGTTTGAAATATGAAACTAGTCATAAAAACTTTTTATTTACCCATGAATTTCTCTTGGAATGCGTTTATTTCAACTTCACATAAATACTTTAAATTCATGTTCGGAATTTTAGCGCAGAGTCTTCACTATTTGGTAAAATCAAAACAAAAGGTTAAAAAATTTTTTTTTATATTGTGATGGTAAATGGAAATGATTTTGAATGTATTTTACCACCCCGTTCCTAAGCAAGCCACTTTGCATGAATATATCATCTGGATAGCATGCCTAGTAGTGGAGCTGCTTAGAGTGAAAATTCAAGGAAATACTTCACTTGATGATACAAGCATGAAATTTTCACTAAATGTTCCTTACATGGCCCAGATTCAAAAATGATCGTGGGCCACTTAAAAATCATCCATTTTCAAGATGGCCGCCAAATTTCAAAATGTTACCGTTTTAATTTAAAACATGCTTAAAGTCCGCAGGCATATGTAGTTCTTGTGGGCATGTGTCTTATTTTTTGGCAATATCTACATGTAAAAACTTCGTCAATGGATTGTTCACAATGGAAAAGCGCATGTTGTCAAATTTTCTAACGACTATTTGGCCATAAGCATCGATTATATACGTTACCTATGTGTTTTTATTTTAAAATCATAATTGCAAGGTAAACTACTTTTTTATTTTCAAATGCAGTTTCTCCATAGAATCATCATAAAGTATTAGAAAAAACATTCTAGTATCGTTTTATTTTCATCATTCATTACTACTAGTAGTAACGTAAATAACTTTAATTTATGAGTTAGTCCATTATATTTCGACCTACAGAGTTTCTTCAATGTCTCTCAGAGAACAATTATGAAGTTAATATCCTGGCAGTTCTTAAAAAACACTGTTTTTTGGAACTATCAGCTTATGACTAATTTAGGGACTTCATGAGGTACGTTTTATACGTGACGAAACTCGGAATATTGCAAATGCTAATGATTGGAGTCTGGCAAATTCCATACACGCACAGCAGGTTTTGCTGCTTGTTTATTTCTAAAAGCATATATCTGCACCTTTAATGATTATGTCCAGCTACTCAGTCTTGCGATTCTGAAGACAGTAACATACATAACATTTTGTTGTATAATCAAAAACTGCAAAACAGATACATTTCACTATAGAAAAATGCAGCAATTATAAGCCAGCAAATAGTTTTTATACAGGCTTCAAATAAAGCAATATATAGTCGGTTGGATAAATCTGAAATCCGATTAGCGACTGTTCTGGTAAGTTTAATACTGTAAGATTACCAGTAATTAGCAATTCAAAACATGATATTGCCTCGTTTATTGGACAGAACTGGTACATTGACCCTGCAGATTGAAAGAGTGTAAAACAAAAATGTAACCTTAGGCTTGCAGAGTTAAGCCACACCATTTTCTTACAAAGCTGACGTGAACACTTTCTAACTAAGTGTACTTACTTTGTAAGATTATCGCATATATTACGTTACCTACGAAACCAACGTTGTTCAGTTAAAATCTTGAAACAAAACACGAGTCAAAATGTTGCATAGTAGTTTGAGTTATCTGGTCTGTGTATATAGTTCCTTACGGTAATGTACCAGCCGGGACATTGAGAGTGCAGCATCAGACACATTTAATTTAGAAGAAAAAGAGGCAAGGGAAGTCGAGACATGGGTTATCACAACAATATAGAATTACATGTTTTTGTTTACAAATTAGTTTAATGTCCATGCTATTTTTCTTTCCTTTTCTAGTCTGCTTATATTCAACAGTCCCTTAAATGAGTCGATTTAGCATGGAACCAGCATTAGGACTTACTTTTAATTTGACGAATATTTTACGTTTTAAGGGACCGAGTTCTACAGAATTCTAAGCCTCAAAATTAAGTGGCATCGCAAAACGACAGCATATTTGATGTGGGATATTTCTGGGCAAATACCAGTTGTCCTAAAGAATGTAATGACATGTAGTTTCACTTTGCAGTACAGTAACAAAACAAAGAGAAGGAAAACAGATCAAATAACGTATACAACCAGTTACTGGGTAATTTATAAGTTCCTCATATCTCATAAGCTTAAACAGTAATACATTAGTTCTGAAGTAAAAATTAGCGAATGATAAGGTAATGCATACTATTCATGTCAAGGACAAACCTTGATATATCTATTTTCAGATGACCTCCTTGACTTTGAAGATATTACTATAATTTTTATTATTAATAATTATTGTTTAGCAATAATTACACGGGTTAACTGCTTATAAATGAAGTCTTACCGCTTTTCTGAATGAGTTCATATACAGTAAGAAATTGCAGCTTTCTGATACCATTTATATCAATACAATGATAGAAGAAGCATACATATTAAAAGTCGAATGATCAAAACTACATTTGTCTTCGTAACACTTAATGTATTGATAATAATGTATCAGAACACAAACAGGGACTGTACAGAATTATCTGACCAAATGTATCTTGGTAATGTTACAATGAGAGATACACGTCATGAACAGACTCATGAAAAGACGCTTTATATGTGTCTTTTAAAGTATATCATTTTTCATTACTTAATTGACATAGTGATAATATGGTGCAGTGTAACAGATGGAAGCAACACAAAAAGGTAACGTTGATTACATTCAAGCACGATGATAATAACTATCAAGTGAGCCGATACTTTATCAGGTGCCTCAGCTGACAGCCACTTTTGCATGTAGGTTACCTGATTGCATCGGTAGACAGCACAGGTAGGGAAACAGGTATCTCCCCTATGATAATTCTAACAGGTATCTCCCCTATGATAATTCTAAACCTAAACATGGATCAGTTAGGTCAACTTATACATATTATACTGGTCCCCCAAGATTTTAAGTGATGCGTTTTGTGGTGTTGCTGTAAGTCAAAAATGTTAAAGAAAATTCTAAATGCTTCAGATGTTCATGTTGAGTTCTTGTGAATGTATAAATAGTAAATATTTGCTGTCTTAATATCAATGGTAAGTTAAATGCTTTCTGGCATCCAAGAATTGAGCCTTTGAAAACAACTTACTCAAATAAAAAAAACTTATTCCTAATACATTACAGATATGTACCGTAATGTTACTGTTACAATGCCTTTCAAATACAGGACAATCCCATATTATCAAACTTGGAGGCACAAACAGTGGTGCTTCTTCATGGCTGCTTCACATGTGTAAACTTAAGACATAAACAGTTACACTGAAAGGCTATATCATCTACTGTTAGATATTTTCGTCAGTAACTGTTTTGGGGAAAATCCTAAGGAAAAGTAAACTTTTCTCTTCAGCTGGCAATGCCATAGCTAACTGCTACTTAACTAATTCAAAATATGCAAGCAGTTCTTTCAATATGGTTTAAAGAGAAGTGACAGAGTATGTTGATTAAGGACCAATCATATAAAATTCATTCCAGCGATTCATGTATGTTAATTGTGTTTTAGTCACGGTTATGTACGTTACTGGTCTTATTTAACTGATGATTATCCTTATCTAAATATGTCAATATAGCTATTTATTTAGATATAAAAAAAATCATATTGATAATTTTTAATTGCGCTTTACATTTATAACGTTAATTGTTCCCTACATTTCGTTTGTAACAGATTGCTGCTGTAACACGCTAATGTTACCCCACCCGTTACTTTGGTCAGTTTCTAGGTAAAACACATAAAATGATATAGCAACAACCATTTTGAGCTGCTGAAAGACTGCTTTACTGATTATGATAACATCAAATTGAAGTTGTTGTCTACACGAAGACCCGATATTTATTACATATGACCCTGGATTATTCTTCCTGGGACGGATTTCGATTATGTTACGTAATGTTACTGTTTGGGTGCCTTTCAGATACAACCCAAAATTATTATTGTCTAATGAATATAAGAAAAGCATTTTACATTGCGTACTTGTACACTTTTTCAATTTAAGACATAATACAGACTACAGCTAATTATACCTTCTCACCAGTGTTTCAGGAATTCATAAGAAATAAGTTACATTCTGTCTTCAACTGATATTGCCACTACTAACTGCAACCTAACTGATTCAAAATATATCAAGGAATTCTGTCAAAGTTGAGATGAGCATGAGTCAAATAAAAGCGATAGATTATGCTAATTAAGGACCACATTTTCATTTCATTCCACCGTTTGGTCTGTTTCTCATTGATTATTTGTATTTTAGTTACAGTTATATACGTTACAAATATATCATGCTTTTTGGTCATCATTTCCTGACTTCAGTTTGCTTTTTATGTATTAGAACATTTAAAAATGGATATTTATGACACAAAGTATTTTCTACATTGCGTTTATTGCATTTAGGTGCTGTAATGGACCAGTGTTACCCCACCCACCACTTTGGCCATTTTTTCGGTAAAGTGTTGAAAGAAACACTGGCAACAACTATTTTGCAACTCCCTAAGTCAATGCTCTAAGTGACTATAATCAGGGCATAAAATAAACATCCATGCCAACGGGCCTCTGGACTATTACCTTAAATAATGTGTTGAAAAGTACATAAAAATAGCGGACATTTTGTTTTTGCGGCCGCCATCTTGAAAATGACATAATTTCAAGTGGCCCACGATCTTATGTTAAAGTGCATGCCAGGTACTTGCTATCCTGTAAATTTCATGCTTGTATCATCAACTGAAGTATTTTCGCTATATCCCGCTCCACTATAGGCACATGGGGGTAGTCTGCATATTGAAAACTGAAGAAGTGGGTGGGTTAAATACACCCTTTATATGCTTAGACGGTCTCACGGCTAAATAGTGCAGTATCTAGTATCTGAGTAAATGTTAGACTTTAACATTCTTATAGAATAAAATTTAGAGACTGTTCCAAAGCAAGCACTGATCCACGATTTAGAAATGAGCCGCGACACGAGAAAACCAACAATGTGGTTGTGCGCCCAGCGCAGACTCAGATCAGCCTGGGCATCCACCCAGTATGATCAGAATCTTCACTGTCCGCATGAAGGTAGCTTAGTCCCTTAGCTACCCTTTAAGCGCTTAGCGAAAATTCTGATCAGACTGGGCGGATGCCCAGGCTGATCTGAGTCTGCGCTGGTCGCACAGCCACATTGTTGGTTTTCTCGTGTCGCGGCTCAAATGTGTTTTAAGGTAATTCCAAAAATATGAACATTTCGACACGTTAACTTATTACAGCAAAATCATCACAATGTGAAAAACTCATTTTACTATCCTTCTGTGTGTTAAAAGACCATTGTTGGGTATATGGTACAACAAGCAGACCCTGATCTATGTCTACATTGTTTATTCAGACTCAACATTTAGAGTCATTATCGTGTTGCTCAGCAGTGTCAGTGTATTGCATATTGGGTAAGCCGTTTTTAATGTTTTAGCTGTTTTAATTTTAAACAGCTGGCACGTTTTTGATCCGAAGCTGGCCCACTTTCAGGTTCTCTGATGTGATTGTGTGGCTGTGTGGAAATGTACTGCCACTGTCTTACTATACAGAGGCAGCAGCAGACCAGTCTACTAGGAATACATAAAAAATAACAAAACTACATGTACGTGAAAAGAGAAATGAATAAAGAAAAAAATGAGGGTTTAGGTTTGGGTTCTGCTTTTGGCTTTGGTTCTTCTTGGTTGTTAGCTCGCCTGAACGAAAGTTCATGAAGAGCTATTGTTGACACCCTGGGGTCGGCGTCCGCGTCCGTGTCCGTGTCGGCGTCCGGATTGGATGTTTTGCTTAAAGTTTTTTAAAGACCTATGTCTCCTTAACCCATAGATGGATTCCTTTGATACTTGCACTGTGGTTAGATATTGGTCTAAATTTAAACGGGTACTACCCCCACTTTACTCAGTGACCTTGATATTAAGGTCATGGACTTAGAAAATTGGGAGGTTTTTTTTGACTGGATGTTTTGGTTAAAGTTTTTTAAGTCCAGTATCTCCTTACCCATGCATGGATTCTTTTGATACTTGCACTATAGCTAAGTATCTGTCCAACGTTTTCCAATGTACTACCCCCGCTCCCCTCAGTGACCTTGATGTCAAGGTCATGGACTTAAAAAATTGTCTTGTTATTGATTGGATGTTTTGGTTAAAGTTTTCAAAGACCCGTGTCTCCTGAGCCCATGGATGGATTCTTTTGATATTTGCACTGTAGTTAGATGTAAGTCCAAAGTTTTACAAAGTACTTCCCCAAGCCAACTCAGTAACCTTGATGTCAAGGTCAGAGACTTAGGAAATTTTGGTCTTTATTAAAGTTTTCTAATTGCATACTATTTCATAATGCGTGGCAGAGATTTAGTTTACACTTGAACTGATGTTAGACACTTTTTTAAGTTTTTACGAAACACTGTATACTTACCCAACTGGATGACCTTGAAGTTAAGGTCATGGCCATAAATTTGTCATAAAGATTTTGGTTGAAGTTTTATATTTATGAAGACATGATTTCACAGTGCCAGGATGGACTCAGTGGATACCAATACTTGGATGTGTATTAGATAATGGCTCAGGGTTTTGACAAATCCTGACACCCCCCCCCCCCCAACCACCAACCTACCCCATCCCCATCCCAACTCCTCAGTTTTGTTTACCTCAAACACATGGACTTTGAAATTTCATGTGGATTTTTTCTTATTTTAATTTTAGTTGAAGATTGATTTCTGAGAGCTTTTGTTTTAAAATGTGTTGTCATTATGAACATGCTTGCCGGAAGTTTTAGGCATAGCAATCCACACCACCATAGCGACTTTGCAATGAACAAGCACCAATTCAGACGAGCTATGCTGTCAGGCGACAGCTCTTGTTTTATGTGTTGTTTGTTGTTTTGTCTGTTATTGATATATTGCTTGTGGTGTTAAGCCTACATGCGAAATGGATGTTTATATAGCTGCCGCTGGTGATGTTCTTGGTGGTGACTAATAATGTGTTGTCTCTTTCCCACAGTGTGCCTTGGGTGGGATTTGGGATTGCATTGTGTCCGTTCCTGAGAATTTTCCTTCTTATTTTTGTTTATTTTATTTACAATGTGGCCGTTTCTAAACTAATCTCCGATTTGATGGCCTCAGCCGAAGCTTAGTTAAGCTTTCAAATACCGGACTTTCATTTTCACTGATTTTTTCCGCAGAGACATAGATATGGCGGGTGTATTATAATAGGAAGGTGATGCTTATTACCCCACGGGCACCTGATCACACCTCTGTTTTGGGGTCCATGTCTGTGTATCTAAAATATTCCGGAATTGTCTATGTTTAAATGACCTACGAGTTCGGACTTATGATTTGGGTACCTTCACCACTATTATTTAGTGCCAATTTGAAGCTACAGTTCAGTACAACCACTTGTAGGACCATGTTGTACCAAAAGCTCGATAGGACGACACAACTTTATAAAATATATTTAGGAGACTCGAATCATCCGATTTAAGAGACAAACAAAGTTGGCAACTGCAATGCAAAACTTATATTTGGGGCTCATTAATATTAAGGTGTGAAGCGGCTAACTATATTCCTACCTTTCTTTGAAACTTCTCTGAAAGAGTGTACAAAACTGGGTTGACTGCCGAATTAATGGGCAAAACAACCACAGCAATCCATGAATAAATGTTTACTGGAATCGGGTAATCTGCTAAAGCCAATACACCTGCAAAACATCAACAAATTCGTATTAAACATAGCCATGAAAGTCATTGCAGACTGGTTCACTAGCCTGTACGGCTTGGCAGTCTAAGCTATATTTATTTAAGGAATGAATTTCATTTTTCTGAGGTTTATCGAAATGTAAACTACATTGGATCACGTGCAAAGTGAATGAACCCCGAAGGGGTTCATGTAAACTTTGCTAGTGACCCAATGCAGTTTACACTTCGATAAACATCAGAAAAATTAAGTTCATTGCCTATATTTACGTTCGTTTCAATCAAGTCTTTCATGAAAAATCTTGTATAAGCGCTAACATTGAAGCAGTAAAACATGTACACGCAGTTTCTTCTGCTAACAGCAGAACGGCATGCATGACGTCATGACGTTTCTGACGTCCAATCAGGTTGTAGAGAGCCATTGTTTATTTTACGGCATTAACGTCGCGTGTCTCAATGCAATTATTGGAATGTAAACTACATTACGTTCTAATGGTTTACTATAGGGTTTTTCAGTAAATACACCAAGAATGTAAATATTTGATTGTGTTAAATAATGTAAATGCGTGTAAATGTGATAAATGAGCCACACCAAATGACTTTTAAAATTATGTTATTGATGACAAGCAAATATTTGGATCAGACTGCTCAGTGCTTTCTGACCAGAGCCTTCGCTTGTCACGTCACCCATCTATGGAAATGACCAAAGCCACAGAGCCAACAATGAGGTCTAAAATGCCTACACAAATGATACGGATAATGTGAATATCACATGACAAAATTGCCACATTGTTGGAAGTCACATGACATGGCTAAAATACTGTGTCGGTACTTGATCATTGCGTTCTCATTTACTACGATGTCCAGATTCTACTTTATCAGCATTATGCTTTTATGGAAAGATTCTCGATACAGGTGAAGTCCGTGGATATCTTTATCTGGTGTGTAATATTAATCTCGACTCCGTGCAAAACGTTATCGAGACCTGCTTGTATTTGATGGATGGATGGCTGACCTGCGATTTTACGTCCTTTTTAACGGTATTTCAGTAATAGCAGGACGATGATTGGGTGAAAACGAAAGGCAATATGCAATGAAACTCCGTTAAAACTGAAAAGATTCCCGCAAACAGCGGGGCTCGAACCCGGGATCGCTAGATCAATAGACCGGCGCTGGAACTACTGAGCTCCTGGGGCTCCTATGTTTCGGGATACGGTATTTTCTAATTAAAGAGCCACAATGAGCCTCATTAATTGACTGTGGCTCATTAATTGACTGTGCGGGTGCCTATGCGGATCTAAGTCTTCGCCGGGCGCACATGTCATTTTGTTGGCTTTATCATGTCGCGGCTCATGCACAGAGTCCTATATAATTTTTCTCTTTCTGTATATAGAATATTTAACCTACTGAGGTATTTAAACCAGGCATGGAACTAATCGTTTTCGAGGCTGCACGAGCTGATATGACTAAGCTATTTAGATAGTGGCTTTGATCCCATCTCTCTCGATGTCAGTCAGTTGTTGTCAAAGCGGTCTGGGCCCAGTTGTTCAAAACTAACGACGCCGTTAGTAAACGTTTCGCTAAAATTTCAGATGCTAAAATCTCAAATATCCCAAAATATTTGGTTAAAAAATGTGAGAAGCTTTTGCACTGCAAAAGCTACTCACATTTGTTTAACAAAAATATCAGTGCATTTGGTTATACAGTCAAAAAACACTTAACGAGTCGACCTCTTAACAAGCTCGTTAGGTTAACGTTGCTTTGAACAACTGGGTCCTGATCTGTTTGGTGGAACCTCGGTAGTGCACTTGATTAGGCGTTTGTTTACTGTTTCGAAAGTATCGCGTTCGAAACCACCTGCTGCAGAATTTCCCACACCGTAAACAGGGTTACCACTGAAACTAAAAAGAACGTGAAATACAATTTGTTACTGTACCTATTAATTCCACAGGCAGCCAACACAGCAAATTAGTTGTGACGACTAACAAAAGATTCCGTGTTGTTCTCGAGTCGTTTGTAGATTTTGATCGTCTGTCTCCTAAAGCTTTCTTTGAAGTTTTAATTTCTCTGTATATTTTCCACTGGCCAACGGCAATCAGTAGACACGCAACTGAGTTAAACAATATAAATATACCAAAAGCATAACCCCAGGCAGACGGTCTTCCACGTGTTAGTGGTAAAGCTAAGCAAAGACCAGACCTCGAATAAAACTCACCTTTGAAATAAGAAGGAAGTGTAAGGGGTAACACAGCTAGAAACACGGAAATACCCCAAAATGCAATGGCAATTATAGTTCCATTTTTATAGGTAAGACGCTTTTGTCCGAATGGATACTTGATTACAAGAAACCTATCAACTGTTATCAGTAAACTGAAAAGAACAGATGCCTCACATGACACTGAAGATAAAACACCCGCTAACTGACACCATGCACTACCACGCCATGACTCGTCGTGAAATATGTATATTCCACGAAATATGTTGTCAGTTATGCCTATCATGATCAAATAAATACCCAAAAGGGAATCTGAAACTGCAAGATGCGCTACAGCTATCCCATAACAAAATTTTAGCTGCCCAGCATGGTACCTGAATCGATAAATCAAAGAGGCTACATTGATCAAGAATGCAAACAAGCCTACGACCACTATTAAAGGCCTCAAAAACTTAGTTTTGATTAAATCGTCGCATGACGAAAATTCATCTTTTTGTGGATAGCAATTCTCTTCTTTGACGGAGAGAGGACGAACGCAACAGTATTTATATTCATCTGTGACAAACATGTTCGTACCAGTGCCGCCATGAAACATTGACTCAGTAAATGTGTCGAGTGTACTACTATTTAAAAAGATGCTCTCAACATCTAGTTTGTCAAGAGAAACACTCTCAACTGTATTTATGCGGCTGTGATATATCATTAATTCTTTCAAATGCAGAGTAGCAAATGCACCTTTGGAAATACGCTCAATCTGAAGTGTACTTAACTCCAAGTACTGCAAAGAATCAAGACCAACAAAAGCTTCAGATTCAATAATTAATGATTCTGAATTACCTGTGAACAGAAGCAGTTCCAAATGTGCTTGATTGAGAAATATCTTAGCCTTTAAATGTTGTAATTTGTTAAAAGAGAGATCCAGTACTTTTAAACTTTTCATAGACAGAAACATGTCAACTGGCAAATCAGTTATCTCACAGGATGAAAGATTCAAGTGGGTAAGAAAAAGTAAATACTGACTCTCCAGTCCCAGATAAAGAAACATATCGTGGTTAGAGCTAATATCCAAACGTCGTGTAGATGAGCTCAAAACAAAAGTCTGGTTCAAAAAAGACGAAGACTTTCTATTGAATCCGCAGTCATCTCTTCCCGTACAGTCAACCGAAAGGCCAGTGCACAGACAACCATGAGGACATCTGAAAGAAAAAAATGCATGTCCATTTTTAGTTGCCATAAACATAGTACGCACTGATCCGGAACCAGAATTATTTTCTCATCCTGTGAAGAGCCCCGGTAACTCAGTAGGTCAAGCGCTGCCCAACTAATCGAGCGGACCCAATTTCGAGCCCCGTTTGAGGCGAGAATCTTTCCTACCTTAAACGGGTTTCCCTTGCACACAGCCTTTCATTATCACCCGCCCAGCTATGACTAAACTATTGTTGAAAATCATGCAAAATTACAAGTCACCCATCCGCCTATCTTTTCTCAGCCTGCAACAACGTAGGATGTTAAAATTACTCTCAATGGCAATAAACGAGTTCGCAAACCAAGCAAAACCATGGGAGATTATCTAGTTCTAAACATAGCAAAATGCTTCTTTATGAATTTCATACTAAGCAAATTTATCTTTTACTGAGCTACAGAGAATCAGACTGCTAGATGTATTATTAACAAACTTTCATATCAACAAATGAGCCGCGATATGACAAAACCAACAATGTGGTTGTGCGCCCAGCGCAGACTCGGATCAGCCTGGGCATCCGCCCAGTCTGATCAGAGTCTTCACCGTCCGGATGGAGGTACCTTAGACCTTTTGCCATCTTTTGAGCACTTAACAAAGAATCTGATCAAACTGGACGGATGCCCAGGCTGATCTGAGTCTGCGCTGGACGCACAACCACATTGTTGGTTTTGTCGTGTCGCGGCTCAAATTATATAGCAAAACCTAGGGGACTATTTTACGCTGGAGCATGTATCAGTACAACATCATATTTAAGGAATGAATTTCATTTTTCTGATGTTTATCGAAATATTTATTACATTGGGTCGCGTGCAAAGTAAGTGAGCCCGAAGGGGTTCATGTAAACTGTGCTAGCGACCCAATGTAGTTTGTACTTCGATAAACACCAGAAAAATTAAGTTCATTGCTTATATTTACATTCTTTTCTGTCTATTATTTGACCACAAAAATGCGTTAGGGGCTACAGTTGAAGCAGAAAAAAACTGTTATACGCAGTTTTTCTACTAAAAGACGTTATATAGCATATGAGTTTTAATTTAACAAACAGATGGGTCTACGCTTAGCATACAATAACCATTTATGCCCTAAAACATATTTTCGAGCAGTTGGCTCTGGAAACCTGTCACAGAAAGCAATAGGAGTCAAAAAGAGGAGCAGGCAATTTCAGAAGCTCTGAGAAGCGGTGCAAAGATGACCGGCAAATCATAACACTCTGTATCGCATAGTACTTATACCAGGCGCTTTCCATTCAAATTACGTGAAACGTTCCCATGGTGAATGACACATGGCGCTAAAAGCTCAGATTGCTACCTGAACAGTTGCTAACATTAGATTGTCAGCACCAGGGCTTAGATAATATGGAGTTATGCGCTTATCGGACATTAATCTATACATGTGTATGGAACGCAATCGGCTGAAACAATCAGGCTCAGCTAATCTTTATTCAGACTATACAACTTTAATAAATGACTACTGCAAATGCACAAAGGGAACCGTCAACGTGCTGACTTCTTGTTTTTCACAGGAAAGGTTCTAGAGCAGGTTTCTATAATATGTGTGCCGAAGGAAATTTATGTCATCAGCTTTTAGTTCGTTTGCAGAATTATGAAATCATTGCCCTTAGACTAGTGAAATTGTATTCTTGACAGGAGAGAGAGAGAGAGAGAGAGAGAGAGAGAGAAATAGAGCACCTGAAATGACAAAATCTTTCGTCGTCGCCGTAAGGACAGTCGCTGTAAGTATCACAAATATAATCTTGTTGAATCATTTGATCTGTTAGAAGACATTTGTAGCCCTGGGAGCAACCCTTGACATCTGTAAATATTATATCAGTCAAATTGCCTTATTTTGGCTTCATTACATTAATTTATATGGTTTTAAGCCTCTCTTTAGGGTAGGTGGTGCGGACGCGGGAGAGGCTGGTTACTTACGCATAATTTGACAAGGGTGTATGGCTAGAGGGCGAGAGCCCCCATTTATTCATATTAAAGCCAGACCGAAAAAAACTATACCTTGTCACAAAATGGGAGGTAAAATCATAGCGTATTCATTTTTTTGTATCTGAATACATACCTATTTAAGCAGTGATTATGTGTTTAGTGTGTACATAAGATATATTTCGGAATTGGTTTAAACATACTACAAACTACATGGTTACAAAAAGTAAAATATACAGTATGGTACAGGATATGACGATCAGCGAAACGCTTTTATGAAAGTCATCTACTGAATTTACTACAAACTACATTTCGGAATTGTCAATGTTTATATGATTTACGTGTTCGAAATTATAATTTGGGTACTTTGACCACTTAAACTTTGGGGTTCTGAGGAGAAAATCTGAGACAACTCGTCTGCTGCCGATATTGAGAAATTATAATGCTTTTGATATATTGGGCAGATGGAAAAGTGTCGTTATTCATATAATTTGAGAAAACACACACCTTATCGTATCATCTCAGAGCAGAAATGTATACCTACACCAGCAGTAAATTCCTATGCTAACACTTGTAGGACGTTACCTCCAGAGGAACCCCTACTTTATTTCACCGGAGTTCTGAATATTTAACTAGTTTGAGTGCTGTCTCGCTGATGAATCATGGGGTCTTTAGGCAGACAGAACATATATGAGACGTATGTGTATGCATTAAGATGACTTGATTTTCCCAGAAGTATTAAAGCCGACCCTTCCGAGGCGGCTCTTCTGTTGAGGTTTACAAACAGGAACCTCAACAGCAGAGCCGCCTTGGAAATGACACAATTAAATCCCATATCCCACCCAAGACACCAGGTGAGAAAAAAAAAACAAAATGAAATTAGTCACTACCAAAGACATCATCAGCGGCAGCCATGTTAACAACCGTCTCTCATGTAGATGGTCACCAGGCTAGCCTTGACATCACAAAGAACATATCAATAACAGACTTAGCAACAGACAACATATGCGCATGTCTTTTATTTTTTTTAAATTAACAGATAGTGATTGACCTTAAATTAAAACTGAGCATATTGATCACAAGAGTGTTCATATCTTAAAAAGGAAAAATACCATGCAGTTTTGCTAGTAGGCAGATTAGCCACTCTTAAGGTTATGTTTACGAACAATGGTCAGACATGACAAAACTTACCGTTCGAAAGAAAATGAGCCGCGACACGTGAAAACCAACAAAGTGGCACATTGCCCAGCGCAGACTCAGATCAGCCTGGTAATCCGCCAAGTCTGATCGACGTCTTCGCTTTGCGCTTGAAAGGTAGCTAAGGGTCTAAGCTACCCTCACGCGGGCAGCGAAGACTCTGATCAGTCTGGGCGGATGCCCAGGCTGATCAAAGTCTACGCTGGGCGCACATGCCACTTTGTTGGTTTTGTCGTGTCGCGGCTCAAATTATGGACGGAATTTGGACGGACAGATGAATGGATATCAGATGGAACGGATGAACGAAAACGTAACTCCCCATATGTTTCCAGGCGAGTACAAAGGATTTTTTTTTGCCTCGCTTACACCAATAGCATTATCTTATGCGTCAGTCTCATTCAATGGAAATGTCACAAGATCACATATATTAATTCCTTACTGTTGCTCATAGAAAACTGATCAAACTTGAAAAATCTATTTATTTAGTTATTTCCCAAGTTTAGTAGTTCAGCTTCAGGAGATGGCTTTAATATAAGCACTTTACTGACTGTCAGATTCTGTACCATTATATATTGTACTTACATATTGTTTAAATCATGCATACCAGTTATTGAAAAAATATCTTACAGTGGATGCAAGATCTTGTATAACAAACATTCAAAATAAAATGAAAACAAGTGTATTTACTGTATTTATTTTGTTATTAGACGAAGATTTCTTTTGCAAAATACTTCAAAATTTAAATCGAGATTTTGGGGTTATTTTGGAAGAGAAAACCCTTTCTTGCACTCGGGATAGAAACTGCCAGTCTTTTCACCTGGGATAGAAAATCTTTCCTTGCACACCAGATAAGGATATCCGCGTGCTTCCCCTGTACCTACAAATGTTATCTCACCCATGTTCTCTCACCCAGGACCGGATAAAAATCACGAGCAATCAATGCATTGGTTGTAATGGAGGTCACGTATCTGCGTCGCCAAGTGACGTTGGAGTTTTAGATGATTACGTCACGAAGACGGCAGAATGACGTCAGTTTATGTATGCCAGACGTTGATGTAAAGAGCCGAATGTCGGTCGTTGAAAGCGGAGCCTTCTTTAAAAATCAAATTGAGCCCTCTCAAGCACTAGAATTACGCATTTTAACAAGTTCTGAGGTTAAAACAAAACATGGTGTGCAAGAAAAAGTATCTATCATTGGTGTGAGGTGCGGATAGAAAAATCCGTCACTCGGGATCACTGTTCGGCATCACTCGGCAAGCCTCGTGATGCCGAACAGTGACCCTCGTGACGGATTTTTCTATCCGCACCTCACACCCATGATAGATCCTTATAATCCACACCTCATACTCATGATAGATACTTATAATCTTATACCTGAATTGCCCATGACTGATTTACACATTTGGAACAATTTCGGACGCGGGAATCCCTGTCTAATAGCCGAAAACGGTACCTTCAGCCTGGAAGTATATAGCTTCAAATCCTTTTCCAGAACGCAACTCGCCCGTTGTAAATCGAACATATAACATATTGGTCTCAGTTGTGAAACGGGGTGCAATGGATGTTCCACAGTATTTCCCAATGTATCGATGGTCTTCGTGAATCTAAACAAACAACTCATAATACAATCATAACGATACTGGTTGAACTTGGTCTGCGTTTAGAGTGTAATTTTTTTTCGCTTTGTATGAGTTTGCAACGCGTGCATCTTTCCAAGACGTAGCAACCTTTAAGCTCGTTTATAAAGAACTTGGATTTTTACCGATTAAAACAGTCATTCGAATTGATTTTGATGAAATGCGCCAAAAAGGGGTTTGATATGGGTCATTATAGGAGTATCGCGTAGCTGACATTATTAAATCAAATACTCTGCTTTTGTCTACCAAAAAATAATAATGATAAAAAATAAATAAATCAATAAACAAACAATAAACATGCAAAAATCCCCGCGAAGTACACGAAGCAGAAATCGAGGTCTCGTGGAAAGTCTTCGTATACAAGATGCTTGGCGACGGCTTAAGCGCCACTCGTTTTTCAAAACTACAAACTCGTGCTCAATGATACAGGTAATAAGGTAAATCTTATTGAGACGCGACACGAGAAAACCAACAAAGTGGTTGTGCGCCCAACGCAGGCTAAAATCAGCCTTGGCATCCACCCAGTCTGACCAGACTCTTTGCATAACGGTTAAAGGGTAGCTAAGTGTCTAAGCTACCTCCCTGCGGACAGCGAGGACTCTGAGTCTTCGCTAGGCGCACATTTCATGTCTTTTCGTGTCGCGGCTCATTTATAGGTCGTTACAAGGCGATACTTCTGTTGTGGCTCCTCAATGTCACTTCTTCTTATATCCACTTGCTTGTGGTTTTCTATAATTTGCACTATGATAGAGTAAGTAAAGACTTTTACAGCCACCACACGGCATTTCACATCAGCTGCAGTGAAGAAAAAAAATATGTAAAAATTGCCCTTGGAAGCAAAGAACACATACGTGAAGAATTACTGGAGTATCGGCTTAACTGGGAAGTAAAAATGATGAGGAACTTATACAATCAGATCCCATTTCACGTCCTAAAAATCAAAAGGGAAAGAAAAAAGAAGTACAATATTTGACAACTTTTCACGAAAGATACGTACAGTAAACCGAATATACAACTCTTTCCCGGACAGGTGGTCATTCACACAGTATCCGAACGCACTGTACCATCTCTTCCGGTTTTCATAGTGTTGAATCGAGAGTACAAAATTCGCTTATAACCAGTAATCGGATATTATTATGTTTTGAGTTTTTATCTGGAATCTGCTGCGTCATTTATAGTTATTCAGCTTCGAAAATGTAAAGAGGTAAGTTTAATATAATTTTCTCTTCGGACTTTTACTTTATTGCCCTGTACAATGAAAAACTCCTTGCCGTCGCAGATTTTTTTTCCGAACAGCTTAATTTAACACGAGATTGTGTCGTGCAAAACCTAGCTATCATTCTTTTATCAACACTAACAAACTGTAGATTGATAACGCCTTCCGTTTATTTTAAAGATTTTTTATAAAACATGTAAGAAAATGCTCAAAATGGTTTAAGAATCATGCCAATTGCGATTTGAATACTGTACCAATTACTACCCACCCATACACGACATTGTACAGGGTAATAAAGTAAAAGACCGAAGAGCAAATTATATTAAACTTACCTCTTTACATTTTCGAAGCTGAATAGCTATAAATGACGCAGCAGATTCCACATAAAATCTCAAAACATAATGATTTCCGACTACTGGTTATAAGCGAACGTTTGTACTCTCGATTCAACGCTATGAAAACCGGAAGAGATTGTACATGTAGTTCGGATACTGTGATTCAGCTACTAGTAACACCATTTGTTAACACCACTAACACAACAGGTGAACAAAGCACCGACACTGACAACCAAACCAAGTAACAGTAACATCTGTGTTTTTTACCTTTTTTCTATTTTGATTTACAAAACAAAACAGAAAACAAAGTCGGCAGCTATACAGGTAACCATATTGCTAGAAGACCACAAACAAGCGGACATAAGAACAAGTGACATTGAGAAACACAGCAGAAATATCGCCTTGGAACGGCCCACGAATAAGCCGCAACACGAAAAAAAATACAAAGTGGCATGTGCGCCAAGCGAAGACTCAGATCAGTCTGGGCATCTGCCCTTTAAACCTGATCAGACTGGGCGGATATAGAGGCTGATCTGAGTCTGCGTTGCGCGCACAACCACTTTGTTGGCTTTGTCTTGTCGCGGCTCAATTGATTGATTATTGAGGCTTTTCTCAAAACAGCAATATCATTTTGCAAGGTACTTACGCCCAAAAGGTACTCAGTTTTCAACGTTTCCATAATGGGTTAAATGATCATGAAGCAAATTATTAAAAGTCGAAGTTGCACTATGATCAAAGAACGCGGAGAATTTTTACAGTCGCTACACGGCAATTTACATCAGCTGTAGTAAAGTCAAATAATGAAGAGAAAAAACGTTACAGGCTGACCTTTGAAACCAATAACACATGAAAGAACAAAAAGCGCCTTTAGCCTAGGGGCTAAGGTGTAGAACATTTAATGATCTTTTGAGCAAGTTACATTAAAAATGACTGAATTATGCCTCTTTGTTGTAATTTGGCATTTTTCAACTTTTGAACCGTTGGACCGAAAAGCCTAATGTTTGGTACAATAGTAGTATTTGACATGCTGATCTTACTGATGTTAGTTGCGTTATGATTCATTCAATATTGACATAGTAATTTTCCTTTTCTCATCTGTATAAAACATGATAATTATGCCCCGCCATTTAAATGGGGTACATGTAGTATCACCGCTGTCCGTCCGTACGTACGTACGTCCGATACGACAATGGATTCCGTTTGATATATTTTGAAAACATTGATGTATTGAATTCATATTTTATACACAGGTATATAATCATAAAATACAGGTCAAGTTTGCTGTTGGGTAAAATCCGTCTATTATTGTGGGAGCTATGGCCCTTTTTCGACTTCATTTTATATGAAAAAATGGTTTCCGTTCAATATCTTTTGAAAACATTGGTGTATTGAATTCATATTTTATACATAGGTATATAATTATAAAATATAGGTCAAGTTCGATTTTGGGTAAAGTCCGTCTATTTTTGTGAGAGTTATGGCCCATTTTCGACTTCATTATCATTTGCAAACATAGGTGTATTGAGTTCATATTTTTTTACACATGCATATAATCATAAAATACAGGTCATGTATTGTTCTGAATATGTTCTGAATAGTAAGATCTTTTAACAGCAAGGAATACACCAAAGAACAGAAAATAGCAGACTCAGTTTAATCTAGTCTGTTCATGACAAGTAATGAAATGTGCGACACCAGCCACGCTCTAAGCACCGGCTTAAGCGGAACTCTATTTTTAAGATAACTCAAATGAACTCAATGATCCCAAAGGACGAGAAAATAAAATCTGCACTATGATGATGTACGGGGAGAGCTTTCACGGCCGCAAGAC
This sequence comes from Ctena decussata, assembly GCA_963989385.1. Taxonomy (NCBI): domain Eukaryota; kingdom Metazoa; phylum Mollusca; class Bivalvia; order Lucinida; family Lucinidae; genus Ctena; species Ctena decussata. Next base: position 56,764,493 of record OZ022513.1, read on the forward strand.
GGCACAAATACTAGCTGCATGAAGATAAATGTTCTGAATAGTAAGATCCAGTGGCACCATGTCCACAGGACGTTAAACAGTCAGCATACAAGGGACTGGTGCGTCCAGTCCTGGAGTATGGTAGTCTAGTTTGGGGCGATAAAGTATACTTCTTCAAGATGAACTTGAGAAGGTGCAGAAAAGGGCAGCTAGATTTATTGCAGGAAATTACACCTATGAAACTGGGAGTGTGACTGACATAATGGGAATCTCTGAAAAAAGAGAGAAAGATAGTAGACTCACAATGCTTTACAAAGTTCTGAAGGGTGCAGCCATTATACCCATAAACGACCTTGTTCTCCCAAGTAGGCGTACCAGGAATCATCATTCCCTTGCATTTCAAATCCCTCTGGCTGAAACTGACATTTACAACTCTCTTTTCTTCCCCCAGTCTATTAGAAATTTGAACTCCATGGACGATTTCCTTATTTCTGCTGCTGAGTGTGCAGAGGATTCGGTTACTAAGTTTACTTATCTTGTAAGGGCTGGCTGGGAATTAGCTTCCCTGATCACAGGTCCTGGTGAATGATTGTCCTTGGATGTATCACCAGTAAACAATTCTGATTCTGATTCATAAAATCATGCCCGGGGAGTCACTATTCTTTTGACTGGTGAGTCGTTATTATATGGGGATCACTAAACTTTGTTACACCGGTTTTAAGTAAGTCTCGATTTTCGAAGCGACCAACACAAGCTCCGTGATCCTAGGGGAAATAAAAGTACTATCTGAATTATGATGAAGTACAGGAAGAATTTCACATCCGCCACACGGCACTTAATATCAGCTGCAGTGAAGTCAAATAAAATATATGAAGACTGAAGCCTTCGTTTTATGTCTGTAGATCCCTTAATGTAAAAACCTGATGTCTGCAAACAGCAAACGCCCGAATCAGTCTGCCAGGATGCAAAGGAGAGTCCAGTAGTAGGATGGAAAATTCCTAGGAAATGACACAATTAAATCACAGATTCCATCCAAGCACGTGAGGAAAAGACAACACAAAATTAGTCACCAGCAAAGACAGCACCAGCGGCAGTCATGTGAACAGCCATCTACCATGTAGGTAGTCCAAGCCTTTGTGGGTCGAAAACGCGCTAAGCCCCCTTTTGGCATGTCGAGATTTCTCTAACCTTCTTCTTTCGATGTCTTGGATACGTTATGATTTACATGTATGGTTGTAACCTGTCCTTAGCATCTTTATCTATAAGACCTATCAATGCGCTAGAACTTTACCAACGAAATAGAATGAACGTCGACATTCAACGACTGAATACATCGGTTTGTTAAAGAGTTTCATCTTGCAGAAGGCATTTTTGCAAGGGTAAATATATCTGGATTAAGTCTTACCTCTAGAAAATCACTCTCACATTCTGACGATCTCTTGTTTTGATAAATATCTTGTTTTAAGACTTCAAATACAATCACTTTCGTGTAGTCAAGCTTTATGGTCCATTCACAATCCTGGCCACTGTCGTACTGTCCATCACTATTCATGTCAAGCGATGTAAGGTATTCTGATGGGCTCGTGAGAACAACATCACACTGTGCCTCTTGTTTCATCACTTTATAAATTTGAGAAAGTATGAGTATTGATATAAATATTTGCTAATAAGTATTATAAATGTTGTACATTCCTACGACGACTTTTATCGGTAGTTTGTCAAAATGTGGACGGCAAACAATTGATTTAATATGCATTACTAGCTGATAACTTTTCACGAAACTTTGTTATAACCTAATCTATTACCCGAACAAGCTGAAATACAAATTTGTCAAATCAACTACATGTTACAAATACTTTAATTTTAAGGCTTTACGCTTGGTTGTGCATTTGGAAGAGTTGATTTTTTGTACAGACTCTTTACACATATCGGGGATGGTCGGCTCTAACAATTTTGCTGGGTAACTTCCAGTGCCGATGTTACGAAGTAAAGTGACCCCCATAGAATAACGACCCCCGGTCATCATTCTTCAGAAAAATTGACCCCTTTTCTATAAAATACTGACTCCCTTTACAAAATAGTGAGCCCCTTATGATATCTATAAAATAGTAACCCGGTCGTTTTTCTTTAAAGAATAGTGACCCCCACCTCGGTCATAATATTATGACTCCCCATGAAGCAATGGTGTCTTCATATATGCTTATGGCATGCAGAATGTTGTGTCCGGTCTGTTACAACTCTCTTGTTTGACGATGGATTTTAAAATAATTTGGCACAAATGTCAAGACGATGTGTCGCGCGCAAGTCCTAGGTACCTACTCAAAGGTCAAGATCACAGAGATCACTAAAAGATAATGCTATATGACTCTGACAAACAGAATGTCGTGTCTGGCCTGTAGCTTTGTCATTTGTGGGTAGACTTTCAAATAACTGGAAACAAATGTTAGCCGCATACAGACAGTGCATTGCGTGCAAGATATAGGTCCCCACCTCAAAAATTAAGTCAGTGTCACAAATTAAGATAAATGACAATGTGTTTAGTGTTTGGTCTTAATGTAATATAAGATTTAAGGATTAACAGGTAGACTTATGTACTGTAAAGAGGTTTTGCTGTTGATTTTGAAAAACTATCACGCCTTACACTCACACTTACTCCCTATGCCTTTCTCAAGAGGGGTACATACCATTTTCAGTCTTCCAAATATATTTTTCTTATTTACTGAATTTATTTTGTTAAATATGCTTAAAATGAAGACGATATTACAGCTGCTCATAGTATGCAATAACTTGTTAATGAATAGTACGTTAGCCTTATTCTAAGATGCAGAGGGTCTTATTACCCCACCCATTTTTCAGTACTATCTCCCTCTCCCCTTTGCCTAAGCATACCATTTACATATAATGTATATATTAAAAGTCCAAACATACATGCAATGTGGTTTGTTGAGGCACGGGGGTTGGGGGAAAGTATCTCCATAAAACTTTGCTTATTTTCAATATATTCAATTATAAAAACACCAAAAGTCTAAGTTTATCAGCTTGAAATGAAAAAAACAACGTGCTATTTATAGGGAATTCAGAGCAAGACCTTTTGAAAGAAAAGTTTGAAGTAAACCGAAAGTTCATTTTTGACCGCTTTGTAAGCAGTTTCTTCGCGTATCGTCATTTAACTTCGGGTAGAGGAGTCATAATATATTATGACCAGCGTAATTTTCTTTAAAAGGTAATGGTCGGGAGTCAATCTTCTTAAAAAAGGTTACGGTGGTCGTTATTTTAGGAGGTCACAATTCTTCGTGAGGAGCCAATTAACTTCAGGTGGGAAGGGTATGTGTGTGTGGAGGGGCGGGGGTCATAATATTATAATTTTATGACCGCCAAGTCATAATATCATGACCGGGGGGTCACTATTCTTTAAAGAATAATGACCGGGGTTGTTATTCTATGGGGAACTCATAGACTAACGACCCCGGTCATTATTCTATAGAAAAAGTGACTCCATTTCTAAAGCAAACTGACTCCCGTTAACTCCTTGATGATAGCCATAAAATACCAGTCCCCACCGAATCGACCACTAACTGACCATTAACTACTGCAAGTTTCATTGTTGGTAACACTTGCTGATGTTGTTAGTAATTGTGTGTGTGTGTGTGTGCGTGTGTGTGTGTGTGTATGTGTGTTTGTGTGTTTGGGTTGAGGGGAGGGGGCGTTATAATATTATAAAGTTATGGCCGCGGAGTCATTATATTATGACGGGGTAGGGGTCACTTTTCTTTCAAAAATTATGACAGGGGAGACGTTATTATATGGGAAACCCATAGAATAACGACTCCGGTAATTATGCATCCGTTTCTAAACGATACTGACACCCGTTAACCCCTCGATGATAGCAATTAAATATTAATCCGCACCTAATTTACTACTAACTGACTATTTACTCCTGCTAGTTTTATCATCAGTAATACTTGTTGATGTTGTATCTGCTACTGCAGCTGCTTGTGCTATAGGAGCGGCTGTCGCGTAGTGGATAACACTCCAGACTACCAATCCAGGGGTCGCAAGTTCGATCCCCTGCTTCTCCGGTCTTTCGGATGAGACTTTAATTTATGAATGATTTAAAGTATCAGTAGTATGATATTTGTAACAGCAACAATGGCTCTTTTACCTTTATGGCTACCTGCTCTGTTCGAATGCATAAACTAGAGAATGAGAATTGTAATATCAAAACAATAATGATTAAACAAGAGGGCCATGAGGCCCTAAATCGCTCACCTGAGTAAAATAGGTCAAAGGTCAAACAAGGATCATCATTTGAACAAACCTTATAGTTTAAACTGTCAAAATATGACAGACATTGGTTAGAGCTTAAAAAATGACCTTGACCTCTATTGCTAAAAAAATTCAAGTACTCATTTATTAGACTGTATTTATTAACTTCTGTACCAAAATTTTCTACAAGTTCCATAAACTCTTAAATTTACTATTTTCCATAAAAGCACCAGAAAGAAAATCTGACCTTACCAAATAATTGTCAAAGTCAACCCAAGGTCATCATTTGAACTATCTTGGGCCAAAATCTTCAAAACTTTCCATGAAATCTTGTGTTCTAGCATTTTCTCATAATGGACAATGCCGTTAAAAGGTCAAGGTCAACCCAAGGTCATTCATTTGAATTATCTTGATATAACTGGAGTACCCAATGCTACATACCAAGTTTCAAGGCCATTGGTCAGTGGCTTCTGGGGCAGAAGATTTTTAAAGGTTTTTACCATAATTGGGCATAGCGACCATGTTGGTCATGTGAACTGGATCAGTTGAACAAATCTGTTCCCTCAGCCCCTGGAGGCTCTATATGAAATGTGGTTACAATTTGCCCAGTGGCGTTTGAAAAGAAGTTTGAAATTGTCAAAACATGAGAGTTCAGGTTCAAAGGTCAGAGAATGACATTGACCTCTTGTACTCACAAATCTTCATGTATTATTAGATGAATGTATATACAATTTTTTATGCCTTAATCTTCAAAACTTTCCATGAAATCTTATGTTCTAGCATTTTCCCATTTTGACCTTGCCGTATAAAGGTCAAGGTCATCCAAAGGTAATAATTCGAACAATCATGATTGAACTCGAGTACCCAATGCTAAATACAAAATTTCAAGGCCATCGGTCATTTGGTTCTGGAGAAGAAACTTTTTAAAGCTTTTTACCATATATGGGTATGGCGGCCATGTATGTGATGTGACCTCACCCGTTTGAACAAATTTTCGTTCCTAAGACCCCTGGAGGCTCTCTATGAAATCTTGTTTCAATTGGCCCAGTAGCTTTAGAAAATTATATTGAAATCTTCCAGATATGAGAGTTCAGGTTCAAAGGTCAAAGAATGACCTTGACCTGTTGTACTCACAATTTATTATGTACTCATTAAGATGAATGTAGGTACTAATTTTTAGGCCTCAACCTTCAAAAGTTTCCATGAAATCCATGAAATGTTCTAGCATTTTCCCATATTTGGCATTGCCGTAAAAAGGTCAAAGTCAACCCAAAGTCAAAGTTTGAACAATCTTAATAGTACTCGAGTTCCCAATGCTACATACCAAATCCTAAGGCAATCGATCAATTGATTCTGGAGAAGCAGATTTTTTAATATTTTTAACATATATGGGCGTGGCAGCCATGTTGGTCAGGTAACCAAGACTGTTCGAACAAATTTTTGTTCCTAAGACCCCTGGAGGGTCTATATGAAATTGGTTTCAATTGGCCCCGTGGCTTTTGAGAAAATTGTTTGAAACTGTCGAAATATGAGAGTTCTGGCTCAAAGGTAAAAAAAAACACGTGACCTCTTGTATGATCTTGACCTCGTGTATTCACAAATCTTCATGTACCCATTAGATGAATGTATATACAAATTTTAGGCCTTAATCTTCAAAACTTTCCATGAAATCTTATGTACTAGCATTTTACCATTTTGGCCTTGCCATAAAAAAGGTTAAGGTCATCCAAAGGTAATAATTTGAACAATCATGATTGAACTTGAGTGACCAATGCTACAGACTAAATTTCAAGGCCATCGGTGAATTGGTTCTGGAGAAGAAGATTTTTAAAGCTTTTAACCATATATGGTCATCCTAAGACCCCTGGAGGTTCTCTTTGAAATCTGGTTTCAATTGGCCCAGTGGCTTTTGATTAGATTGTTTGAATTTGTAAAAATAAGAGAGTTCTGGGTCAAAGGTCAAAGAATGACCTTGACCCCTTGTACTCATAAATCTACATGTATTCATTACGATAAATGTATATACTAATTTATTGGGCCTAAATATTCAATACATTCCAAGAAATCTTATGATATAGAACTTTTCATATAAAAGCACCGGAAAGCAAATTTCAACCTTACCGTAAAAAGGTCAAGGTCAACCAATGGTCATAATTTGAACAATCTTCGTAGTACTCGCGTTCCCAATACTACATACCAAGTTTCAAGGTCATCGGCCTATTGTTTCTTGAGAGGAAGGATTTTAAATGATTTTACCCTATATGGCGGCCATGTTGGTCATGTGACCAGGACCGTTTGGACAACGTATAGTTCCTAAAACCCTGGAGGCTACATATGGAATTTGGTTTTCGAGGAGTAGGCGTTTGAAAATGCGGACGGACGACGGAACGACGGACGGACGACGGAGCCTTCCCATCTTATAAACTCCCCCGGAGCAGCTGGCTCAGGTGGGCTAAAAATAAAAACAATCTTGAATTCTTTGCAGGAGTTTGCATGGGGAATAGATTTACATATGCAACGAATAAATGTTCATGAAATATGGCAAATGTTAAACTATTTCCTATACTATCAGCAATGAAATTAAATCAACATTTTGCCCTCCACTTTTTGACAAACTACCCATACCTGAGATCATTTTTGCGACCAAAATCATATCAAATTCTTTTTTGACTGTATTTACATATGTCAGATTCACATCTATACCTGGCCCTCATCTGTACCCAATCACTCAGGTTTATCCGATTTCTCTTGATATATACATTATCTAAGTCTCCTCCCTATCTATACCGATTCCTACCTTCCACCTGTATCAGATTGCCAATTCTACAGTCTTTACCCGATTCTAATCTCTCTCATCTATACCAGTGTTATAAATTCCCCATCTAAACCCGATTCTTATATAATAAATCTGTACCTGATATATTATCCTTCCATCTAGACCCGATTGCATTCCATTTTCGGTCTGCTGATCTATCGATCCAAGGTTCAATGAAAAGTAGAATGTCATATCGAAGATAGATAAATAGATAGATAGATTGAAAATTGCTTAATCTTACCGCCGTTGATCTCTTGAAATGACATGTTAAATCCCACTCTATTTATAGTGTGATCCGACTTGAAATAAACATGTGCAATATCCGACAAGATCGTCAGTATTTTCTTAAACCCAACACCACAAATAGTAGCCTCAGTGGCGGAAGAGTATATCTGAAATACAAATATAAAGCGCGGCACGACAAAAAAAAATGGCATGTGCTCTCAGCGAAGACTCAGATCAGCCTGGCCATCCCGCAAGCCTGATCAGAATCATCGCTGTGCGCTTAAATGGTAGTTTAGGGTCAAAGCAACCTCCATGCCGACAGCAGAGACTCTGCTAAGACTGGGCGGACATCCAGGCTCATCTTAGTCTGCACTGGGTGTTCTCGTGTCGCGGCTTATATATACTTGGAGTCGCTTTAATGGTACCATGCGACATGTGCGAAAAAGAAAGAACCACATCCGCGAGATCTGATCAGACTCTTCCCTATTCTTATATAGTATCTATGAATCAAGATGGATCTAAAATGCGAAAAGTAAAGTCTTTGCGGCTCTGTTTGCGCATAAGCGCAAATACCCGTTCATGGGTATCCGGGTATCCGGATCACTTTGATCTGTCTCTACTAGCTGTATCATCACGCGCTGTAATGTCAACATCAGATGGTTCTGCGATTCCAGAAAGCCTAATATAGCGTTTTGCGTATAGCTGTTCAGATTTTCTCTCAGCAACACGCAGGAGACACGATTTTACAAGGTATTGTTTGATGACTCAAGAAATGGTTTGATTTTATAAACAATGCCTTATGATAGATATTTCCTCAGCCGGGCCTATCAGGCTCAAATGTTAAACATCTTTGCTCCGGTTAGTTTTTGTTGTGATTGCTGTTGAGTGTTCCCTCGTTTCACCTCAGTTTTTATTTTAATCTTGATTTATATGTTTGCTGTTTTGATCCATTAATGGGTTAGAAATCCTTCGAACGGACATTATACACTATTTGGAATAGTCTCGTGGCCATCTGTTTGGAAAGAACTGACCTTTTGGCTGCACATGCCTAGTTTTGCTTTGAGTGTCGTCTTTCATGTATTTATTTCAGTACTTCTGTACTAAATAAAAAAATAAAATGATAATCTTCGGTCATTGTGCTTCCTCCTATGAAAGGCGGGAAAAAGCAGGATTTAAAAATCGATTTACATTAAGAAAAAGTTATCATTTACTATAAGTACAGACATATGAGCCGCGACACGACAAAACCAACAGTGTGGTTATGCGTCCAGGGCAGACTCAGATCAGCCTGGGCGGGCATTCGCCCAGTCTGATCAGAGTCTTCGCTGTCCGCATGGAGGTAGATAAGAGCCTTAGCTACCCTTTAAGCACGTAATAAAGGGTCTGATCAAATTTGGCGGATGCCGAGGCTGATCTGAGTCTATGCAGGGCGCACAATCACATTTTTGTTTTTATCATGTCGCTGCTCAAAAAAGATTCAAGATTCTTCAGATAAGGCAATAGTGAGGCTATTTCAAAGATTCAAAGGATATTTATCTGTTTTCTATGTTGGAAGCCAGACAATTACATAATAAATATCAATGATTTATTTGCGAAGAATAAAAACATCTGCATATAATGCTGAAAATACAACATTTTTCCCAAACTTAGCAGATGCCCTCTGTATGTTTATTTTATTTATTTCTCTAACAAGTTAGAATCCCTAAATGCAGGACCAGCTGATATAAACAAAGCTGATACACAACAACCGAACTTTCTGACTCCTTGTCTTACTACCATAAAAATGTGATGAAAAAATTTATTCAATGTCTATGAAAGGTCAGGGAAAAACCATTTTTGGTCAATTGAAATCCATGTGAAATATTTAATAAGCTGAAATCGCGAGGTTTTCGTGCGTCACGTTTGTCTACATATGATTTTTCGACATAATATACTACCTTGCCCAACAATCTAATTAAGGATAAAATTGTGGATTTCACTGAAAGAGTCTTCCATAGGGGAGGTTCTCTTTATATTGCATGTATAATAGGCGTGCTTTCTTTACCTCTGAAGCAGCCAGGAATTATAGATATAAACGTATCCATACCAAATTTAGTGCGACAGACGCGCGTTTCTGTATTTAACTTCTTCAGTGACGCTAAACCCCCAAAATTTGAAAGACAAAAAGATGATGGGTAGGTCTCGGCATGTACCGAGCATCCCTCTTCGATTCACACTTACTGTCGTATTTATTAAGGTCAACAGCTTTGCATGCCTCTTCGATTGCACGACAGGGGACCAGCCTCAGACTTTATTTAGGCGCCAACCTGAACCTAACTTAATAGACGGCTGGCGCCTGACACCCGTTCCGGGACGTCTTGTGTCGGGCCCACCGTTGCCCACCGTGGTTTAACTGGTAGGTTTCATCTGCTCCAGAGTTTCAATGTTGCTGTTTCTGTGAGTCCTCATGACTGTTTTATCTTAGTTTTAATTTTGATTTCTATGTTCCTAAGGTATTACACTTATGAGTTAGCAGACACTTGGGTCTGATAACATGCAAAAATCCTGACCAGATGCAGTGTGGTTATCTCACTAACTGATTAAGCATTTATGAATCAATTCATAAAGTTTAATTATGTTAAACATTACGTCTGTGTTCCGCTTCGGTAAATCGGAAAATAGAACTGTTTTTATGCCCCCAATTTCGGAGAAATTGTGGGGGGCATATTGGTTTGGGCCTGTCCGTCTGTCCGCTATTTATAAGTCAAGAACCGTAAGAGCTAGGAGCTTGAAACTTTATACACATGATCAGTATGAAAAATAAGCGAACATGTGTTTTTTCCTTTTTCCCGCGGGTCACATATTTTCAGAGTTATGCCCCTTTTTCGACTTAGCCTGTGGAACCTTGTGAACAAAATATCTCAAGAACCCCTGATGCTAGGATCATTTGGTTTTGCAGGATGACAAAGCCCAAGGTGTAGATGACCTGATTAACTTTTGAAAAAAATTCGTGAATTTTTGACCAAGTTATGCCCCTTTTCGACTTAGTGCATTGTAAGCCTATGTAACCTTGTGAACAAAATATCTCAAGAACCCCTTATGCTAGGAGCATGATTTTTTGCAGGGAAATACTGCCTAAGGTGTAGATGACCTGATTAACTTTTGAAAAGAATTTATAAATTTTTGACCGAGTTATGCCCTTTTTTCGACTTAGTGCATTAAAGCCTATGGTACAAAGGTACCCTTACATACAGTCAAGAACAGTAAGAGCTAGAAACTTGAAACTTGAGAGGGCCTTCAAAAAGTTCTCCAAAAATGAAGATACCCTTTATATTGCCTGTAACGATAAGAAAGCGTTTTTCACTTCTACTGACCGTAAAATATATAGAGGATATAGTCTTTGGTCATGTCAGAATGTATGTGACGCCTTATCATATCTCTTAGATAATATTTACATCAGATTTGGTAATAAGGTATACAGACAAATTGTTGGTATTCCGATGGGTACAAATTGTGCTCCTCTTGTGGCCGATTTGTTTTTATTTTGTTATGAAAGAGATTTCATGACTTCTCTTTCTGTTGATAATCAAGCAGATATCATTGAGGCATTTAACTCAACCTCTAGATATTTAGACGATCTTCTGAATATTGATAATCCTTATTTTGAAAGCATGGTTAACCAAATTTACCCACCTGAACTTAAATTGAATAAAGCTAATACTTCAGATACCGAGGCCCCCTTTTTGGATTTACATCTATCTATTTCTAACGGTTTTGTATCTTCTAAAATTTATGATAAACGTGATGACTTTGACTTTGATATAGTTAATTTTCCATTTTTGGATGGTGACGTTCCACGTCGTCCCTCTTATGGAGTGTATATTTCTCAACTTATAAGATTTGCTAGAGTGTGTAGTCATGTAGATGACTTTAATGCTCGTAATAAATGTTTAACTGCTAAACTTCTTCAACAGGGCTATCGGTATCATAAGCTTAGAAAGGCTTTTTCTAAATTCTTTCGCAGACACCATGAATTGGTTTCAAAATTTGATGTCGGATTAAAATTTCTTTTACACCAAGGCCTATCGGAACCAGAATTTTATGGTGACTTAGTATACAAATTCAAAAAGATTAAGGGTAGGTCTGATTTTTCTGATCAATTCCGAAAAATAATAATACGTCACAAACGTATTGGCTATAATTTAAATGTTATGCGACAGTCTGCATGCTTAGTGATTAACCCAATCACGGTTGATAGCTTTGCTGCACTCTTTAATTGCACACCGGGGGATCGGTCGTCAGACTCTATGATGGCCCCGACCTAAAGCTATATATTTTAGTTGGTTGGGACCGGAGCCTTTTTGTCTGTTGCTTGGTCCAAGGGGGCTCAACTGGTGACCTTCTTTTGCTTCAGATTTCCAGTGGGGTTGTTTGGCAGGACAGGGATCTCCACCTGTCAGACGGCCCGTTGTTTCTGTTGAGTCCTCGTCTTTGCTTCTTCATGGTGTTGAAATTTGATTTATGTGTTTACCGTGATGATTCATTGACGAGTTAGAGGGTTATCATGCGAACCGAACAACCAACTTAATGTTTTGTACCACTTCAGAAACTGAGGGTGAGGTTGGGCCTGTAAAATCGATTTAAGCCCCCCAGTAATTCATTACTGACCGTTCCAAGGCGGTAGTTCTGTTGTGGTTCTTTGTTGCCTGTTTTTGGTGTCAGAGTTTCTGTGATGTTTTACCTTATGTATGTTATTATTATTTTTGGTTCGGTTTGGGTTGCTGAGTGGCCACCTTTTGGGAACAAGCTGCTCACTCGGTTGGCCATATGTTCTCTGTATCTTGATTATTTGTAATCTTAGTTGTTTCCAACTATGGTTTGAGGGCTGGATTTGGATTTTGATTGTTTCAGTTCCTGGTCTTTGCATACTTTTTACTTTTATACACATGATCAGTATGGAAAATAAGCAGACCCGTATTTTTTTATAGTTCCGCCGGTCATGTATTTCCAGAGTTATGCCCCTTTTTCGACTTAGCCTGTGGAACCTTGTGAACAAAATATCTCAAGAACCCCTGATGCTAGGATCATGAAGTTTTGCAGATGACAACGCTCAAGGAGTAGATGACCTGATTAACTTTTGAAAGGAATTCGTGAATTTTTGACCAAGTTATGCCCCTTTTTCGACTTAGTGCATTGCAAGCCTACGGAACCTTGTGAACAAAATATCTGGAGAACCCCTGACGCTAGGATCATGATATTTAGCAGGTAGATATTGCCCAAGGTGTAGATGACCTGATTAATTTTTGAAAAAAAAAATCATGAATTTTTTGATCGAGTTATGCCCCTTTTTCAACTTAGTGCATTGTAAGCCTATGGAACCTTATGAACAAAATATCTCAAGAACCCCTTATGCTAGGAGCATGATTTTTTGCAGGGAAATACTGCCTAAGGTGTTAATGACCTGATTAACTTTTGAAAAGAATTTATAAATTTTTGACTGAGTTTGCCCCTTTTTCGACTTAGTGCATTAAAGCCTATGGTACAAAGGTACCCTTACATACAGTCAAGAAGAGTAAGAGCTAGAAACTTGAAACTTTATACACATGATCAGTATGGAAAATAAGCAGACCCGTATTTTTTTTATTTTTCCGTCGGTCATGTATTTTCAGAGTTATGCCCCTTTTTCAACTTAGCCTGTGGAACCTTATGAACAAAATATCTCAAGAACCCCTGATGCTAGGATCATGAGGTTTTGCAGGATGACAATGCCTAAGGTGTCGATGACCTGATTAGCTTTTGAGAAAAGTTTGTGAATTTTTGACCGAGTTATGCCCCTTTTCGACTTAGTGCATTGTAAGCCTATGGAAACTTGTGAATAAAATATATCAAGAACCCCTGATGCTAGGAGCATGATTTTTGCAGGAAGATACTGCCTATAGTGTAGATGACCTGATTAACTGTTGAAAATATTCGTGAATTTTTGATCTAGTTATGCCCCTTTTTCAACTTAGTGCATTATTTGCCTATGGAACCTTGTGAACAAAATATCTGGAGAACCCCTGATGCTAGGATCATGATTTTTTGCAGGAAGATATTGCCCAAGGTGTAGATGACCTGATAAACTTTTGAAAACAATTCGTAAATTTTTGACTGAGTTAAGCCCCTTTTTCGACTTAGTGCATTGAAGCCTATGGTACAAAGGTACAAGCATTATTGGATGAACCTTCTTTAGTGGCAAGCATATGGTTGGGGCCATAGTGTTTCATAAACACATTTTCTAGTTTCATTGGTCTCCGTTCGCGCCTTTTATCAGAAAGGCACGAGGATAATCACTCTTTCGACAGATTCAGTCGAGGCAACAGCGAAATTCTTATTCGCAAGCAAGTTCTTTACTTTTGTTAAATGATAGAAATGGTTTGTTGAATTGAAGGTATAAACATTCACTAACTTCTAGTTCTGTTAGCCGCAAATTGGCAATATACATTTGATACCTGTTTTTCGAGAGATAATACATATACAAACTTTACGTGTCATGTATTTTTGATGACCATGCTGCTATTTAAGTGCTAGTGTCAAAATTAGAATTCTAAAGATGAGCATTTGATATTCCAAGATATTTTCCTTCCATCTTGACATTATGCGCAGTCTAACCAGGGTCTAATATTTGAACAGCCTACCAGCCTTTCTTCTGACGTTTAGACAAAAAAAAACAGTCCAGTCAGGGTCTAACATAATTATGCCTATGTTTTGGCGTTTAGACATTAAGCGCAGTCTAGTCGGAGTGTAACTTTTGACTATGCCAACCAGCCTACGGTATAACGATTAGTCATAAAGAGCATTCTAGTCAGGGTCTAACATTTGAAAATGTCTAAAAAAACATCTGCTAAAGACCTCTCTTTGCCTCTGCCTCTTCAATTGCAAGAAAGAATGAAAGATGAGGCTCGAAAGGAAGAAGCCTCCATTCTTTTTGACGCTAAAGTGGCGTCTAGTACTCCAGCCCATGTGCCAACAGTTAAGTTCGTACCATCTAATTTCTGGCCTGACGACGAAACTAATCTTGACTCAGAGATAAAGGAGCTTGAAAAATCGATACAGCAGACAAAATATCAGTTATCAGCTACATAGAAAAATGTCCGTATGAAAGAAAAGAAAGAAAAGGCAGACAGGCTATAAAGGCAGTTAGAGTCAGCCCGCGAGAAAGTCACAGAAAGCCAGGCACTAGGTGAGAAAGAACTTTCTAATATTGTTTCTACTGATATTCAAACAGAGTTCCAAAAGTGTAATTTCTGATAATCAGGCAAAGGGTTCTAAAAGTGTTAGCAAGCCTGATAAATATTCGAAAGGTAAAAAAAACAGGAGTTCAATTTCAAGACACTAAAATAGAAATTTCGAAACAAGATGACACATTAAAAATTACAGATTTGAGAAATATGAAAAAAGTAAACAAAATTGCTAATTTAAAGTTTTCAATTTTAAGAGTGACTACACTTCAGGAACTGACTGAATCAAATCCCAAACCCTATCCCCAACACCAAAGGGAAAGATTGACAAAGACATCCAAACAAACAATAAATTACAAGTGAAAAGCCGAGTCAGCAGCTCTTCCCCAAATAGGTGGCAACTCAGCTATCTTTATTGAACTAAATAATTAAGACCAACAGAAGGGTTACAACAGACTAAGCAAATTATACGAAAAACATTTAACAATAATTTTTACCTATTTTCTATTTTTATTATAGAAGGGTTAAAATGAGAACACAATAAATTAAACAGCACCGAACATAAAACAAATGCAACCGCAACGAAAGTACCGCCTTGGGACGGTCAGTAATAACTACTGGGGGCGGGGTTTAAACCGGTTTTACTGGGCCTGGGATTAAGCACAACATCCGAGGATTCTGATTCTCATCTACAGTTCCAGACTCGAGTTCAGAATTTGATACTTCTACGGAAAGTACAGATAATGAGACTTGCTCAGCTTCGAATAAGAAGCGAAACCACATAAAGAAGAAAAACTATTCAAAATCTGAAAGATCAGGCAAGACAAAAAAATCGTCGGATAAGGTGCTTTTTCCTCAGGTTTGGTCACAATCAGTATTGCAATATGAATATGTGTCTGAGAAAGTTAAATACGATAATTTAGACATCAAAATGTTAGTTGCCCGAGAATTCGAGATTATTCTAAGTGGCAAGTTATCATCTACACAATGCATGGGTCGTTTAAAATTATTAAAGAAAATGATGTATTATGCTATTGTTTATGACTGGAAAGGTTTACTTAAGGTTTTTGCAGCTTGGTTGCGAAGAAGAGAAATGGGTTTAAGTAAATGGGAAGATGAACCTCCTTCGATAGAAGTGCTCATGCTCGCATTTCACGTTAACAAGAAATCAGATAAAGGGTTTTTATCGAAATCAAGCCAAGTTTGGTGGTGCTCCGATTATCAAAATAATAAATGTTCTTTCAGTTCTAAAGTGCACGAGAAAACAGTTAAAGGCCACATGCAATCTTTAGTGCTCATATGTGGTACATGCTGGCTTAAGGATAAGATTATTCATTCTTGCAGCTTTTTAAGTTTTGTTGCTTATATACTCATGTTTAAGCAGTCAGTTCAAAAGCTCAACAAGAGCTTATATTGTATTGTTATTTAACTTGCCGACTTTAATCAAATCTTATTCTATCTTAAAATGAATTTCGGTCGGATGGTATTTTAATGCATTACGACTGGCGTCCTATCAATTATTTTTTTATTTCCAGCTCTTTCATTCATTATCAAGTTGAGAGGATCAAGAAGACACAGGGACTCTTACTTTTTAAGGGTGAGCAATTCATTCTGATACCTACCATGGTGATAGTAATGTTGTTTTTATATTGGATGTATGATAAAGGTATATGTGCACATCAGCATATCATATATTAAACTAGAAAATGTGTTTGTAAAACACTATGCCCCCAACTATATGCCTGCCTTTAACAAGATCAATAAAAGAAACAAAAATACAAGTGTGCTAATTTTTAATTTTCTACCTATCTCAGGAACTTTCAAGGCCAAAGCAGTTATGGTTCTTGAGTAATAGATCAACCCTAAAATATTATGTACAGACATGAAAAGGGACATACCGGTAACTCTGTCAATAATGAATGCAACATAATGTAATCATCATTAGATTGATCAATATATCAAATATTATTCATATACCAAAAATGAAATGTCGAGGTCGAACAGTTTAAAAAATTGAAAAACTGCCAAAGTCAATATAGGGGCATCATTCAGTCAAATATTTACAAAATTAGCTCAAAAGCTAATCGGGTGATCTGCACCTTAGACCCTACCAGATTGCCAAATATGAACAACCTAGCTCAAAAGCTTTTTCCAAAATTTTGCTAACAAACTTACACTTAATTTTTCAAGAAGGGAAGAACTCCGTCAATAATGAACCCAACATGACTTGATTATCATCAAAATGATCAACACACCAAATACTATAGCTACATCAAAAATCAGGTGTCGAGGTCAAACGGTTCAAAAATTGGAAAAATGCCAAAGTTAACAAAGGGGCATAATTCAGTCATTTTTTTATGAAATTAGTCCAAAAGTTAATCAGATAATCTACACCTAAGGCCCTACTAGTATGCTAAAAATGAATAACCTATCTCAAATACTTTTTCCAAAATTTTGCTAACAAACTTACATTTAGTTTTTCGAAAAAGGGCCATAACTCTAAAACTACATGGTCTATGGAAAAGAAAAAAAAAATACCGATCTGCTTATTTTTTATGGTCTATCCACTTATGAAATATCAAGGGTCCAGCATTCACAGTTCCTGAGTAATGAATCATACCTACGACGATTTGTAAAAATAAGAAAAAGGGGCATAACTCTGTCAATAATGAACTCAACACAATGTAATTATCATCAAAATGATCAACACATCAGATACTATAAGTATACCAAAAATCAGGTCTCTAGGTCAAACAGTGCAAAAGTTGGAAAAATGCCAAAGTTAAAAAGGGACATAATTCAGTCACTTTTTTACGAAATTAGCCCAAAAGTTAATCAGGTGATTTACACCATAGGCCCTACCAGCATGCCAAATATGAACAACCTAGCTCAAATACTTTTTCCAAAATTTTGCTAACAAACTTACATTTAAATTTTTGAAAAAGGGGCATAACTCTGAAAGTACACAGCTGACGGAAAAGAAAAAAAATACGGGTTCACTAATTTTTTATAATCTATCCATCTATAAAATATCAAGACCCTAGCCTTTACAGTTCCTAAGTTACAAAGCATACTTAATGTGTTACGGACGGACGTAACGGACGGACGGACGGACGGACGGAAGGACGGACAAGCCAAAAGCAATATGCCCCCTCAACTTCTTCGAAGTTGGGGTATAATGAATGCATCCGGTATATATGCACTTTATACATAGTCGAACATTTGAGGTACATTTTTAACTGGTCTACCTTACAATTTGTGAAAGAGTTGGAAATATAATTGTTATGACGTCCTTCTTAATGCATAAACGCACCTTCAGACCCAAGAAAGTTTTTCAAGAACGATGTTAATATTTTTAGATTTTTGTACAGAATAATACCCTTTGACCTTTCCTTATCAAAAATAGTTTTTTAAACAGCATGTACCTTTTACTTTTTAATCAAAACTGTAGAGAACAACAAAAATTAAAAAAAAAAAGATTGCAAACTTGCATTGCAGAGGCAAATGACGATGTTTGGATCCAGTACAAGTAATACAACTAGTTTAAGCCCATTCCCCAAAGTAAGTTTTTGCTGATATTTCCAAGGTGGTAATTCTGTTATGGCTCCTCTGTGGTACATGTTGTTATGACCGCTTGTCTTTGGTCTCTAGCAGCCTGGTTACCTGAATGGCTGCACATTCTGCGTTCTGATTTGTTTTGTTTTGTAACTTAAAATATAAAATAGGTAAAAAAAGAAGTTGCTGCTGTTTATAATTAGGGTAGCTGAATGACCGCCTGTTTGGAAAAAAAGCTGCTCATTCGGTTTTCCGTATGTGTCTCTTGAACTTTTGTTACTTTTGTGTGTATGCGTCTTTTCCATTTTTGTTTCAAGAGCAGGATGTAGGACTTGATTGTATTAATTCCTGATCATTTCACATCTTTTTTACTTTTCATGGTGATACGTTATTTTTTATGGTTTTATTCTAATCTTGGTATTTACAATAAAACGCCACCTTAAACTGGTCCAAATCTGCTAAAATTATAAATATTGTACTAGTAACGTCTTTCCTTTTTTTTGTTGTTTTTTTTTTCAAATTTCAGTCCACGCTAAAATATGTCAAAGAATGGTCTTCTAGGCGGCTGCAATGACAGGAAGGAAATCTACAGCTCGCTTCATGATGGAAACATAAATTCGGTTTCAACGGTACTATAAAAGTCTTTGACACATTATAAAACGGCTTTCTAACTAAGCTAATAGTAGACATTGGGTTTGCAAGACAAGCAACCAAAACTCGAAAAAAAGAAAATGTCGAACTAGTTTATAAACTATGGCATCTCAGAAGTAACAATCAACCTTCTTTACAACGGCACTCACTACAGCAGCAAAATTCCTTATAACGAACTTTGATCGCACGGAATGGCTTTAATGTTCTTTTAATGTACTTTTTATAACAGCAGAGTCAGTTTAACGTCAATTTGTTTAGGAACAAATGTCATCGTTGTAAGGAGGGTCCACTGTAATTTAAATTGAATTAATATGAAAGATTTGAATCTTTTTTAATTTCCGGGTGTTAAAATTAGAAAAGCTCCGGACAGAAAAGAAATGAACTAATATTTTTCTATATATTTTTATAATATTTTCTTTTCTATGATTTTTTTTTATAATCAGACGTCTCTCTAATCCGCAGTATTTTTTATTTACATTTATATGTAGTGTTTGCTAGGTTGGCCGAAGTTATGGAACGAAAACGCTCTTTTTTCAGTATACTTTTGTTTACTTCTATTTATCCAATATTTGCATGTTCTATCTAACGCAACCACATCTTGGTAGTATTTGAGTACCTGACCCTACATACAGAGTTTCAATGCCATCGGTCTAATAGTTCTCGAGACTGAAGAAGATTTTTAAAGGTTTTTAACACATATGGGCATTCCCGTCATGTTGGTCATGTGACCTAGCTCATTTAAACAAATTTTTGTTCCCTCAGCCCCTGGAGGCTGTTTACGGAATCTGGTTATAATTTGCCCAGTGGCTTTTGAGAAGATGTTTGAAATTGCGAAAAACTGCGAATAATTGTCTTTTTCTGCTTCAACTCTAGCCCCTATTGCAAATTTGTGGTAAAACCATAGATAGAAAAGAATGTAAATATAAGCAATGAACTTAATTTTTCTGGTGGTAATCGAAGTATTAACTACATTGGGTGGCTAGCAAAGTTTACATGGACCCCTTTGTATACATTGAATTCGAAGTCTTGACCACAACGCTATCCTCTATATCTTGGCCACAGTCAACAGACACAGACCGCATCCACTTCCCGCCCCCTCCCCCATCCCTTCACTACCCCCTATGCCCATATATACACACCGCCTCCCTTTTCTTCACGTCAGTCCTGCTTGAACGATTTTGCCTATGATAAACACTTTTCGGTAACCCTTGGATTTTTTCGACACCCACCAATACAAGCAAATTACTTAGGGCTAGCAAAATTGTAATATATGTAATAGAAGTCACTCACAGAACAATTTATCATCTAGCACGAATTTCTAGCCATCGTCCAAATACAAGTTTTCCGATAAACTTGCTGTACATATTATATATTGTACACCTCTATACTTATAGACTTATAACGAAATCCCAGTCTTATCCAGTGTTACCGTACCAGTGTTAGGTACGATTAAATACACGAAGAGCAATGAATAAATAAATCAGAATAATATTATGTATATTTCACCGCTAGGCGGTGCTCGACGTCTTAATGTCAGTGATACATCCCTGCAGGTATGGTCAAAAACAAAAATCACACTGCTTCAATAGAAATATGGAACTTATGCAGATAAAAATAACTGTAACTCCTCCACTGATCATAAAATAAGGCCGAGTAAACCTAATACAAAATGCTTAATAATACAGCTCAACAATACACCCATGAACGTTTTTTCTTTTATACTTTTCAATGAATTATCAGTGGGAACGCGTATCCATGGCGGAGTGATATTTTTATACAGATAGCAACGAAATAACGTTCGACATTTCTCAGACTCAGATTCAATCGACGAACGTGTCGCAATTTCAGTGATGCTTTGTCGGCGAATCAAGTTACACAAAGCCGAAAATAAGATATGGTTTTATTCCTTACATCTTAATTTAATTCTCTATGCCTTTAAGAGCAGAGCTAAACACCGAGATATTCTGCAATCGAACGTTTTACGTGATCATGTAAAGACGACTCTTATCCGCCAACTTCAACAGCAATTTTCAAAATAAATCGACTTTCTCCCGTCGGCGGACATATGCCATGAAAAACCATGGTGTCTGCCCTTTCTCCATTATAAAAATTAAGTAATTCGGTGTTTGGGACAATTTCCTTTGCAAAATAATGTTTAGGTACCCTATTTCATTTTCTCAAATTAATGGCGGATTTTTTACCTGATCGATAGACAGCAAAATAATCTGTAATAAATTTAAACATTACCGAAATGTTCTTGAATCCTGAAATCCGACACACGAAGAGGAACGCATCTAGTAATTCAACATACAACAATATTTTTTTCTGTACTGTCTTCAGAATGATTGGGAAAAGAATTCTGATCAGTAGCCTACACCATACTGTAAACAAATCGATCGATTTATGATAGTTGTGACGCAATTACAGAACTGCGTCAACTGTTTCAAACTTCGCATTTACTTGCTTATAAGTTATTAAGACCGGTACATTGTGGTCACAATCAGAGGGGCTGCTAGAAAAAAATAATTTTGCCATCCAATTAATCCTGCACGTGCCAATATTTCAAAGCCTCTCCTGCAACTCACACGATCACCCTACCCAACTTAAGGCCCCTCTACCCCCCCCCCCCTTCTTCCTCCACCCTTCCTCCATCCCCAACCCCCAACCCTACACACACACACACGCACACAACTTTTAACCTTTTTACATGAAAAACTAAGCAAAATATAATAGATGTTTAGCCATGTTTAGCCATAACAAATACTTTCAAAACTTCATTGACTAAAATCCTTGATTTAAAAGTGCAGTGTAGACCTGGGTTAGACTGTACTATCAAAACAGCAGTCTAATCAGGGTCAGTACTATTTGATTTTCCCAGCAATTTCGAAACACTATCAGATGGTGAAAGTGGTAGGACAATTGCAGTAATGAAGATTTTGTTTCAACTTTAAGCTTAGAAAATAACTTGGCCATACATACTTATACACTCCTTTACACTCCATATAATTTCAGCCAACATTGAGAAGCAGCATATGTACTGTTAAATGAGCTTTTGAGCATTAAAATTGCAGTATGCATTTTTATAACATAAGTTTTGGCCCTCTGTGGAACTACCTTAATGAGGAGTTCTAATGAGGGGTTACAACATATATATTTACTTGTTAGTTGTTTATCCCCTTTTTAAGAGTGTAAACAACTAACAAGAATTTATTGATTCTTCCTAAGAAGAAACCAGGGATTTAATAAAATACATAATTATTATGAAATGCCAGGTGTGTCAAATACTAGCTCATCAGGTGGGGATGGGGGCTGTCAGCTCTGCAATGCCCTTGGTTCATAAATTAAAATGCCACAGTGTGTTTATATACTCAGTGATCTTTTGAGGGATTTGCTATAACTGTTGCCAAAAATCTCATGGAAATCTATCAGTAGGGGCAAATCTCATGCAAAAATTATATAGAGGATATTTGACTTTTTCAGTGTAAGATCGATTTTTATTTCACCGAATGAACACCAAAAGCAGTATTTTCACGAGTGGCGAAGCCACGAGTGAAAATACAACTTTTGGTGTTCATGAGTGAAATAAAAATTCATCTTACACTGAAAAAGTCAAATTTTCTATTTCTTTTATGCTTGAAAATCGCAATAATTCTATTCATTCAAGAGCGTCAGCCATCACGACAGAATCACAACTTTTTTTCTAGCCGTTTTGCGTCAAATTTAATGCTTTCAGCGTGTTTATTGGGTATAATATTGGTTGTAAACACAGTTTGCAACTGAAAAATAGGTTCAAATATCATTCTGATGAACAGATCCAAAAAAAATTGCCAAGAAAGAATGCCTACAGGAGACTCAGGCGGCCTGACGTCGCGTGCAGTAATAATGTTACGTTGGCGCTTTAAGTGACGTCATTGAGTCGTAATGACGTGTAAACATGCGTGACGTAATTTTTGTCAATCCAGATAAGATTTAGTTTATTTAACAACAAAAAACTTGAGGCTATTTCACAAAAATCCTATTTCTGAAACAGTGAAATCGAAAGTGATAATTTCACTGTTTGAAACAGTGAGATTATCAGTTTCGATTTCACCGAGAAATCTCTATAATTCATTGAAACGTATAAAAGAAATAATTTATAATGAATGGTACCTTATTAAACTTTTCATTGAGAATGGAGAATTTCTCGAAATTTTAGTTCAATGTGATGTGTTCTCTAATATGATTCTGAGTCACACTCACAAAAAACAAAACAAATAAAAAGCACAGCTGTCCAGCAAACCAGAAAACTTGATTAAATATGTGGCAAAGGCTCAGGACTTGGTAATCTATTCTCTAAGTTGAATAATGGTAAGATATAAACATGATTAAACAAGAAAAATAATAGGCCAATATCTAGTGAGCCAAAGTGGAGTTATTCTTTATCATTTCTCTTCAAGTAAAATGTACAGTATGTTGTGGTGTCTCATCACAGTTGCTTTGGATCAAAAATTAAAATTTAACACAATTTTCAAATGAACAAATTAGTACTATATAGGTATTCTAAATGTATAAAGCTCTGATCAAATTATTATATTCACATGCAGTCTAACATTGCCCTTCAGTTTTTTCCCTATAAGTATAAATAAATAAATAAATAGCCAAAATAAATTATAACATATGTACATAATAAGAAAAAAAATTCTGGAGACAGTTCCACAAGTGATGGTTTTATGATAATGATTATACAAAGACTCAGCTGGAGCATGATAGCAATTCTGGGAATTCTGTCTTATTCAGCCATAAAAACATTTGTTGTGATCCATTAATAGAACCATCTATGCTCTTGCTGAAGTGCTTCTAATGAGAGGGCACAACAGGTGTTAATATGAAGCCCATTGATGCTGGTGCAACAATTATGGTGGAACTGTGTAATTGTTGTCATTCTAACATAGTCTTGACTTGTAGAAGGACAAACAGCATTATGCAACATTCCACATAAAGTGCAGTGTCCATCAGTTAGCAGGGCATGCCCCATTCATTATTCTGTGCACTTATAATGATATAAAAAAGCTTGCTAGCATAATAAAGTCCTAAATATTTGGCCAATAAAATCCTCTGTGAAAATGCTTTTTAATAGGTTGGTGTGCGTGTGTGTTTGGGGGGTGGGGATAGACAGGAAGGGGCTACCTCTCATTCAACTGCACTAAACTGCATCCCTTTACAGTCATGACTCATCATTTAATGTCTGTAATCAAGCTACTTAATAACTGATTAGTAATTACAAGTTTCTTCGCTTTGGTCAGAAGCTGAAAAATTTAAGATGGATTAAATTAATCAGGAAATATATTTTTTTATTTTTCAATTTATGGTATCATTTCTATTAATATAACTTCAATATGAGCCTTTTAATTTTCTTTATAAGATTTAAGCTAAAACATAACTTTTGGCATTTAATTCTATAGAATATGTATTTCTTTATGCCCCTTTCCCCTCCTCCCATCTCAGCCACAGGCCAATCATAAAAAGTATTTTGTTTGCAGTTGCATATTAACTAGGATTTTTGGAGAGTACTTAGGTAGGTAGGCTTTCTTTTTAATCCCTGCAAACTATGAAAACAACAAAAACAAATAATAGTTCTACAAAAAATGTCACACACAGTTACAGTAATTACCCATAATACTAAGATAACAGCATCCTACATTTTGAACATATCTATATCACCCACAAATGGAGTACCCAAAATGTGCAGGTATTAAGGAAAAATTGCTGACCCAGATCAGACTGCTCCTGGGTGTACATTGCTTGCTCAGACCTGTTTGTCTTACTATGCAGGTTGATCACGGTAAATGTGCCGTTAAATAAAAAAAATAGATCTAGGGTGTCCCAAGTGGCCATCTTTTTTTGGGGGGGGGGGGGGGCGGCGGGGGGAGGGAGGGGTAAGGTGAATTTTGGTGTGTAGGTAAGCAGTTGCTATCTTCCCACCAAAAGTGCAGGGTCCAGACTCAGGGGTAAGGTGAATTTTGGTGGGTAGGTAGGCAGTTGCTATCTTCCCACCAAAAGTGCAGGGCCCAGTCTCTTTTTTTGGAAATTTTGGGTGGAGCCAGGTTATTTTTTTTTTCACTGATTTTTGAGGCCAGATTATTTTTTGAAATCCCCTTATGAGCTGATTTATTTTTTACTTGCATACTTTTTCTTCCAAAGACAGGGATTTTTTTTTCGAAAAATATACCAGCCCCCCCCCCCCCCCACCCCCACCCCCCACCCCAAGAATATCAAATGGTCGGTCCCTTGGCGCCTAGCGGGACAGGGTTTTGGCAGATTTATGAGGAAGGACAAGCTGTCTCTTGTACTTTTTGTTGGATGACTTCTGAAATGGTACGTGTGTGTTGAGGGGGTAGGGGGGGGGGGTGGCGTCGTTCGGGACAGAATTCTTTAGAAGAGCGAGTGGTCTCAGAATGTGGGGCGCGCTATCTTGGGGGAAGTTGTCTGGGGGAGTTTTCTTAGAATCTGGGGCGAGTTGTCACCTGAAGATGAGGCGACATGTCTTGTGGCTTTTTCGTTTGTCAAACTTTGTGGTTGACCAGTGTGTTTGTTTTGCTTTCTCTCGTTCTCGGCGTGTAGCCTTAGTAAATTCAGAAGCCCAAAATTCGCAGGCAGACAGACTAACGCAAAATCTTAATAAATTCACAGTATGCTAAATGATTACAAGCTTTACTATACCATAAATGAAGAAACAGTTGGTCTCCTCAAGTCGATCCAGCTGAAAAAAATGTCTGTGTGTTGACGAACGCACGTGCCATGTATACGTAAAAATGACCTTCATTAAAAAATAACTTCATTATCGATTTTCAAACTAAATAGACTTTCTCCCGAAGATATACCACCCTAAAAGACGGTCGAATGTATGAACTACGGTTCAGTTATAATGGCATCTAATTTGGTTTTTGGGACAATTTTCTTTGCAAAATAACTTTGGGGTACTGTCGTAGGGTTTTATTTTTCTGAAAAACGGTTTTCAAACTGTGATCGTTGTTTTGGGTGTGCAAACTGCATTGAGGTACCGATATGCGTCTGATTTCAATAACAAAACATCAAATTTCATTCTGATCTGGTCCGTTGGAAAATTATGACTGCATATCTTATCAAACGAGCATTATTTTGGGACTGTTTCTGTTCAAAATTTCCCGCCATTTTTTTCCGGCGAAAAAAGGGATTATTTCTTTGTGCGTAGACGACCGCTCAGAAAATGATTTACTCAAATGTGATGAGTCTGCGTTCCCACTGTATAGAGATTTCTCGGTGAAATCGAACCTGATAATCTCACTGTTTCAAACAGTGAAATTATCACTTTCGATTTCACTGTTTCAGAAATCAGTTTTTTGTGAAATAGCCTCAAGTTTTTTGTTGATTAATCGGCTAAATCTTATCTGGCTTGACAAAAATTACGTCACACTTGTTTGCACGTCATTACGACTTTAATGACGTCACTTAATGCGCCAACGTAACATTGCACGCGACGTCAGGCCGCCTGAGTCTCCTGTAGACATTCTTTCTTGGCATTTTTTTCGAGATCTGCTTATCAAAATGATATTTCAAGCTATTTTTCAGTTGCAAACTATGTTTACAACCAAAATCATACCCACTTAACACGCTGGAAGTATCAAATTTGACGCAAAACGGCTAGAAAAAAAGTTGTGTTTCTGTCGTGACGGCTGACGCTCTTGAACAAACAGAATTATTGCGATTTTCAAGCATAAAAGAAATAGAAAATTTGACTTTTTTCAGTGTAAGATGAATTTTTATTTCACTCATGAACACCAAAAGTGGTATTTTCACGAGTGGCTTCGCCACTCGTGAAAATACTACTTTTGGTGTTCATTCGGTGAAATAAAAATCGATCTTACACTGAAAAAGTCAAATATCCTCTATGTGAAACTGCACCAAAGTTAGTGACACTTCATTTTGCTGGTTCAAGGGATAAGTTAATTTCTTTTTATTTTTCTTTCTGCGATTTCTTTACACAAAATTTAACCCCAAGGCTTCCCTGAGAGCTGAATATTGAGCCAGACCACAAAAACTAATCACCCCTTTGACTTGGTAAAATTATACATGTATATCCAAGTTTGGCGCAAATTTATCGAATTGTTTCAGAAGTCTAGTCCGAGGGCAGGATGTGGAATTCGACTGAATCGGTTCCTGATCATTGCCTTTCCACGGAGTGTCTAGATACTAATAAGGTCTGTATGAAACCCTATTTGTCACCTTTTACCTTTGGAAGGGGAACGAATCAATGTGAAACAGCTAAACTATTAGTTAATAAATTATATATTTTTTTCATTACCACTGAAGAGTAAATGAATGAATTACCACGTGTTACCACTTAAATTAGTTAGAACTGAACAGTAAATAATAAATGGGTTACCGCTAAGTGATCGTTTATGCAGCCACGGCTTTCTTCGATGTCAATGTACAACAGTTTTAACAGGATATAACTATTGGGGTCATAATTAATTTTAGTCCATTGTAGATGCGCATGATATTCGTACTGGCCATCTAAATCGTCGTCCAGTGAGGCAATCCAAGAAGAGTTGTACACCACTTTTAAGGACATTTTCTTTGTGGCTGAAAATTTAAGCATATATATTATGCCGAGCCCTGTTTTAGGTCAAATTTATAAAAGAAAAAAGGCCCCACCTATATTGCAACCAACCAAGGCTGAACACTCGCAATTAACATACTTAACATACTTAAATACCACGTGATGGGGCCATTTAACTCAAAATCCCGGGCGCGGCGTTGAAATTTCCGGTTTCCTAAGCATTGCAGTAGTTTATCATTTGGGACAAACAGGGATGTTTGGAAGTCCATACTTTTACCCGCGACACGACAAAACCAACAGAGTGGCATGTGCGCCCAGCGAAGACTCAGAACAGCCTGGGCATCCGCCCAGTCTGATCAGAGTCTTCGCTGTCCGCATGGACGTAGCTAAGACCCTTAGCTACCTTTAAGTGCTTAGCGAAGAGTCTGGTCAGACTGGAAGGATGCCCATGCTGATTAGAGTCTGCACCCGGTGCATAATCACTTTGTTGGTTTTCTCATGTCGCGGCTCATTTGTTCTGTGTATTATTTTCTTGCACTGTCTACTATGTCAGAAGCTTTATTCATGCATAAGACTATGCACACGGACTGGCTGTATATTGTTGGCCACGTACATGTACTGCAAACTGTGAACTGTTTCCAGTCTACTGAGTACTGTTATCTTTAACCCGTTTACTGTTGTCTGATTACTGCGAAATAGTTTTAGCGGAAGTGCGAACACACACACACACACACACACACACACACACACACACACACACACACATCTTGCTTCTGTACTTGAAACGGGAAGCTCGTTCCGGTTTTAGACTGCACTTTGTCATGTATTTCTTCACATAAACGAATGTTTCATCGGAACAACCAGAGAACTAGTCCGATTTTTTTCCATTTATAGCCATATCCAGTTTACCGCATCTTCTAAAAATCACAGATGGAATTTTAAACTATTTTGACCGCATTGTCGCCAACAGTCAGCAGTTTCTGTATCCACGACGCTTAGCACACAAGTATAAGCTTTTGCAAAAGCTTGATGTCTTTTTCATGCAGCGGAGTTGGGCGAAAAAGGCCTTAAGGTTTTGTAATGTAACTACTTAGAGAAGCCACCACGCTCGAGCTGACGCATCCATGCAGACTGACCAGGGTCTTTCTTTTTCGGTATACATATTCTCCATGATCCAGAAATATGTCATGCTAACTGAGGGCAGACTGATCAGACTATGCTGATGTGTGTCTGTGAAACCTATCAAAGCAAAAAAAATCAAAGTTCAAATTTATGATTTAAATTCAGCAAGCAGGCGCTTCTGAAGATTTTTCCTCATCACGCATCACATTTTACCACATAAAATATCCCATCTGTCTCTGTGTGTGTTGCTTATAAGCACAGCACAGCTGACCGTGTTAATATTTGCAATGTTTTATTGTAAAGGTCATATCGGTGGCAAGCAGCGGTGCAATGTACACTATTCAACATCTAAAACAACATATTTTGACCATTCATGAATAGGGTGTCCTGGAAACCTTTTACAGAGATACAGTTAACGAGAAGAATATAAATTTCAGAACCGTTGAGATTTTAATCTCTTTGAGGCATTCATTGGCACCTTAGAGACAATGGATGAGTTACTAGTCTATCTCTTTCTCAGCCATATTCGAACCAGCACTGGAAACAATGGAAACATGCCACAACGTCTCGCCATATTTCCACAGAAGGCAAAATCTATTAATTTAGCTCGCAAGGTGATCAATCCAGTCATTCGGGATTCATGAAGTGTTTGCATTGTTACTATCTGTTTAGATACAGGTAAATAGTGGGGGTAGGGGGTCAATTACTGAAGCAGCTAGGAGAGAAAATCAAGATTCATCGCCGAGGAAAGTTATCAAAGACGTGTTGTCGCATCATGGCAGTACACACATCTACGATGGCGATGCCTACGCTGCATTTCTGTCGATCACTTCCACTTTTTTTCAGGAATTGGCCGGTGATAGCGACGTAATTTTGGTTGTACAGGAATTGCTTGGCATGCAATAATAATGCTAGTATGCAACTGGAACCCAATCACTGCAGCATAGCTGGACTACGAGAGGATTTATTTAAGGTCATGAATACGTAAATGACCCATACATGTACATAGATTTTACTAATTTTGCATAGGAGTGCATATTTATGTGTTACATCGAATTATGCAATAAAAAAGAATGGTCACTCAGTTCGTTTAGTCGCTAGATCAGATCGAAAACGTGAAATTTGGATGCCGTTTCCATTGACGGGAATGGAACTGCTATGAAAATACTCAGATTTTACAACTTAAATGTACACAGCTTGTTTACCAATACATAGATTTTTTTCGAAAACTGATATTTTATATCACATGATTTGTCGATTTAAATGAGGTAAAACAAGTCCTTGATTATCGGGTTCGTTTTTCACGTAGCGCTTGATAAGCAAGCAAAGGTATGTATACGCCATTCTTGGACGTCATTTGTAAGCGACATTAAGGGCGACATTATAAGACATGCTAAAACCGTTATGAAAATACGGAAAGATGACGACTGATAGGGTTCTTATGATGAATGCTTTAGTAAAAGAATCAATTTTTCAGACTCTCGTATCCAAAGATTAATAAAAAAATAAAAATCTAAACTTCTGACAGTAATATGGTTACTGCAGCTGACAAGAAATGAACCGCACAACGAAAAAGGAAAAGTCCCATGAGTAAACCCATATTCCTCTTAAAAACTGTGTAACCCTAACATTAGACTAGCAACATCTCTGATATGGGAATTTTCCCATAGCGAAAATAATAAGTTTCCATCCACTCTATGGCCAGTCATAAATAATAATTCTGCTCCTTTTCTTATTGGTACACCTTGTAACTGTTAAAACCCTCGCAGCATTTAGCTACGTAGCCATTGTTCCATGCTAGGCGAAGAAGTTGAGGTAGAGAGTATAGACCCGCTGCAAAAACTGAACATATGAGCCGCGACGTGAGAAAACCAACAA
Source organism: Ctena decussata (assembly GCA_963989385.1). Classification (NCBI taxonomy): domain Eukaryota; kingdom Metazoa; phylum Mollusca; class Bivalvia; order Lucinida; family Lucinidae; genus Ctena; species Ctena decussata. The sequence continues at coordinate 56,794,761 of OZ022513.1, forward strand.
TGTGGTCGTGCGTCCAGCGCAGACTCAGATCAGCCTGGGCATCCGCCCAGTCTGATCAGAGTCTTCGCTGTCCGCATGGAGGTAGCTAAGTCCCTCGGCTACCCTTTAAGCGCTTAGCAAAGAGTCTGATCAGACTGGGTGAATACCCAGGCTGATCTGAGTCTGCGCTGAGCGGACGAACACATTGTTGGTTTTCTCGTGTCGCGGCTCATATATTAATTATAAAAGATGAAGCAATAAGAGGAAATTCTTCTTCGCCTAGTGCCTAGACTACCCTAACATGGTAATTCCAAATCACAAAATGCGCTGCGTCATGATAAAATGAGCCGCGACGTGACAAAACCAACAATGTGGTTGTGCGCCCAGTGCAGACTCAGATCAGCCTTGGCACCCGCCCAGTTTACTCAGACTCTTTCTTAAGTGCTCAAACGGTAGCTAAGGGTCTAAGCTGCCTTCATGCGGACAGTGAAGACTCTGATCAGACTGGGCGGATGCCCAGGCTGATCTGAGTCTGCGCTGGGCGCACAACCACATTGTTGGTTTTGTCACGTCGCGGCTCAAATGGGTCTTTGTGGCATGTACGGTCAGCGGAAGCTCAGATCAATCTGCACACCCGCCTAAACTGACAAGAGCCTTCTTTGTCCACTGGTACTATGATTCCCTAATGAAAAGCAAAGAGATTTATCTGACTGCGCGTATACGCAGGCTGAGCTGTGTGCATGTAGTAACTAACGACAAGTGTTCTTACGGTGTGGCTCATGATAGTCAGATAAAATTGACTTTTACACCTTTTTGGACAGTATTTCAGTCATATCGAGACAATGGTAGAATTATATTCAAAACTAAAAAGGCCAAATTCTACCGTCAGCGGGATAGGTAAAGGTAACGCGGCTTCTTGTAGCCCAGTGGCCTTAGAGGCGGCGTGGGTAAGAGGTCCACTGTATCTTTTGCAACACCATACAAGTGAAAGAAATATATCATTCGTATTTAAGATCAAAATAAAATTTCCTATTTCCATGTATGTATATTAAAATCGCAAAAAAGCGGAATTATAATAAATATTACAATCCGATCCCATAAAGCTAAAAAAATCAGCTGACATACATTTAATTGATTTATTAATAATTTCGGATGCGCAATCCTACAGGACCCGCGAAATAAAAGAATAAATGAGCCGCGACAAAACCAAACCAACAAAGCGGGATATGCGCCCGGCGCTGACTTAGATCAGCCAGTCTGATCAGAGTCTTTGCTGTCCGCATGGAGTAGCTTAGACCCCCTTAGCTTCTCTTAACTTCTGTTAAAGCGCACAGAGACCAGTCTGATCAGACTGGGCGGCTGCAGGCAAGTCTGAAGCTTCGCTGGGCGCAAATGCCACTTTGTTGGTTTTGTCATGTCGCAGCTCATATATAATTTCTATATTGGTACCAGTGGTATGCTATGACCCTTTGTATCACTTCGAGTGGAATTTTTACTGGATCTGGGCTCGTATTTATAAAAGGACTTAAGTGGTTGCTATGCTGTTGCTAAGGCTAAATTTCTTTGTAGCAGATTCCCTTCAACTATGAAATTTGCTCTAAAGGAACAGTCTGAAAATTTGCTCTGGAGGAACAGTTCCTCCAGAGCAAATTTCATTTTTGTAGGCATCCTCTTTTATAGAAATTAAGCCTTAGCAACAACATAGCGAATACTTAAGTGTTTTTATAAATACGACCCCTGAGGATCACATGAGGCGCTTGGGACATCATACCGAGAGTCAAAACGAGAATTCGTCGTAATGATTTGTATATATACCTTAAATATTAAAATACTAGATCTAGACAAAATTGAATGATAAGACGTCGCGCACGGTATTGGGGTACATTCAAATACAGATATGAAATTGACCTCACGGAAGCAATGCATTTTCGGATTTTATGCCATAAACTGTTTTAAAATAACGAATTGGCATTTAATTTACTTTCGGGTCAATAATATTTGGTTCTGAGACGATGTGAATCCTAATGCAAGCGCAAAACGGCTGTTTTTTTTTTTGCGCTAAAATGCGTGTAACTCTGTAACGAAGTCGGCATGGTGGGCATACTCGAAGGAATGCTACACAGAAATGTCGATGTGAATTTTTGTGAAAACTTGCTTACCAAAAAGAGGATATATTCTAGATTAACTCCATATTAATTTTATTGTTTATTCTTCAGCAATCGCCATCTTAAGAATTTATTATTAAAAGTAAAATAGTGTAACTCACGCTCAAATTAACGTCAAAATTGCAGGGCTGGTTTCTTCGGGGAGTATTTATTGTACCGGAAAAAACAAATTTTGAAAATATTTGTATATGAATCAAATGTACTTATGCATCCCTTATGAGCTCTATAAGAATAATTACTTTTTCTCTACGGATACGGAAAGAAATTAAAAAATCCGCGGTCTTAATTTTTTTAACAAATTTCAAATTTGACACCAAACTCTTACACCTATCTATATTATTAAGCTGAATTGGACAAAATACTTACAGCAATCTGTGCTAAAAGCAAATTTCCAAAATGTACATTGTCTGTTTGTATTATCTGCTAAATTGGGGTTACATGCTCTTGAACAGTAAAATTGTTATGCGCATTTACATCGGTCTTAAATTTTGTAATGAGGCGACAAATAAAGAAATTCCAACGTTACATGCATATGAAACCTTCTAGTTATAAGCGGCTGTCTAGCAATTTTCAGGTCTGCGTCACTATAGTCAAACACGTTTTAAAGGTCAGCTCTGTGAAGCAAACAACTGCATTAAAAGGCAAAAATTTCATTTCCAAAAGTACCATTTTCTTTCAAAATTGACCTCTATTAAGTAAGCACCTGTCTCAAGCAAGCGGTGTTTGCATCTCCCTTGGGTGCTTGTTTAAGGCAGGTTTGACTATACAGCAATACTTTCTCTTGCCATCGGGGATTTTTTCTTTTTTCAAAGTTTGAAGCCAATGAATATATAAATACATGTATATGATATTTCACCAGAATAAAAAGACTTTCCCGAGGCAAGTTGACTAGCAGAAAAAAAGAAACGGGAAAGGTGACGCAAAAGATATTATTTGTTTTACACAAAACAGAAGATAGTATAGTATAACGAAATGAATTATCGTGAAACGACTAAAAGCTCCCGTGCAGGGATATAGTGTGGTGTATATTTGCAGCTTCCGATAGAATTTGTACAACAAACTCAATTCATATCGTGTTCATATAACATGCAAATAGATCCGCCCTATACTGAAAAAGCAAATGAATAAGCAAAATTGTAAAATCTCATTGATGTCGTCCTTACAACATGTTTAAAGGAGCGGACCAGTTTTCTTTTGTTCCCGTGGCGTGTTTGGTTTTGTTTCACTACTTTCGGTATAAGATAGTCGAACCCGCGGTTAACATTCTCATAAGGCGGAAAAATAGCCGCTTGACAGTTTGACGTTACGTTTTGTTCCCCAATACCGTTTGGCGTCACGTCATGCTGCTAGTAAGTATGACACAAAGGATGAACATTTAATGCCTCACGGCATGATTTGATAACGTCATCGTAAATAAGCATCGTTTGAGAAGATACTGATATCGATTCGAAAAATTTGAGACTCTCCCTTGACTGAGTTTATTATCAGATCGCCAGAATCATACAAAATTTGTTGAAAACGGTACCATTACACCTGTATTAAGTATGTAAGGGAACATCATCTGCCTGTTCAGTCACTCCGTCTGATCAGATAAATAGCTAAATATTTGTATAACAAGAGGGCCATGAGGCCCTGAATCGCTCACCTGAACAATTGACAAAGTGGGTTTTTCTGCAACTGTCAAAATATGAGTCTTGGGTCAAAAGTCAAAGAATGACCATGACCTCTTCTACTCATAAATCTTCATGTACTCATTAAGACAACCATATAAACCATTTTTCAGGCCAAAATCTTCAAAACTTTCCATGAAATCTTATGTTCTGGCATTTTCCCATAAAAAGGTCAAGGTAAACCCAAGGTCATCATTTGAACAGTCTTGGTAGTACTCTAGTACTACATGCTACTTACCAAGTTTCAAGGTCATAGGTGTATTGGTTCTGGAGAAGAAAAACATTAAAGGTTTATAGCATAAATGGGTATGGTGGCCATGTTGGTCATGTGACCTGGACCATTTGAAAAAATTTTTGTTCAATCAACCCCTCTGGCTCTATATGAAATGTGTTTACAATTCGCCTTTTGGCTTTAAAGGAAATGTCTGAAAATGTCAAAATATGAGAGATCTGGATCAAAGGTCAAAGAATGACCGACCTCTTGTACTCATAATTCTTTATGACCTCATTAAAACGATGGTACAATCCAACCTGTATTAAGCAAGCACCTAAGGGATTATCAAGATTATTAAGACAGGTGCTTGCTTAATACAGGTACATTTCAATGTATGTGCATGTTTCGGGATCTTACTACATTCTTGCTTAAATACAGGTTGCTTGCTTAATTGAGGTGGCCACTAAGACAGGTTTTACTGTATATACCAATTTTTAGGCAACATCTTCAAAACTTCCTATGAAATCTTATGTTCTAGCATTTTCCCATACTTGACTTTGCCGTAAAATGGTCAAGGTCAACCCAAGGACATCATTCTGTAAAATCTTGATAATACTGGAGTACCCAATGTTACATAACAAGTTTCAAGGCCATCGGTCAGTTATTCTGGAGAAGAATATTTTTATAGGTTTTTACCATATATGGGCATAGTGACCATGTTGGTCATGTGACCTGGACCGTTTGAACAAATTTTCATTCCCTCAACCCCTGCAGACTCTATATGAAAAAATTAAGTTAAAATTGGCCCAGTGGTTTTTTAGGAGATTGTTTGAAATTGTCAAAATATGAAAGTTCTGGGTCAAAGGTCAAAGAATGACCTTGACCTCTTGTACTCACAAATCTTCATGTCTCTTTAGGATGACTGTATATACAAATTTTTAGGCCTTAATCTTCAAAACTTTCCATGAAATCTTATGTTCTAGGATTTTCCCACATTTGACCTTGCCGTAAAAAAGGTCATGGTCAACCCAAGGTCATAATTTGAACAATCTTGATAGTACTCGAGTGCTCAATGCTACATACCAAGTTTCAAGGCCATCGGTCAATCGGTTCTGGAGCAGAAGATTTTTTAAGGTTTTTACCATATATGGGCATGGCGGCCATGTTGGTCATGTGACCCAGCCCGTATGAATAAATTTTCGTTCCCTCAACCCCTGGAGGCTCTATATGAAATTTGGTTCCAATTGGCCCAGTGGCTTTTGAGGAGATTGTTTGAAATTGTCAAAATATGAGCGTTCTGGGTCAAAGGTCAAAGAATGACCTTGACCTTTTGTACTCATAATTCTTCATGTACTCATTAAGATGACTGTAGATACCAATTTTTAGCCCAAAATCTTCAACAGTTTCCAAGATATCTTATGTTCTTGTGTTTTGCCATATAAAAGCACAAGGGAGCAAATTTGACCTTGCCGTAAAAAAGGTCAAGGTCAACCCAAGGTCATAATTTGAACAATCTAGGTAGTACTCGCACACCCAATGCTACATACCAAGTTTCAAGGCCATCAGCCTATTGGTTCTGGAGAAGAAGATTTTTTCAGGTTTTTACCATATATGGGCATGGCGGCCATGTTGGTCATGTGACCCAACCCGTATGAATAAATTTTCGTTCCCTCAACCCCTGGAGGCTCTATATGAAATTTGGTTCCAATTGGCCCAGTGGCTTTTGAGGAGATTGTTTGAAATTGTCAAAATATGAGAGTTCTGGGTCAAAGGTCAAAGAATGACCTTGACCTTTTGTACTCATAATTCTTCATGTACTCATTAAGATGACTGTAGATATCAATTTTTAGCCCAAAATCTTCAACAGTTTCCAAGATATCTTATGTTCTTGTGTTTTGCCATATAAAAGCACAAGGGAGCAAATTTGACCTTGCCGTAAAAAAAGTCAAGGTCAACCCAAGGTCATGATTTGAACAATCTAGGTAGTACTCGCACACCCAATGCTACATACCAAGTTTCAAGGCCATCGGCCTTTTGGTTCTGGAGAAGAAGATTTTTTCAGGTTTTCACCATATATGGGCATGGCGGCCATATTGGTCATGTGACCAGGATCGTTTTAACAACTTTTCGTTCCTAAGTCCTCAGGAGGCTACATATGAAATTTGGTTACAATTGGCCCAGTGGTTTCAGAGTAGAAGTCATTTGAAATTGTGGACGGACGACGGACGCCGGACGACGACGACGGACGCCGGAGCCTGCCTATCCTATAAGCTCCCCCGGAGCCTTCGGCTCAGGTGAGCTAAAAAGCTATATAGTTGTACAATTAAATGTATAATAAGCTAAATAGTTGTAAAATCTCCAAATCCTTTGCAGAGCAGGCTGCTCCGACTCTGAGGTGCAGCGGATTGACATGAGTTTCCTATGTTTATATATTCGTGAACGTATGTTTATATTTAAGTGTGGTCTTACTGCTATATCTCCTTAATTTGCTTAGAAAAAACACTCTCTCATATTGTTCCAGTGTTTGTGATCACTTACCGTTTACCTGGTTGTAAGATAGTAGAAAACCGACATCGTTGACCACATGGTCAGAGTAAAACATTACTAAAGCATGTTTTCCAACTGTCTGTATTTTCGCCTGTCGACCAGGGCTGCCACAAAACCTCTCAGCATAATAACCATAATTAAACCGGTATGTTATCTGAAATGCGAGTCGTGTTTATTTAAGCAATGAATTTAATTTTTCTGAGGTTTATCGAAGTGTAAACTACATTGGGTCACGTGCAAAGTGAATGAACCCCGAATTCATGTAAACTTTGCTAGTGGCCCAATGTAGTTTACACTTCGATAAACAACAGAAAAATTAAGTTCATTGCATATATTTACATTCGTTTCAATTAAATCTTTCATGAAAAATCTTATATAAGCGCTAAAATTGAAGCAGGAAAACAGGTACACGTAGTTTTTCTGCTCACAGCACAACAGCATGCGTGACGTCATGACGTCGCTGACGTCCAATCACATTGTAGAGAGCACTTGTTTATTTTGACGTCATTGACGTCGCATATCTCAATGTAATTATTGGAATGTAAACTACATTACGCTCCAATGGTTTACTATAGGGCATTTCAATAAATACACCAAGAATGCAAATATTAAATTTTATAGATGAGAAGGCAATGATCAGGAACCGATACAATTCGGGTCGCGACACGAGAAAACCAACAAAGTGGCAAGTGCGCCAAGCGGAAACTCGATCAGCCTAAACATCCGCCCAGTCTGACCAGAGTCTTCGCTTTGCGCTTGAAAGGTAGCTAAGAGTCTAACCTAGCCTGATGCGGTCAGCTAAGACTCTGATCAGACTGGGCGGATGCCCAGGCTGATCTGAGTCTTCGCTGGGCGCACATGCCACTTTGTTGGTTTTCTCGTCTCGCGTCTCATTTTACTGCACACCTTGCCTCAAGCACCAAATGGGGAAAATATGACGGTTCGCCGCATCGTAGACACCAAACTATTACATTGATGTTACAGAGGTAACATACATTCTTGATACTGTAGGCTGTCATCACAAATCAAATGTTACAATTTTACAACGTTACATGTGTACATACTAAATCATAGAAAGATAGTTTGAATTTACCAAAATGTGACAGTGAAGCTAGTTGTCGGTTACATTGCCCTCTTCCCAAATCTTTACAGCTCCTATTAGGAAATATAAGTTCAATATGATTTGATGTTACCCAAATATGATCTTGAAGTTATTTGAAACTTACACCAATGTTACAAGAGTTATGGCGCATTATTATTATGCCCACTTAAAGTTAGCTTATAGTAGCTAATATCGCCTATGATGGCTAGAATGATCGAGCTAAGGCAAGTTACAGATGTTACCGTGGTAACAAATTCAATGGACCTAACAATTTGGACCACTTTTGTGCGCAAGATAAATGTGAAAACACGAAAGAAGTACTCACAGTTAAACCGTCTGATTTTTCACAGAACGGGTAATTGCCTTCAATTTTAACAAAATGTATGTCTAATTCAATCGCATTGTTCCTGGGGACCTCAATGACCCAGATACACCAGATATAATCGTCGTAGAGCCCGTCGTTATCTAGATCAGGGGCCTTGATCCATCCCTCTCCAGTGAGGTGAAAAATATACTTAGTCACTGTGGGAAACAAGAAAATCGGTGGAACCGATGGATGCTCCCCGAAGGCTTAGAATAGGAGAATGGGTATCCTGGTGAAGGAGTGATTTTCTGTGTAAATTAAATGCAATTTAAAATGGAAAAAAATTCTCTTCAATACTTTGAGCGCAATGCTCTGGCCATGCATACAACTGAGAAAAAATAAGAAGGGAAGTAACCCGAAAATAACTTGGGATACAGTTATGGTTCTTCTGCTCTGCACTTCTTGTCATTACCCTCTCCTATCAATATGTGAAGTTTCATTCATGTTCTCTTAAATATGTACAGAGATATACTCCGGAAAAAGCTAAATAACTGAAAAAATAGGAAGGCAGCTAACTCTGTAATTACTTAAGGTAGGGTTATAGTTCTTAAGCAATGCACTTCCTTTTATTACCCTCTATCATTGTGTGACGTTTCATTTTGTTTTCTTCAATACTTCCTAAGATATGTTCCATGCAAGCAAACTATGGCAAAAATTAAGAAGGGAGCTAACTCTGTAATCACTTTTGACAGGGTTATAGTTCTTGTGTTCTGCACTTTTACTCATTGCCCTCTATCTGTGTGTGAAGTTTCATTACGTTCCCTTTTATACTTTCAGAGATATGCTCTGGACATGTAAAATACTGAAAAAAGAAAGGGAGCTAACTTTGTAAATACTTAACACGATGTTATGGTTCTTGTGCTCTGCACTTCTTCTTATTTTCCTCTTTCAATGTATGAAGTTTCATTAAGTTCCCTTTAATACTTTTAAAGATATGCACCGGACAGGCAAAATATTTAAAAAAAACTGGAAAGGGAGCTAACTTTGTAAATACTTGTGATAGGGTTAGGGTTCTTGTGCACCGCACTTTCTCTCATTGTCCTCTATTTATGTATGAAGTTTCATTTAGGAACCCCTTATACTTTCAGAGATAGGCTCCGGACAAGCAAAATATTATAATAACTGAAAAGGGAGCTAACTTCATAAATGCATGTGATAGGGTTACGGTTCCTGTGCACTACACTTTCTTTTATTGTCTTCTATCAATGTCCGAAGTTTCATTTAGTTCTCCCTTATACTTTCAAAAATATGCTCCGGACAATCAAAATATTGAAAAAACTAGAAAAAGGGAGCTAACTTCGTAAATACCTTTGACAGGTTTACGGTTCTTGTGCACTGCACTTCCCCTCATTGTCCTCTATCAATGTGTGAAGTTTCATTTAATTCCCCCTTATACTTTCAGAGATATGCTCCGGACAAGCAAAAAATTGAAGAAAAAAAAACTGGAAAGGGAGCTAACTTCGTAAATACTTGTGACAGGGTTACGGTTCTGCACTGCACTTCCCCTCGTTGTCCTCTATCAATGTGTGAAATTTCATTTAGTTCCCCCTTATACTTTCAGAGATATGCTCCGGACAAAAGTGTGACGGACGGACGGAAGGACGGACAGACGGACAGACGGACGGACAAAGCGGCAACTATATGCTCAACCTTCGGGGAGCATAAAATTGAAAACATCAGTATTTCCAAAGATGTAAAGCATATCTTTTTGTGAAGTGCCTATATGCGGCGGCATAAAGACACTTAATCACAGAGGCAAAAATCAAAGGGTTTTGTGGACAAACTAATACAAATGGTCAAATGTACTAACAAATTGACTACTTGAGTAATTCTAATAACTAAATTCTCTAATAGATTAATCGTGTTTTCTTTAAAAAAATATTTTGTTTAAATTTAAACGCTTTGTAAGATATGTAATCTACTCTGTAGATCGGTAGTTTAAAACGATATTTCAATACCGATAAGCAATTCACATGTAAACTGTATGGGATATATAATATGGTCATGACACGCCCCCTAACACCGGCCAGTGTTGATAAAAACATCTGAAGGAAGGTCCTCGGAAAAAAACGGAACAAACAGTGCAGATAAAATCAATTCAGGAGGCAAAACCTACATAAGATATACGAAAAAAAACATACTCGGTTTTACTGAGTCTGTTCATGTGTTGTCTGTAATATTGCAACACGGCACACGCCCCGTAGCTTCGGCGGAATTCTTTGCTGCTGGTGGACATATTGTCCCCAAGGATATCATCAACCAAATTAGTCAGTGTTTCAGTGTTGATATTGGTTCGTTAGCAGTGGGGTCACTATTTAAATACTGATTTGTAACTTATATCAGGTCAAATTTCTTTACAATTCTAAAACATAGAAAAACTTGTCAAAGTGACATTAATATTAGCTGATTTTGCACATTTTTGATGGATTATTTCCGCTTTTTGCAGGTTCCTGCTGCAGTCATCTTCTTCCTGATGCCCTTGTCTTTCCCGTTTCTCAATACACAAGGCTTATGGTGGTTGTGTGGGGTACGCCTGTTGCTATGCTAGGCGTCTCTTACCTGATGTCTGCAGCTTCTATTTGTCTTGGAATGTGTCAGTAAGTGTGGCTTGGAATGACCTGCTTATTGCCTGCCGAGACCTGCCCATCACCATTTTTCTTCCAAACGTTTTGGAGTTAAGCGATATTAAAGAAGTTAGATAAAGAAACGCGAGTCTGACGCACTAAATGGGGTATAGTTACGCTTAACCACTGGACCGATAAATACTGATTTCAAGTATCATTTGTAGCTTATATCAGGTATTTGTAAGTTCTAAACTATTCAAAAAGTTAGACCAACTTGCAAAGTGACACGAATCTTAGCGGAGTTTGGCATCCATTCTTTCGTATTAATTTCACTTTCTGTAGGTTCTTGCTGCATCGATCATCTCCCTCCTGATGCATTTGTCTGTCTCATTTCTCAAGACACAGGGCTTGAGGTGGCTCGATGGGGTACGCCTGTTGCTGTGCCGGGTGTCTCCTACAGGATGTCTGCAGCTAATGTTTCGCTTGGAATGTCTCAGTAAGTGTGGCTCGGAGGGTACTGCTCCTTCATTGCCGAGATCTGCCCATTACCGTTTTTCTTTCAAATGTTTGGAGTTTAGCGACACTGAAGAAGTTAAATACAGAAATGCGCGTCCGTCGCACTAACTTTGGTACAGTTACTTTTATATTACAAAGTGACTCAGCATAAATCCAGCATAAGTCTAATATATATCCTTTCGATGGTTCGAGGTATCAAGCAACTCGCTGGAAAAGAGGATGAGGTCGATTTTTTATCCTTATATTTGACTTAACTACTCGATAAGTAAAATCGAATGTACAATCGATAGGAAATAAAATTGGCTATGCAACAAAACTCACTTATTTTGCTTAGGACGTCAGAGGTCACCGCGCAGGGTTCACCCTACCAAAACGTATACGTGTGGACAATATTTTTTTATCAATTTTGCTACAGTTTTTTTCTCTTTTTCTCTTCTTTTGTTCTCTTTTTATTTGCCTTGTTATTTCGCATGTATTTCTTATTTTTGTTTTGCAATTGCTTGTTTGGTAGGCTCAGTAGAGCGTTTGAGATAGGTCAAGGTCAAAGTCGATTAGCAGAAGTTAAATTTTTTGTCGGCATTGACCAGCTTCTTATGTCCTCTCATTATGTGTTTTATGACTGATACTAATTGTTGCCATGGTACTGGCATATTCAGGTACAGAGAACAATTAATAGAATCCTTGAATATGCCAGGTTTTGAGGGTAGTTAAAAAAACATTGTCAAAAATTACGCATAATAATGCTACCTCTGAGGAAAGGATATGTCTTCGACAAAAGTTCAGGATAATCCAAAAGTGAATGTAACAACATTATCAAACATCATATTGATTAAATTGTAATTTTCTATGAAGATAAATGCAATCCGTTTAATACAAAATGATTAACAATCATACAAAATCATGTCTAAACTAATTTTGAGTAACAACTGCGCAAAGCGAAAACAGATTTAATAGTCCAAATATCCACATTATGGTAAACAATTACGTTATAATGCATTGTGAGGGCATGCCTTTGGCACCGGTTTAACGTTTGGTGAACTGAAAAGTGTTATAGAATTAAAAAAAAACAGCAACCGAACAAAACAACTGCTTCTATAAACATTAACAAGATACAGTTCTTTTCTTTTTCACACTCTCTTAGCCAAGATCTGCGATCACCAGCGCAGGTTTTCTCTATCATTTTGAACCCAGTGTTTGTACAATGCTGAATCATTGGTGTTAATGACAGACCACAGGCGTTTGAAGTTCTATGCTCAAAAAAAAAACTCAAAACCCTTTATACTTGACGCAGTCTATAGGTCATTTCGTAAGAAATGGCCAGGTATGCAAGCAAAAATGCCTCGATTTTTTTTGACTGCCAAAACTGCCAGTTAGAAACACCCCAGCTAAAGCCAACTTCTTACCTGTAAACATCGTTGTAAAATGTATCTATAAACATGATAAATTTGTTCAGTTATGGTTAATGCGGTGCTGTAATCCTGAATTCAAAATTTGCCAGAAATCTCGACGCCATTACGGTGTCCAGTTTCCGGCTTACTGTGCTGCGCCAAAGTTGAGCATGTGCTTGTCTGCTCTGAAATTCACAGCGAAATCATTCAATTACTCTTTTAGATATGACCAATGTCGTTGTATATCACCGTTTCCATGTATTTACAATATTAGGTTTGATCTAATTTCGATCAAAACGTTTCTAACGAGTGAAAACTTGAAACAAACATGATGAAAATGACGTCACGACGGTCGTGTCAACAACGTCAAAACTACGCAGTAACGTTGGTGTAAAATTTTCATATGTTGACTGAGGCCTACATGTACTGACTTTCCGAACAACAAAGATACAGATTAGCTTGCACATCGGTACAGACTAATCGGCGATTTTGTTGTTTGATGATAGGACAGAGTAGGAAGATGTACATTTAAGAAGATCGTTATCCGCAGAATCACTTCATTTTTCCCGTAATAGAACCTGTTGACGTTGCTGTGCGACGTTGATGCACCGGAAATTGGAGACCGTAATGGAGTCGAACACAAGCTTGCACACCTGGACATTGCTTCAAAATGGCGCACAGCCTAGATGTTTAGCGGCATTGAAATATGTTTCATAGCATAGAGTTTCAAGCGCCTGTGGACAGACTAAATCTTCACACTGAGTGTTAGAATTAAGGTGGACGAATACACAACAACTCTGCTCTTACTTGTTTAAAAAGACAAAACAAAGTTATTGTTCATCATCAAATAGATTAACTGTGGAGTATATACAGTAACAATGTCTACCGTAAAGAGACTAAGTTTTCGGGCACATAGGTCTGTACAAGCAGTGGAAACCGAGATCAGACTGTTCCTTAGGAACCAGAATGATCAAGATCTTCACAGTTTCCACTCCACCTGCGCATTTTTGTCGACATTACTCTATGGTAGTGTTGTGCAGTGAAAAATGTGAAAAAGAAACATTGATAATAAATAAATGAATAAATGGTCAATAAATGTAATAAACGTAATCAATATATTAATAAGAAATAAGTTAACCACCTATGATTTATGATCGATGACTTAGAAAAAAAAGGAGAGAAAAATAGAAAAAAATATATGGTTGAAAAATGGAAGAATAAGAGAGAAACAAGATTTAGATCAGCGCAAGAAAACATTAGCACTCTCAAAGAGGCAGTATTTTGTTTGTCAAGCTGGCTTAAGCTTAGCGTTAACAGTTTAAAGGTCAATTATTAAGGTGCTTTTTTATTACAGAAATGAAAGCAGTTTTCTCTAAGCAACTGAGTATTGAAAACCGCACCAAATTATCATTAATAGTTTTCGAGATATAAAGAGTTGAATTTGTAAATCTTATGACATCTGACAATCATTTTGAGCTGCCTCATTAATATACATGAGGCCTTTGATGATGTCATCGATGAACACTGAAATTTTAAATTTATTTAAAATTTTTAAATTGTCAAATATTTTCTTGTGGAACATTCTAAAATGGTAAAAAATTGTATTGTATTATTGGTGAAACTAATAAAAATTGCCCAAATTCAAAATATTGCTTATATTTGCAATCTAAGCAATTAAATTTTCATATTTAAATATTTAATTAAAATTTGTTAAATTTTGATTTACCTGCTTATCAGTATACATAATTGAACAAAGTAGTTTTAGATCTGTTAATTAGGTCTCTGACAATGACTTTTGTGTACTGAAGTAAAAGAAAAAAAATTTAAAATCGGTTTTTCATTTTTTTTATTTAATTTAAATTTTGAATAAAATTTAAATTTGTGGATGAACATTCTTAATAAATTACCCAGCTAATAAACACAGATTAGAATAATCAAAACTGTAAGATAACAATCATTTACTCTTTAGATAAAAGGTTGTTAATTAGTTTAAAAATTCATTAAAAAAATTAAAATCATCAATGACATCACAGAATAGTGCATTGTGGTTAGAAATACTTTAAAAAAGTAAAGGAGATAAGTCATGTAGGAAAAAACAGCCGTGGGATTTTTAAACTGGCATAACTTTTGAACGGATAGAAATTTTTTTATGCCGTTTGTAGCATTATAATCCTCTCTCTGTCCACTATCAATTTGCTTCAAAATTAAGCATTTATACAATTTCTTCGTAATTGACATTTATGATGCTTTTCTTTGTGCTTGTACATACATGGCTGCCGGCGCGGTTTTATGATAGGTATTACTGACGCAATTGGTAATTAACTGATCTTTTATCACCAAGCAGAAATGGCTATGAGAATTTGTTACAAAATTAACAAGAAAAACGTAAAATAATTTACGGAAATTAAGATATATTGTCAAAATATTCATAATATTGAAGTAATAAATATAAATTCAGCATCCAGAGAGTGAGAGCTTTATTTTGATACTAAATATGTAGGTAACATTTGATAAATAGAATAAAAGTTGCTTTTGAAGAAGTATGAAAACGGAAACCAAAATGAAGCAAATTTAGATTATTTTCATCATATTAGGATAAAAGTTCCAGTTTAGGTATTTTTATTCCAAACTCGATAACTTTAGCCCAGAACCCGAAAAACGCTGATTTTTAACGAAAAGATTAATTACTGTCAGAGCATGGCCAAAATAAACTGTAAAATATCAATGTGAAAAAAATCTGTTTCAAATCACCATATGTCCTAGATCAGTACCATACCAAATTCGATAGATCCATATGGAACGTACACCAAAAAATTGGTTTTGATAAAACTGTAGATAAGAGTTTTGACTGTGTTGGCCAACAGCAACAACAATAATTATAATAATAATAATATTAATAATAATAATAATAAAAATGATGATGATAATATATTTAATAATAAAGGTAGTCATTTCTGTTAGCAACAGAATAATGGTGTTGATAATAACTATAACAACAACATTAACAACAACAACAACAATAATAGTAATAATTATAATAATAATAAAAAGGTAATAATAAATAATCATTACTGCTAGCAGCAGAACCATGGTGTTGTGATTATTGTAACAAGAATAAATAGTTTGTATGCAATGGCAATAATGGCTTAGCCACATCATCATTAGAGCAACCACAACGATAACGGACATGACAGTAATGACTATAATAGACACATCAGTAACAATAATTATAAGAAAAATAGTGGCCATAGATGAACAAAAGAAACGTTGCATAGAAACGCAATTAGTATTAACAAAATTCTGGAACAAAGTTAAAGTTAATATAAAAACTGAAAAAGAACTCGCGCCAAGATCGGCCTCGTTTCAGACGGATACGCCCACTGAAAGGGTTAGCTATCAAAATTATCAAACGCGTTTGTTATGATAAGTTCGATTGGTCGACATGTAACCGAGGCTATCTTTCGCGCCATTTCGCGCTCTTGGTCTTTCCAGCTGTTTGAGGTCACTTACGTTTTGACCTTACACAAATAAAGACTGGAAATGACTATGGTTCTTTTACTTTATTTTAGGTGAGTTCAGGTTTTGATTAACACAATAAAATGCTAGACTGATTGCAACTTTGCGCGAAAGTCAGGGTTTGGTTTTGTCTAAGTACACTTTACCTGTTTAAGCTAATTTTACATAAACTTTTATACATAATTATTTCAATATTTGTTTTCAAAGAATGACTTTCAAGAACGATTGTGTTACTATTTGAAGTGATTTTATTGTGTAACTTTAAAGAGATTGGCCATTTAAATGAGCATGTATAGTAGTGGTTCAGCATGTTATTTAGTACAAATAAAGTTCGTAACTGCTGATAACCAAGGTGTTTGCACTGTTTTAAACAGCATGAGTAGAAGAAATTAGGACACAACAGAATCACTTAAATAGTGGTGAAAATTAAAAACAATATAAATACAGCGCTACACATAATATACTAAGGACATATATGTATGCATTTTCTTTTTTGTAATTTAATAGCACTTACGTTTTGATCTTACACAAATAAAGACTGGAAATGACCATGGTTTCTTTTACTTTATTTTAGAGTATTACAGACCCCAAGAACCACAGACAGTAAACCGGCGGTGTCCGTGCCGTCATGCATGGCTCGCCGGGGCCGAGTCGGCGTCGGCTCAGGAGCCGCCATCGAATTAGAGCGGCATAACAGTAGAACCGTATAACAGGAAAATAGATAATAGGACAAGGACCGGCTGTACAGAATTTGGGCAGTCTGTTTTGGGGATATTTTGAAGTTAAAACATTGTTTTTCTAGGAATCGAAACGATGAAATGTTTGTTCTTTTGTTTTATTCTTTAACATACGATGTAACTTTTACTAAAATAATATGCATAAGCATGCCCCATCGATTGAAAATATTTTTCATGACGTTTTTCGTGAAATTCAATTTCCTTGCATTTTTTTAAAGAATGTAAAAATATACTTATTAACAAGAAAACTGCAATTTTTTGTTATCAGTTTGTTACAAATATATATGATTTGCTGAAATGAAAGTGCGTTCATGTGCTAGAGATATGAATTTTAATGGAAAATGTGTAAAAAAAAGTATGTAGAAATACAAAATATTGTTTTTTAGGAAAACAAAACGGTGAAAATTGTTTTATTCTTACCCAAATGTTTTATAGCTTTTTCGATTATTTAGACGATATAATGGTTTGAATGCCCCGCCAATATTTCTATTCAGTATTCGTCTACCTTAAATTATGTTTTCTATTCATCTTATAATATTTGGACCGCGACATAAGAAAACCAACAGAGTGGACGTGCGCCCAGCAAAGACTCAAATCGGCCTGGGCATCCGCCCAGTCTGATCAGAGTCTTCACTGTCCGAATGGAGGTAGCTTAAACCTTTAGCTACCCTGAAAGCGCTTAGCCAAGAGTCTGATCTGACTGGGCGGATGCCAAGGCTGATCCGAGTCTGCGCTGGGTGCACAACCACTTTGTTGATTTTCTCGTGTCGCGGCTCATTTATATTTAATGAACCGCTGGAAGCTAAGAGCACACCAAGGATTAAAAAAAACAGACTAGGTTTTACGGAGTAAAAAGGTGGGCAATGATAAGGAATTCTGATGCACTTACGCATGTAACACGAAGTCTGATTGGACAACGTCAAAAATTTGCGACAGTATATCCTGCGATACCAAACGTCATTACGTAAAGTCGCTTCTTATGGGCTCACGCCTGGTTTTATGTTGCTGAAAAGGTTTGCTATTGGTGCAAAGTAGCACACTTTTAAAGCTGAAAATGTAAACACTGCATTAGAAAAGGGGTAACTGTATTGAAAATTGTCATTTGGGGAAGTAAATCGTCGGTTTTGCGGTCGCAAATTGCGTTTTACGGCTCCGCCGGTGCGTCGCAGTAAAACAAAATTTCCGACCATAAAACCGACGATTTACCTCCCCAAATGACAATTTTGAGAACAGTTTTCCCCTAATTAATACAATCAAATCCCATATTCCGCTCTCAAAACCAATAGGGAAAGAAGCACATACACACAGAAAGTGACACAAGTTTCCGAAAGATACCACAGTAAACTAAATGAGCAGCTCTTTCCCAAACAGATGGTCATTCAGCTACCCCAAATAACATATTAATCAACATCTATTTTTACCTATATTGTATTTTAGTTACAAAACAAAACAAAATAGAAGGCAGAATGGGCAGCAATACGGGCGAACAAACCGCCAGAGACCATAGACAAGCGGACACAGCAAAATATAACTACAGCAAAGAACCGCAACAGAAGTACCGCCTTGGATTACTGGGGGGCTTAAACATGTTCTACTGGGCCCAAACCTCGCCCTCTGCTTCTGCAGTAGTTTGAAACATTAAGTTAGCTGTTTGGTCCGCATGAAGCTTTCCTAACCCATCAATGAATAATCACCGGAAATAAACAAATCACGGATAAGACCTATGATGAATCAGAGATGAGGACTTAACGGAAATAACGTATTGCGACACCAGGAGACCCCTGGGAAGTCACACTACACCACTGAAATACCGGAGCAATAGAAAACTATCATTTTAATCCCGCATAACCAAGTGTAGTAGGGGCCGTATGTTCTGGTGTGTGTCCGCCTGACCCAGATAAGTCTGACTGAAATCAATCTTAAATCAAAATACAAATCTCTTATTTAAGTCTTCAGTCAGACCAACTTCTCAGACGAACACAATAACGGACGCCACCTAGAGTGCTTACGGTAGTAAAACCCCCGGGCATACACCGATGGCACTCCCGTGAGTCGTATAGTGATAGGTTCGACCTCAAGGGTATGAGGATGACGCTGTGTAAGAAAACCAAGCAACTAAGTTTATTTAGGGGAAATTTCAATGATTTAATGAATTTATGAACAGAGGAATTTCAGAATAAGTCAGTTTATGTCATTGGCTAGATAAGAGTATGAGAGATGGCATGATCCCAAAGTGTCTCCTTTTCCGAGGGACAATTTAACAAAAAATATGAAAAACAGAAGGGAAATTACATTTTCAGTACCTAAGTACCCACCACTACAGCACCAGAGTGCCGACCATTAAAAGGGGGAGACAATCGCAGTTGCCTGCGACTATCAGAATCTAAACGTATGTCCTTGGATGTACGAACGTCGAGGACACCGTTAATACTGTATTAGGGACGAGTCATTTATTGTCAGGTGGGGGACCGGGTACATTTAGGGGGGGGGGGTCGGAATTTTTTTTGGTGATGTACTGGGGGGTCGGAAATAAAAAAGCCATGGAGCAGGGGGGGTCATATATTTTATTCGGCATATTGGGGGGGGGGTCAGAATTCTTCCATCAGTCTTCTTTTTTTTTAAATGTCTCAGCTTCTGGGGACTGTGACCCCCAGACCCCCCATTACTAATATTCTTGTAAACTTAAACTCAAGCTGACATTTATAGAAATGGCACAAAAAACTTTGACATTTCATATCAAAAAAGGTATTTTTCATAAATTTCCTAGTAAGTCCACAAATTCATGTCGAGCAGATGATTTTGTTCTGGATTATATTTAATGCATGCATTTGTGATATCAGCTCTCCAGTTGCCTTGTCATGAGCAAAGCTATTGTGGCTTCTGGGGGCTCCGCTCCCAGACCCACCCCCCTCCATTACTATTATTAACAGTTTTATTGAAAATTCAACAACTAATATCTGGATGGCAGGAAGAAAAGTGCAAAATATGCTGACAAAATTTAAAGACCATTAACCCGCATGATTTATTAACCTGTCACAGTAAGATAATGTTCTTTGTGTTTCATACAGGTTGGATTAAGGTCAGACTGACGTAAAAAAAGGTAATACAGTATGTGGGTGAAGGGTAGCTGGGGTGTCGGGATGGTGGGGGTCATAAACTTTTTTGTCACCTATCTGGGGGGGTCGGAAAAAAAAATCGGGTGAGACTGGGGGGGGTCGGAAAAATTTTGGGGACTCGTATGAAAACTAAATAAGGTAGCTACATGTCGGGCCCATCATTGAGTCTGATGCCTGATCAACCGGCCGGTTGAGTCTGTTCATGTACAGTAATGTAAGGCTGTTTCACTGGCCACGTCTATCCCCTCTGCATCAGTGGAACTCCATTTTCAATGTACCTAAGAAGATTTTAATTAGCCCAAAGGATAAGAAAATATTCAGTCTGCACTAATGATGTACCTGGAAATCTTTGACGGCCGTCATACGGCACACCATCAGTTGCAGTGGGAGTAAAATAAATTCTGAAGGACGATGCTCTGACAGGAAAGATCATATGAGCCGCGACGTGAGAAAACCAACAAAGTGGTTGTGCGCCCAGCGCAGACTCAGATCAGCCTGGGCATCCGCCCAGTCTGATCAGAGTCTTCGCTGTCCGCATGGAGATAGCTTTGACCCTCAGCTACCCTTTAAGTGCCTAGCAAAGATTCTGATCAGACTTGTCAGATGCCCATGCTGATCTGAGTCTGCGCTGGGCACACAGCCACTTTTTTGGTTTTGTCGTGTCGCGGCTCATGTCAAAGACACGAACACAGCAGACTGGGTTTAACTGAGTCAGTTCATGTACAGTAATGTAATAATGAGACACTGCCTACGCCCACAGAACCGGCTTTAAAAACGGACCTCTATTTTCAAGCTGATTCAGAGTGACTCCAACGATTCCGAAGGACCAGAAAAATATATTATCTGCACTGTGATCAGACTTGTCAGATGCCCATGCTGATCTGAGTCTGCGCTGGGCACACAACCACTTTGTTGGTTTTGTCGTGTCGCGACTCATGTCAAAGAAACAAACACAGCAGACTGGGTTTAACTGAGTCAGTTCATGTACAGTAATGTAATAATGAGACACTGCCTACGCCCACAGAACCGGCTTTAAAAACGGACCTCTATTTTCAAGCTGATTCAGAGTGACTCCAACGATTCCGAAGGACCAGAAAAATATATTATCTGCACTGTGCTGATGTGCAAGTAAACGTATAACGGCTAAAAAATCCACAGACGTCGCGCACGGTATTGGGGAACAAAACGAAACGTCAAACTGTCAAGCGGCTACTTTTTCCGCCTTATGAGAATGATATCCGCGGGGTTTGACTGTCTTATACCGAATGTAGTGAAACAAAACTAAACACGCTACGGAAACAAAAGAAACCCGGTCCGACCCTTTAAACATGCTGTAAGGACGACATCAGTGAGAATTTATTTACAGTTTTGCTTATTCATTTGCTTTTTCAGTATAGGACGGATCTATTTGCATTTATGAACACGACATGAATTGAGTTTGTTGTAAAATTCTTTCGGAAGCTGCAAATATAAACCACACTATATCCCTGCACGGTAGCTTTTAACCGTTTCACGATAAATTATTTCGTTATTCTATACTATCCTTTGTTTTCGTGTCGAACGAATTATATCTCTTGCGTCACCTTTCCCGTTTCTTTTCTTTCTGCTAGGCATCTTGCCAGGAGAAAGATTTTTTTGCTGGTGAAATATCATATACATGTATTTATATATTTATTGGCTTCAAACTTTCAGAAAATTGTTCTCCGATTGCTAGAGAAACTATTGGTGTAAAGTCAAGCCTGCCTTATTAAGCAAGTACCCAAGGGAGGTGCAAAACCCGCTTGCTTGAGACAGGTGGCTGCTTAATACAGGTCAATTTGTTAAGAAAATGGTACTTTTGGAAATAAAATTTTTGCCTTTTGATACAGTTACTTGCTTCACAGAGCTGACCTTTAAGACGCGTTAGACTATAATGACGCAGACCTGAAAATTGCTAGACAGCCACATATAACTATACTGTAAGGTGTCATATGCATGTTACGTTTAAATTTCTTTGTTTGACGCCGCGTTACAAAATTTAAGACCGATGTAAATGCGCATAACAATTTCATTATTCAAGAGCATTTAATCCCAATTTCGCAGATAATACAAACAGACAATGTACATTTTGGAAATTTGCTTTTTGCACAGATTGCTGTAAGTATTTTGTCCAAATCAGCTTAATAACATAGATAGGTGTAAGAGTTTGGTGTCAAATTTGAAATTGGTTACAAAAATTAAGACCGCGGATTTTTTAATTTCTTTCCGTGTCCGTAGAGAAAAAGTAATTATTCTCATATAACTCATAAGTGATGCATAAGTACATTTGAATCATATACAAATATTTTCAAAGTTTGTTTTATTCCGATACCATAAATACTCTCCGAAGTAACTAGCCCTGCAATTTTGACGTTAATTTGAGCGTAAGTTACACATTTTTACTTTTAACAATAAATATTTAAGATGACGGTTATTGAAGAATAAACAATAAAATGAATATGGAGTTAATCTAGAAAGTTTCCTCTTTTTCGTAAGCAAATTTCCACAAAAAATCACTTCGACATATCTGTGTAGCATTCCTTCGAGTATGCCCACCATGCCGACTTTGTTACAAAGTTACACGCGTTTTAGCGCAAAAACCAACTGTTTTGCGCCCGCATTAGGATTTACACAGTCTCAAAACCAACTATTATTGACCCGTAAATAAATTAGATACCAATTGACGATTTTTAAAACAGTTTATGGCATAAAATCCGAAAAGCATTGCTTCTGTAGGGCCCATTTCATATCTGTCCGTAAATGTGCCCCAATACCGTGCGCGACGTCACAACACTAGCTGTTGCGAAAATAAAATAAAATTCTGTAGGCGGATGCTCTGGAAGCAAATAACACATCGAAGAAACAAAAATAGCAGACTCGAATTGATCGAGTCAGTTCATGTGCAGAAGTATAATGCTGTGACACTGCCTAGCCCAGCATATATGTAACCACCCTTGCCCTCCCCCCCCCCAACCCCCAACCCCTCCAGCAACGTCTTCAACGGAACTTTATATCGAGAGAATACTATACCAGAACGTACATGTAATTTCTTGGTAAATAAGACTAAACCCATATCCAGCGTCCAGATTATTTGAGACAAACTCTATATATAACTTGTTTCCTATGGTTGCTGCAAAACCCGCATCTTGATAAATACCACAAACGGTCCACTTCTGGTCCTTGTACATGTTCTCCCCCGGTTCATATATCTGAAACACATGCGATGAAATTTAGATTTTGCAGTTTGAAAAAGAAAAAAGGTAAACTTAATGTGTTTTATCATATGCCGTCGCATCTAGGAGTGTAAGAAAGCCATGCATTAAAAAGGATAATCTACTGTTAGACTAAATATTATGCAAATTACGTCGTAACGTTATGCGTTGACGTCCATAGAAACGTTGTGTTTTCTATGGTGAAATCGTAACGTTTTAGTGCAAATTTTGCTAATAAAATGCAATTTAAATGTCATATGATAAATAGTATCTTGCATTAGCGTTCCTGTATTACTGAATTTATTAAACTCGTAGAGAAAAACGACAAGATGCTCGGCATACCCTCGCATCTTATCTTTTCCCCAACTCGTTGAATAAATTAAATAATACATGAGTACACATGTAAGATTTTCTATATATGGCTTTCGGTGTTGTCGTGTTGGTGTGTAGTTCCTTTGGGCTGGGCTATGTGTGTGTGTCTTTGTGACTTTCGCTTACGCTTACCACTTCTTCTTTTGATTTCTCTCGTGGGTTATGCTTTGGGGTTTTGGTTTTTCCTTGGGATCTTAATTTGCATTTTGAGTTAAGATAATCACGGTAAAAAATGCAAATGGATTTCTTAGATATTTTGTGTGGTATCACTGAAATAGTAAACAGCAACATTTATTTATTATAGAACGTTCCAAGGCGTTGCTTCTGTTCTGGTTGCTTCTCTTGTGGTTCATTCTAACTCGCCGGGCCGCGTAGCGCAGTCGTTAGGGCACCTGACTCATAAGTCAGAGGTCCTGGGTTCGATACCTGGTCCGGCCACATACTTTCGTTTCTCCTTCCGCTGATTCAAGAAGGACAGTTGTCAGCTACTGGCAAAAGTATGTGCACTTAGTACTGGTTAACCGCTTAGGAGCTCGAAGCCTGCCCAGGAATAGTGTTGTGGTTAGGTTAACTGACCGCCCGACATGACCATAGCTGTTTACCGTGGATGTAAAGCAACAAATCAATCAATCAATCATTCTAACTCTAATTATTCGTTCAGTTTCTGTTTGTCTTAGACTTAATTCTTCAACTAATTTAGGATAGCCTTATGGTCATCGACTGGGAAATGATTGTCTCCTTGGGTTTTTGATGGTGCTGTTTTTTAGTACCGCCGTAATTGTAGATGTCCCTTTCCCGTTTGGTGTTCAGGGCAGGATGTGGAATTCGATTAATTCCTGGGTTTCTCCTGAGACTGACTTGAGTTTGGCTTCCATTCTTTTGAGTTGTTATGGCTTTTGCGGGTTCTTGCTGCATCGGACATCTCTTTCCTGATGCCCTTGTCTGTCGCCTTTCTCGAGACGCAAGGGCTGAGGTGGCTCGGTGGGGGACGCCTGCGCCCGCGGATTAATACGTTGGCGTCTCTTACCTGATGTCTGCAGCTAATGTGTCCCGCGGAATGCGACAGTAAGTGTGGCTCGGAGAGGGATGCTCGTTGCCTGCCGAGACCTGCCATCATATCTTTTCTATCAAACTTTTCGGGTTTAGCGACACAAAACAAGTTAAATACAGAAACGCGCGTCTGTCGCACTAAATTAGGTATGAAAACGTTTATATTAGAACCACTGGGCCGATATCACTGCTGGTGGACAATTTGTCCCAGAGGATATCATCAACCCAGTTAGTCAGTGTTTCAGTATTGATTCTGGTTCTCAGGCATTGGGGTCACTACTTAAATACTGATTTAAATACTTAATTCATTTTGATATATATCTGGTAAAATTTCTAAATTATTCTAAAACTAAGACTGACTTGTCATAACGACATGAATCTTAGCGGAGTTTGGCTTTCATTCTTTTGAGTTGTTTCGGCTTTTTGCGGGTTCTTGTTGCATCGGACATCTCTTTCCTGATGCCCTTGTCTGTCGCCTTTCTCGAGACGCAAGGGCTGAGGTGGCTCGGTGGGGGACGCCTGCGCCCGCGGATTAATACGTTGGCGTCTCTTACCTGATGTCTGCAGCTAATGTGTCCCGCGGAATGCGACAGTAAGTGTGGCTCGGAGAGGGATGCTCGTTGCCTGCCGAGACCTGCCATCATATCTTTTCTATCAAACTTTTGGGGTTTAGCGACACTAAACAAGTTAAATACAGAAACGCGCGTCTGTCGCACTGAATTAGGTATGAATACGTTTATATTAGAACCACTGGGCCGATATCATTGCTGGTGGACAATTTGTCCCCGAGGATATCATCAACCCAGTTAGTCAGTGTTTCAGTATTGATTCTGATTCTCAGGCCTTGGGGTCACTACTTAAATACTGATTTAAATACTTAATTCATTTTGATATATATCTTGTAAAATTTCTTAATTATTCTAAAACTAAGACTGACTTTCATAACGACATGAATCTTAGCGGAGTTCGACTTCCATTCTTTTGAGTTGTTTTGGCTTTTTGCGGGTTCATCTCTTTCCTGATGCCCTTGTCTGTCGCCTTTCTCGAGACGCAAGGGCTGAGGTGGCTCGGTGGGTGACGTCTGCGCCCGCAGATTAATACGTAGGCGTCTCTTACCTGATGCCTGCAGCTAATGTGTCCCGCGGAATGGACAGTAAGTGTGGCTCGGAGAAGGATGCTCGTTGCCTGCCGAGACCTGCCATCATATCTTACTATCAAACTTTTGGGGTTTAGCGACACTGAACAAGTTAAATACAGAAACGCGCGTCTGTCGCACTAATTAGGTATGAATACGTTTATATTAATTCCGTTCCTGATCATTGCCTTTTTCGCAACTTTTACACAAAAAGTGAGAAGGAGCTAAAGATTTGGATCCCACAGTATCATAGAGCTTTTGTACTGTATAGCTGGATGATTCGGGGTAAGGCAATATGTAAACGGTTTACACCCGCACCATACTGTAAAACACTTATATTTGGCGGCAACAAAATTTTGCGGTTTCAATAGAGGGACCATTTGTCGGATTTTTATTTTGGCTTTTTTTCTGATTTCTACTAAAATAGTGTTTCCTTTAATAGAGAGGCGCGGTAGTCGAGTGGTTAGAGTGGCTCGGCTATTGTGCAGAAAGTCACCGTAAGGTCGTGAGTTCGCGGCTCACTGTCGCCATACGATGACTGGAAAACTCTCTCTGTCAACCCAGCAGTAAATGGGTACCTTTTTCGAATCAGGGAAGGATAAGGCAGCGAAAGGAGAGGGATTGGCTCCGCCTTTCATCAGCTGTGCCCAAGATACAGTGGGTCTCTAACCCCCACTGCCCCTACGGCTATTAGGCTATGGGAAACCTTTACCTTTTTTTAGTGTTTTCTGCTGACATTATATTACCACTTGAGTTCAAGGTCCAGACTATCATGGTGAATACTGTTAATGCAATCATTTCTATTTTCATGTTAAATTTTGCCAAATAAAACTGTTTATGGTAAATCGATTTGAGTGTTCCTCTTGATTTAATCAACTTGGCTTACATGCAGATACCAATTTGGACAGGGTGTTAAAAACATTTCCACACTCCGTTTCTACTCGCTTGTTGGAAGCTTGGGCTCTTCTTTGTGCTCATATATATGACGTTTACTTGTCTTGATAATATGAAAGAGGCAATGGGTTTTATCAACTATGCTTAACGGTAGTGTGTTTCTTTCACGATCAGTTTATATTCGCGGCATTTTAATTTGGCGATTTTCTCCTTTTCCGCCAATATCGCCAAAATAAAGTGACCGCCAAATATAAGTGTTTTACAGTACGGAATCTGGTAAGACTGTCATGTTTTAAAAATAAGCTTCTTCCCTTGGCAGAATTCCCATATTCTGTATAAACCGCGCATGTTCAAGTAGTGTAAATAGGGCAACGATGACGAACTGATAAATCGAATTCCACATCCAACCAACGACACCAAACGAGAAATACTTGCAAAAATAAAACTCTTTAAAAGTTTACCCTTGGAAACAAAAAACATATACACGGACCGAAATCGGAGTCTGTTTTATTTAGACTCCTGGCACAAAAGAAATATAGTTTGGAACACTGTATACGCGCATACGCCCCAACCCCCTTCACCACCACGATGCTGGCCAACAGCGGGGTTCTCGGTTTGTAAGGTTTTCAGCACGCGTTCAATAATTCCATAAGAAATAAAATATAAAATTTTAATCTTCATTATGAAGAAGTACGAGGACTTTACAGCCACCAGATGGCACTTAACACAAGCTGAACACTATTTAGCATATTAAAACACTATTTATACCAACGATTTAAACATTAAGATAGTAGAAGAACAAAATGACATCCTTTTAAATGGTAAAAGAAAGGTTTCGACTTGACATCAGGAAATACTCATTTTCACAAAGAATTATAGAAAATTGGAACAATCTCTCAGAACGCGCGGTGAGTTTCATTCACCCATTCCGGGCCGTCTTGAGTCGGGCCCACCCTGGTTTAACTGGTAAGTTTCCTTTGCTCCAGAATTTCAGTAGTGTTGCTATTTCTGTGAGTCCTCCTGTTTGTTGTATCTTAGTTATAAGTTTGATTTGTATGTTCCTGAGATATTACACTTACAAGTTAGGAATCTTCAGCGCAAACCGAACAACTAGGTATCTGTTGACCAAAGTAGGACCAAGGGCTCGGTCGCAAACCGGTTAACTTCTGTATTGGTTCTTCTTAGTTGTTTAATGTGTTTTTGTCGCTTTTACAGTTTTGATATATGGTTAGTTATGTTAATGCTCGTCCTGATATTATAAAATTGAAAATAGGTACAAAACATGTTCAATGTTTTGCGTATAATATATTCTTACTGTCTGGGTTGGTGCTTTTTGTAAGGCTGTTGTGTGGGTGGCGGTTGTTTTTGTTGGGTCGAATAACTAAGTACCTGAATGAACCAAGGCAGAACAAAAGGCGAGGGTTGGTCGACCACAAACCGTTATAGCCCCCCCCCCCCCACCCCCAGTAATTTCATTTCTGGCCGTCCCAAGGCGGCAGTTCTGTTTTGGTTCCCCCCCCCCCCCGCGCGCCCCCGCCCCGGTAATTTCATTTCTGGCCGTCCCAAGGCGGCAGTTCTGTTTTGGTTCATTTTGGTTGTTTTATGGGTTGTTAGTTGCTATGTCTGTTATCGACATATTGTTTGTTATGTTCAGGCTAGCCCGTTGATCACCTACATGGAAAATGGCTGTTCACATGACTGCCGCTGGTGTTGTCTTTGGTGATGATTAGTTTTAGTTGTCCCTTTCCCACATGGTGTCTTGGGTTGGATCTGGAATTGCATTGTCAGTTCCTATCAAGTTTCAACCAGACTGCTATACGTATTCAACCCAGCCACAGAGTTTGAATCCCCTACCACAATGTATTCAAGAGGCTAAAGCCTAGTCACAGATCTCGATAACAAGTAAACTAGTAAAGTAAGAAAGTAAGTGAACACAGCTTTTTCAAGCATGCTCATTTTGCATATCGAGGGCTCGACACAGAAAGGCTGTTACCATTTGTTTTAATTAAAATTACTTTCCTACATAATTGACATTGTTGTTCGTCCATAAACATCCTACCATTATGGGTATAATCTTAGGGCAATGGTTGTAATCACGTTAAATAAAGTTCAAACCTTCAAGCAAAATTTGATTTTTCCATAGCTATTAAAATATTATCAAGACACTTTGCATACCTTTATCTATTATCTATACTTAGTAAAACAATTGAAGGATATTAAGATTCTATGATTAACTTTACTTAAAACAAAATATTTACAAAATTCAACATGCACGCATTCAATAGTATCTGGTATCTACAATTAAAAGCCTGTCCAATGAAGGTCACGCTTAAGTGGTTACAGTACAGTACCGCTCCCAATGGAACAGCCCCTACATCCTGAATTCACAAACATGCATACTTATCGCTATATTGTTGTAAATACCGATTATAAAGAGTTGAATGATTTACCACAAGGAGACCATTATTCCCATCAAACGTTAGTTACACAATAAAAACAATTGACACATTTGCAAATCTGAAGAATCAAGAATATTCCTGCTCACTGCCATAGATATTCTTTAGTTTAGCCTTGATCAGCAGCAGAATAGGTGGCATCAGAATATTGTAAGAGGTGCTTAAATGGTCAGGCAAGCTGCATATGTGAATTACTTGCGAAACAGCAGGTTTTAACTCAATTTCGATCAATAGTGATTTTGGCAGTAGGGGGTCAGTACATTTTGAATGGTACCGTACTGAAACCACTGTAGCGTAACGTTAATTAATCCTGCGCATCAATTGCATATGCTCGAGACAAGTACATGCATGCACATTTAATTTTGTATATATTCCATTAAAAGCCACAACTAGGATAAAAATTTAATCTTCTTCAATTGTTTTACTAAGTATATTATAAACTTGTACAAGGGAATTCTAATTGATGTTTACAGTTACTAAATCAAGTATTACCATGTTCCTTGTCTGTTCTATGTCATCTTATATAGGAAGTATACAGCAACCATTGTTACTACTAACGTAAATCGTTTATGCTTATAATATAATAAAGTAATTAATTTACAAATAACATGTGGTCTGAATGTATTGACTCAGAACCTGCAAAATAAGTGGCTTTAAATTATAGGTCAATAAATGATTCTTTGATGTTTCTCCTTAATATGGAGGGAATGCCCATATTAGGTATGTATAACCAAAGTCTGCGCATTACCGGCTGTTCCGTAAGACCTAGGACATTAGAGTCATGAAGTAAATTTACTACAAATTTGAAAGCTAAAGAATTCTGAGTCTCTTTTCATGAGTTCGTATAGGCGACGGTTATGAGTATGCTAAATTTTAGGTTTTAGCGCCATTGACGAAGTTAAATACAATGACGCGCATTTGTCGCACTAAATTTGGTATAGTTATATTTATATTAGCACCACCGGGCCGATATTACTGTTGGTGGACAATTTGTCCCCGAGGATATCATCAACTGAGTTCAATTGCGTTCATTGTTGATTCTGGTTCTTAAGCATAGGGGTTCCTACTTAACTGCTGATTTAAATTAGCCCTTATTAACTGATGTAAGGTAAAATTCTACAACAAAGATTGCCTTGTCATTGCGACATGAATTTTTGCAAAGTTTGGCTTCTATTTTATTTGAAATTTTGGCTTTTTGTAGGTTCGTGCTGCATCGATCCTCTTCTTGATGCCCTTGTCTGTCTCACTTTGCTAAGAAAAGGGTTGTGGTTGAACTGGTTGGTTTCTTCTGCTCCGGAATATTAGTGTGGCTATTTCTGTGAGTCCTCATGTTTGTTTCAACTTAGTTCTAATTTTGATTTCTAATATTCTGAGAAATTACACTTATGAGCCAAGAAAATTCAACGCAAACCAAACAACTAAGTGCCCGATGAGCCATAGCAGAAACAAGGTCGATGTTTAGTCCTTGCCCCCACCCCTCCTCCCCCCCCCCCCTCCCCAGTAATTTCATAACTGGCCGCCCCGAGGCTGCACTTCTATTTTGGTTCTTCTTGGCGTTTTATGTGTTGTTTGTTGCTATGTCTGTTGTTGCTATATTTTTTGTGACGTCAAGGCTAGCCCAGTGGCCACCTACATGGGAAATGGCTGTTCACATGGCTGCCGCTGGTGGTGTCTTTGGTGGTGACTAATTTTGTGTTGTTTTTTTTCCCGTATGGTGTCTTGCGTGGGATCTGGAATTGAATTGTGTAGGTTTCTGAGAATTTTCCTCCTTACTTTTGAAGTGGCTCGATGGGGGACGCCTGCGTGCGAGAGTTAATATTACGTAGGCGTCTTGAAATTTATGACTGCGGAATGCGTTTCTCACGCTTAAGTTGATATAGTTGCTCTTATATTTTATGAAGTTTATTCAGTATTATAAACTAAAACCTTTTTTGACCTCCTTTGTTTGCAAAACGACCTCTTACTAGATAAATAGCGAGCTGTTTTCAGATTTTTTATGAGATCATATAATTATGACATGAAGTACTTAAAGAAACACGATTGCCACGGATGTTGCTAGCCATTTCTTTTTCTATAATGTACACATCCTTTTCATTGTTATCTAGAGTAAATATATTTTTGTTAGTTTGATTAAAAGGGAAAAAACGTTCGATGTTTAGTTGCTACCACTTTCAGTAAATGAGCAAATGCTTTACAGCCTATACCCAAATACGCAGGTGCGCATTGGTATTTTGACAAATTGACAAAAGATCAAAACAGAACAGTGCAAATTTTCACGAAGTAATTTGATAATACACGGGTCTTCATAGGGCCAGTGCATGGCTATTATAGATTTCTACCAAATTTTAGTTATTGTACAGTACGTACCATGTATTGGCTGTTGTACGATGTAATATTAGACTGTTCGGTAATGCGTTCTTGGAAGTTAGCATGATGCATGTGGGTCCTGCTGAATTGCAGTTAAATAAAGCAAATATTTCTGATACTGAGGCCCCTTTTTTGGATTTACATTTATCAATTTTAGACGGATTTGTTTTTTTCAAAAATTTATGACGAACGCGATGATTTTGATTTCGACATTGTTAATTTTCCGTTTTTGGATGGTGATGTTCCCCGCACCACTTCTTATGGTGTTTACATTTCTCAACTTATTCGCTTCGCTAGGGTTTCTAGTCATTTGGCTGATTTCAATGCTCGCAATAAAACTTTGACTGCCAAGCTTTTACAGCAGGGGTATCGGTATCATAAGCTTCGGAAAGCTTTTTCTAAATTTTATCGTAGACACTTTGAATTAGTTTCTAAATATAATTCAGGGTTAAGGTCACTTTTGCAACAAGGCCTATCGGAACCTGAATTGTATGGTGACTTAGTATATAAATTACGCAAAATTGTAGGGAAAACAGAATTTCCTGACCAATTTAAGAAAATTTTCATGCGATTTAAACGCATTGGCTATAACATAGATGTAATGCGACCCAGTGGCTTCAGAAGAGATAATTTTTAAAGTATTTTTTGCTGTTCTCTTTAATTGCACGCCGGTGGGTCGGGGTTCAGACTCTATGATAGCCCCTACATAAAGCTATATATTAGTTGCTTGGGGCCGGATGTTTTTCTGTTTCTTGGCACACCGGGGTTTAACTGGTGGTCTTCTTTTGCTCCAGTGTTCCAGTGGTGTTGCTGACGCCCCAGGGATCTCCAGGTGTCTCAACACGTTTTGATAGTCGAGACCTCATCCTTGCTTCATCACAGTCTTTTCTTGATTTTAATTGTTGCCCGTGATGGCTCTCTGATGAGTTAGGGGACCTCCATACGAACCGAGCTACATGTACCAACTAATTGTGTGCACCGCAGCGGAGGGTGAAGGTGAAGGTTTTGGCCCAGTAAAACCGGTTTAAACCCCCCAGTAGTTTCTACTGACCGTCCCAAGGCGGTACTTTCGTTGCGGTTGCATTTGTTTTATGTTCCGTGCTGTTTAATTTATTGTGTTTTCATTTTAACCCTTCTATAATAAAAATTGAAAATAGGTAAAACTAGTTGTTAAATGTTTTTCGTATAATTTGCTTAGTCTGTTGTAACCCTTCTGTTGGTCTAAATTATTTAGTTCAGTAAAGATAGCTGAGTTGCCACCTATTTGGGAAAGAGCTGCTGACTCGGCTTATTACTTATAATTTATTGTTTGTTGGGATGTCTTTGTCAATCTTTCCCTTTGATGTTGGGGATAGGGTTTGGGATCTGATTCAGCCAGTTTCTGAAGTGTAGTTACTCTTTGAATTTTTTACTGCTATCTTTAAAAGTTTGTGAAACAGTTGATGAAAATCAGTAAGAACTTTTTTCAATACATATCTACAAACAAAATTGGTAATGCATTCATTTTGCTGCGTTAAAAAATGCTGTAAAATATCGCCTCTATATTCGCATATATATCACACCAGAATTAAAGTTATTTTCCTTCTCTGACTTCAGGAAATAACATAATTATTTTAATTACGAGTGTAAAACTTGATTTTAGAGAATTTGGTATTTTTATAACCGATATAAAGGACATTATAAGATCAAGATCCTCTCCTACTGGCACCCTGAAATTGGAAAACGAGTCTTCACTTTATAATGTTTGTATAGTCAGTTCCGCGCCTATTCAAACCCAGTTCTTATCCAATTTATGGCCCGAACCCTGCTTTATATAGTGCAGCAAATTGTTTTTGATAGATAACATCGCTTGCAGATGACATTGATCATAGTAAGCAGTAAATGGGATGTCTTATATTACAACAAGATCATACCTTACATTATTTTATGTTTGAAAGAGAAGATGTTTGATTTACATGAATTTTTGTGTGCAGTCTGCATACACATGGTTAGAAGACTGTTTTTACATGTATGCCTAACCCCCAACACACACACATGGTAAAGGTTAGGCAACATATTTGTTTCAATTTAGATCACGTTGGAGACTTTGACCTCAGGAGAACTTAGACATGCTTTTTTTACTAACATGGGATACCCCTTAAACCAGTTTGTAGATCTGCACAGGACTTGTAAATGTATATGTTCCAGTTAGTCAAAAGATTTATTAAGGTTTTGGCTAAGATGAAATCAACAATACACATTTGTTTAGGATTCTTGTTGTATCTCAAATATCAACTTACTCTCAAATAGTCCGAATTGAAATCGCAGTGATCTAATATTACATACAGAATTTGGAATTTTATCTGGTTTTGTTCTTTGACAACAATGGTCCATTTACAATTTAGATTAAAGTCATACGACCCGTCTCCATCTCTGTCAGGGGCTGACACCCGACCAAATGATTGATTCAAAGCTCCACCACATGGAAAAATAGACACTGTAAAAAATAAAAAGAGAAGGGACAAGTCAGCAGAGAGATGTTGTATGAAAATATTAACATCGTTAAATTGATTTAACATATTTTCTGTCTTCTGTCTTGTAACCATA
Organism: Ctena decussata; assembly: GCA_963989385.1. Lineage (NCBI taxonomy): Eukaryota > Metazoa > Mollusca > Bivalvia > Lucinida > Lucinidae > Ctena > Ctena decussata. The sequence goes on from OZ022513.1 coordinate 56,828,729, forward strand.
GAAACAACAAAATTTAATAGTTTAAATCATTTTCAATTGCAATAGTCTGTAAACTTTAAGATTTCGCTTGTCGATAATAATTCATGAAATTGTGGGAATATAATAGGAAAGGATCAACTTATAAACCGCACATAACCGGTATAACAATATAGAGATAAACAATCTGCAAGCGCATGTATTAATTAGTTCGTGGAAAAAACGCCTAGTTATTTCTTTTTTACAATACACGTCTTAGTCTTTTATGTCACGTTAACATTTTATTTAAGATTGCTTTTGTTTTCTTTTTAGACTGTCTCGATTATAAAATCCGTTATTTTTATGGTTTGTGCTTAATTTTATAGTCCGTTTATTAAGCGTTGCCATGGTTACAGAGCAAAACTGTTGGACGTGTATTAGACATGATAAAATTAAGAAGTCTTAGAGTCGTAATTACATGCACACCTCAAACATAAATGTCCCGATTCATTTGTGCATGTTCCTACTTCAACTGAATAAAGATGACTAACTGCTTATGTACAATAAAATATAATGGATGGGGTATTTTGACATTATGTTCAAATGTATCTACTGGAAACCAATTTAACTTGTATACCGTCATAGAAACATAAAGTGCTGAAATGTTTTAAAACACTACCTGCATTTATAGAAAAAAAGCTATAGGCATACGGTCGTTTATATGGATTAAGCCCATTTCGATACAAGTACACTTTAAGGTCGGAAAAGATAAATATGACTGTTTTCTTGTTGCATATGTGGTCCTTTTACGAAATGTTTAATAACCTTCGGTAGCGTCTCATCGCAAAGATCTGTGTTCTTTTTCGAAACGCTGCAGTCAAGGTCCACGATTCACAGTCAAACAGGAATATGAACAAGGGGGCGCATCTGATTTACCTTCGATCCATGAGATCAATTGGTATATCTCCTAATTTGGGTGCAGCGTAATAACAGCTGCTGTGCAATCCTGTACACAAACGTTTGGTTTGTGTCATCATCTGACACAACTGGTCCAAGGTAACTAAGGCTTGTAACGGTACCTACCATTTGTGATTTTGCACTGGTGTCCCTCTTGATGCAATAAGCGCTGTTTATCGTAAGTTTGGTTTTCTCAGCGCTTATCTCCATCTTATACCTTGTGCAGATTTTGTTGAGACTTTCAACTAGGATTTTAGTTCAATCTCTTCAATCTCTTCTTAAGCAAGAGTGTCTATGCCATCGCCAAAATCGAAGAATGGTAATATTACTGCCACCTATGCTAACCTTTCTATCATCTCCCTCCACAGCACCGGACATAATCTTTCTAGGAAATATATTGAAGAAGGTGGTGACAGGAAACATCATTGCGTAACTTCAGCTGTCATTCAGAACCAGTTTCCAGTGCTGCCGCTCATCTGGACTGCACTTGTGGCCGTGTCATAGACGGGCTTAATGGTGCATACTTGATTTGCATTGATATTATACTTCCACATGGTGGCCCAAAAGGCATTACCCTGTCAAAGGCCGTTCTGAGATCAATGATGATATGGTACAGATTCTGCTGATGTTGAAAGTACTTTTCACAGATGTTTCTGAGGTAGAAGATCTGTTCTCCGAACCCAGCCTGTTATATCTTCAGCTTGGAGTTTCAACCTGTTCAAGATGGCTTACAGCATAACATGGCTCGAAAAACTGATCGAGTTGATGGTTCTCTAATTCTGGCAGAGCAGTAGGTTTTCTGTTTTGGGAGAGTGTAATTAACAGAGACTGAGACCTAGGGGTAGGCCATTCTCCTGTTCTCTAGATCTTGTTACAGAACTTTATTAAACATGAACCGTGGTCTCCACGTCAGTTTAAACAAGTTCTGCTGGTATATTATAAACTCCGGCAGACGTCCCCCTTTTAGGTGCTCCTACTGCATTCTAAACTTCCTCACAAAGGATCTGTCGTAGATCTTCTGGGGGCTGATTGCAATCCAGAACGGCACTGTCGCCATACCCCTGACGATTGTATAGTTGCGGGCAATATTCTGTCCATCTGCTGATAACCTCTTTTTTTTTGTTCTGCTAGACATGTCACAGAACAGGAGATTCTCATATACCTCATCAAATAATAAAAAAAGCAACAGGCTTATCCTACTTTTAGAACGTTCCAAGTGTAGTTGTTCCCGATTCAACAGCAGTGTTGTAAAAGCAACTGAGACAATATGCAACCATTCCCGACTTTATGGAGTGATGTGACTGCTTCTTTATCACAAAAATGGTATATTGTTCGCGCATGGGTCGCAATTTTTTGTGTGATTCGTATGTACACAAAAACGTCAACCTGACTGTAACCTGACTGTAATTGTTGTAAATAGAAACAACAGTTAGGTTTCCTAATTTGCTCATTTGCGATTATTATGCAACAATCGTTTGGGATTTTATATTTATCATTTAACATCTCTTTTACTGCCAAAACTAAAAAAATATATAATATATATTATTTATATAGCTGGGGCAATACTTTGAAACATGAAATATTGTTCTTTTTTGAGCATTCGCTATTAAATAAATATAATTGCCAATGGTATAAACAGGGCTTGTAGAATGAAAACATCATAGTTGTGAACCTACCTTCTTTCTGAACAAATGTTAGTTGGAAACCTCTAAATGCCACACTTTCATCAGAGTAAAAATGCACATACAACTTGTTAGAAAACGTCTCGCCTTCTAATGACTTAGTCCGTGTACCACAAAAATTCGATCTTGTGGCAGCTCCACTTTCATATATCTGGAATAGAAGTGTTTAACATTGATATTGAAAAACTATCATGTCTGCACACTAACAAACTCTGAATGGCCTCCTCCAGAGGCGTAAAGTAAAATTTTGGCTCACCCCAAATATACATCCTTTTTTCTGTTTTTCCCATTTACAGATTTCATTTCGGTAAATGTGCATAATATGAAGTAGAAACTATAGTTGCTGAGAGCATGAATAATATTTAAACGATAAGGCTTTAAATACGGTCAGACGGTTTAATTACCCAATCCACTTGTTTTAGCTGTCGTCAGTTTCTTCCCGCCCGTTTTGCCCCAGCATGCTTCTCATATATAATGTGCTTATTGATAGTACACACATGCATGCAAAGCGGCTTGTTGAGGCACGGGTGGTGATAATGTATCTTTTTAAAAAAGTTCCTGATTTCTACATATTTAGTTATAAAATCATGCCTTTACCATTTAAAATTGAAGTCTGTAAGCTAATGATTCAGAAAACATTTTTGGTGCCTGTTATAAGGAATTGAGGGCAACGAATTTATTTTGCAATTTCAGATTATACTGAAAGTTTATTTTTTGCAATTCTACAGACAAAGGACCTCGTATGATAAGGGCCTTTTTGGCCCTATTCAGATTTTCTTTCAACTGCGCGGTTTAAATTGCTTATCATCTGAGCCTATGGGTAAAAACAGAAATAAAGTTTCACCACTGTTTTGGCAGTCAACTTCTCAAAAATGACAAGCTTAACAGTGGTCAAAACTAGCCGCTGATTATACAAGCGTTGTAGTTGCATAGTTGCATACTCTGGTGTCATTTTCAGTCCAATCCGGTACTTTAAGGCCGTCTGTCCTTGTCAGTTCATCCATTTGTTCGTCCGTCGGTCCATCTGTCGGTTGAAATTGATCAAATGATACATGGTAGATTTTTAAGCTCCATTACCCCCCTCTCCTTTTATGAGATACTTTTTCAACGTGTTTTTTTTTCTGAAAGCCCAACCTCTACAAAGTATTTCCCTGCTTTCTGCTGTCTGAGTATTGGGCAGTTTGGCTGTTTCTCCCATGCTATATACGTGACCGTATCATTTTAATGACATATACAAATTCTCATCCAAATAAACAAAATAACATCCATACATTTTTGTGTTGTAGAAAATATGCTTGGAAGCCTCTGAATTAAATCAATATTGTCTTCTGGAGCGTTAGAAACCGTACTGTTGTCTACGTTACCAAGAATGGACAAACTAATTAATCTGATTAGAATGAGCATATAAGTACAATCAATGAAAACACTAATGCATTTTTATGTCGTTAAATAAAAACAACTGCTATCAAACTTGCAAAACTTTACACTGCTATATACGTTACCGAATATGAGTAACAATGAAATGCATCCCAAATGGTATTTTGCGCTACAGAAACTGTTGTTGCTTAAGTGGTCTTTTAGCATTCTATGGTGGAACTATATTATAAATTAAGTAATTAAATGGTTGCCTAGAGGACTTTGAGTAGTCTGAAACTGTATCACTGTCACACAAGGAGTTACTGATCAGAATACTTTTAAAGTGTGTGTACACTATTTATATATGGGTGAAGGGGTAGAAGATAATTTAAGGATAATTTTGGGATTTTGCTCTCTCTCTCTCTCTCTCTCTCTCTCTCTCTCTCTCTCTCTCTCTCAATTCTCCATAAAATGATATAATGTGAATGTACATTAGAACTGCCTCCCAGTTTTTATGAGCAATCAGGATAACTATTTTCAGAATTTGTTACCACATACTCTCCCCTATACTAGTCTCGCTTAACGTATATTACATCAAATATTGTAAGACTGATGCATATATAATGTGATACTGTCGTGTTTGAACTCTGAATTACACCAATGCCATTTTTAGGTCAAAAGCACATCAGTTACTTTAAACTGTCATCAGACAGTTTTCAGTTTCATGACTTGAGTATATAGACTTAATATTACAAGAAGAAACAAGAAAAGTAACTCACAGCATGCTCATAAATATTTTATGCATGAAACACATTTTAAAAGTGTTAATGTCATAATCTTATCATTATCTTCAGTTTATTCTACATTTTAAAAAAGGCTAGAGAAAAAAATACTATCATATACATTTAGGTTGTATGGTTATCAAATGATACTATTTTTCTATAAATGTAACTGAATAAAATCTAGGGCGCATATACAGCTTTAGTGAGCAAACTACATAAATCTGAATAATCTCAGCTTTAGTGAGCAAACTAGATACATTTGAGTGATCTGTTTTCTGTTTCATGTTTTTTGTCATTATTTTAACGTATTTCCCTATTTATTATTTCACACATTAAGGTGACTACGAAACTGCATTAGAATTCATGCAACAACTCTGAAAAGTTTCTGTCTCGTAGTCTTCACAAGATAAATCACACTTACCTTTTCTTTATAAAAGCTGTGCTAGAATTATACCCTAAAAGGGTTGAAAGTATATTTTATTTTCCAATTCTGACTTGTTATTTATTGCTTTATGTGCTGTAAATCTTGTTCTCTATGATAACATAAATCACAGTCTCATAAGCTACATGTTACTATTTACGTTAGTTACATCAATTTGATTAATATCAATTCCGTAAGATACTCTTAGAGTGTCATACTTTGAGAAATATTTGAATCTCAACATGTAAGCGCCATTTCAAATCATTATAATGTTTTTGAATATTGCATTAAAAATTATATTACACGTATTAAACAATTTCTGAATGGTAAACTACAAAATTTAATGCAACTACTTTTTTCCACTATAAAGCTTGTCTCTAGACCTAAATAGTAATATACTAATACTAATTCAATTTATCAATTTTAATTTTGTCTTGTATAGTTTTATTTGTCAGAAATTCGTATCTAATGGTAACATAGATTACGGTAGAAAAATTAAGCATAATAATAAAAGTTTAAAATTTAAAAATGTTTTTACATCACTTAATGTAAAAATAAATAATTTACATCGATTTATAGATAGATTACTGACTTTCATTTTTATTTAAAAACATAGTATTTTTTTGTAAACTTTCTATTGGTAACGTATTTAACAGTCTGAACGCTCAATCGCCCCACTAAGTAGGCAGCTAGAAAGAGGCAAATATTCTGCATATATAGGACACTTAGAAAAATTAGGTCTACACAACTTCGTCGGGTGGCCGGGCAACATCCTACTGGCATGGCCTACATTTATTTAGCGGCTGTTATAACTAGGATACAGGTTCTAATGCATTTTAGTGAGTGGGTAATTTTTTCTTTATATTCTGTTTTAAGGTAAACTGTTCTTTTGCAATGTCTTGAATCTTGAAGATGTCAAAACTATGCCAGTAGTTCAATAAAACAACAATGAATATGTATACGCTTGCAAAGAAAAATAACATAGTAACAAAGTGTTGCATACAGTATGGTCACTTGAAATGTAAATAACAAATAAATAAGTTATAAGGTAAACAATCACATATTTACAACATCTGGAGATACATTTCGCATTTCAATTGCTAGTTAAAAGTGTTGCAAAAAAAATGGTATGTGATAAAATATTGTGAGCATGTCCTCTGTGTAAGTAGGTTTGTAGAAGTACTGTCTGTATAATACTGTTTCAAGTAAATTAATCCTTGCTCACTGAAGCGTGAAGGATTGCTTGAAATAATTTCATTTGCACTAGCATAGATGTGCAGCCCTATAATGTCACGTATATTATGTTACAATATGACCTAACCTTACTTTTTTGAACCGCAAGAGCCTGAAAGATTTCCAGTTTTGCAATGCATATTTAGATGGGTGGGGTATTTACTCATGTTTCTCAGAGTTTCTTTGTCTCTGTAATGAAATCTTGAGTTCTGATAATCTATACATAAAGCAAAAGTTCTAGACTTGCTATTTTATTGCAAATATTGTTTCAAAATCTTGATTGATGGAGTCAACATTAAAAATTGTAAACCTGAAATTTAAAAAATTATTTTCAAAACAAATTTCAACGTAAACGCGATATCACAACGCCACAAAATGAAAACTAAAGTAAATAATAAGTACCGCATATACGGTAAATAAGCTACAAACTGAATACAAATAAAAAATCGTACAAAGTACCATCTTATGAATGATTTTTACTCTTTTCCATTTAAGTATCATTCTACCCAATTAAATGGGTGGGGTAATTCAAGGGGAGATAACTCGCTTAGTACTCAGAATCAGAGGTGTCATCAGCCGGTTTTGTAAACTAGAGATTCTAACGATTAATCTGATATATAACTCAAGATGTTTGCAGAACCTTACCAGTAGCACCTTCTCATAGGCTGCCTATCTGCCGTACTATTAGTTAAAATGCCGTCTTTAATATTTTGAAAACGGTTTACGCATTTTATGATATATGTACCCTTGTTTGAGGAGTGTTGCTGTCAAAACTTTATTACGAATATAAAACTCATCAACATGACAGGACACTCGGGCAAAACAAATAAGTTTCGAAATATAAATAAACACATTAGGATGTAGAACGAGGAACATCATCATCAAAAAATGAAAATTTAACAAAATTAAAGTCAAAACAATCTCGCTAATAAGCTTTCAACATCATATCAAAGACAATACACTTCATACATTAAAATAAAAAAATATATAGAATAAACATGAAGGTCCCAAGCAAGCTAGCAAGGGAGGCCAGGTGCGGAAAGGTTTATTAAATATTCATGTTGCTTATTACCAACGCCAAGATGATTTTATCAGGCGCATTACATAAAACAGTTTTCTTCATTGAAGTTTTATACGACAATAGAATAGGATTGTAATTACTGCATTCATTGCATAACAGAAGAATGACACTGTAGAAATCAAGACTCGAATGGTTTATAACATAATAGGAGAAATCATCATTCTTTTTGGAAATTGCAAATCCGCTAAAGAAAAATCTGCCAAAGGCAAAATTTTGCTGCCGCCAAATGGTTTTGTTTTACAAGAAATGGAAGATATAGAACAATAAAAGTCATGTGGCCCTGAATCGTGCTCGTGAGTAAAAATGGGCCAACCAATTGCCATCATGTGAATAAGTGCTGCATTTTATATTTCAATGTCTTGAACCATTTGGTTCTAGAGAAGAAGTGCTTTAAAGGTTTCTGCCATGAATGGGTGTGACGGCTGTCTTAGCCATGTGACCACAACCTACAAAACAAGTTTTCATTTTCCCAACCGAAAGATGCTTCGTGTAAACCTTTCCTTCAATCTGCTCAGTGATTGTGACGGACAAGATGTCTCAAGTTTTTTTAATTCTGAATGACCTTGTTCTAATGCCAAAGTATGACCTTTACATTTTGGTACTTACAAATCGTAAGGTACTTACATGTATTTAACTGACTGTTTTTATACGAACTTATATGCCAAAGTTTTCAACGAGTTCAAAGAATCCAATGTTATTGACTTTTCTCGTACAAAAGCACAAGAAAACAAATTTGGCCTAGTCATAAAACGCAGATTTAACCAAGTCATCATTTAAACAAATCTGATGATACTCGGCTACCCAATTCAGTATACCAAGTTTTAGGTCATCTGTCTTTTGGTTCTGGAGAGTTATTTGAGTGGTTTCTAACATATACAGGCGTGGCGGCTATATAGTCATGTGATCAGGATCCTTTGATCAAATTTAGTGACCCCCGAACCAAATTTTTGTCTCATTGACTCCTGGAAGCTCCATACTAAATTTGTTATAATCGGTTCAGTGAATGCCGAAATATGTGTGAATTTGGTCAAGAACAAAGAATGGCATACTCATAAATCTTCATGTACTTATTAAGTTGACGATATAAACTATCTTTTATATCGGTCGTCATCAGTTTCAAGAAGTCTTATGTTAAAACATGTCTATACATAAATTTGCAAAGGAAGCGAATTTGGGCGTGCCGCAAAAGGGTCAATATCAACTTTGGGCCATTATTTGAATACACGTAATACCACTTGAGAACCCTATGGTATAGACCAAGTTCCAATGCCATTCTGGAGAGGAATATTATTGAATGTTTTGACACAAACCACACTATTTCATACCATATGCAGGGGAAGTTACCTGTAAGTCGTACAGGTAAAGACACCTGTCTGTAGTGTAAGTGCAGTTGTATCCCTTAGATTTGGGGGCCGCGACAGCCCTGACCGGACAGGTGGATCAAGATAATCTACCCAATATCGGATATTGAAGCAACAGTAAAATTGATCAGTTCTGAAAAGCTCCATTCAACTTCATTAACATCAGCCCCCACCCCCCTTTTTTTCTTGCACCTTTTATTTATTCACATTTTTTTTAATTTATTTATTTTTTTCTTATTTCTCTGAATTAGTATGATTAAATTATTGTTTACAGTAGTTATGCTTTTAAAATTATGTGCGGTAGTATATAATGATAATTATAGTAATAATAATAAGAAGAAGAAGGAAAAGAAGAAGAAGAAGGAGAAGAAAAATAATTTGCAATGAACTTATGATATTCAATATATAACACCTCTGATGTTAATTTTTAGTATATTATCTCCAGATTCTAGTGCTCCTTATTGTTACTTTTATTATCATTATTATTATACCCCAAATACCGGGGAATAACTGACAACCGGTAAAATTGCTGAAGCTATCCTAGAACTTGGATTCATGTTGATTAACTGATAAACAGGAAAAACATAATGTTCTAACGGCTAGTCCATCATTTGAAATTGTTTTCTTTCTTCCTTTTTTTTTTTTTTTTTTTGATTTAGTTTTGATTTATCGCCTCATTGTTTCAGTCTCCATCGAACTCACTGAATAAATTGATAAAAGGTAGACAACAACAAATAAGGTACATTTTTGTAATATATTGACAAATACCATTATGACATGACAACAATGTGTGAACATGTAAGCTGACGTAATAAATAATATAACTGCATTCGAAAATCGTTTCAGACCTTATGCATATCAAACGTATTCTTTAAAATATTTTCGGTGCGAAATAGCATTTGTGTGCTGCTGTGCGGTAAAACCCATATATCTCACTCATTCTCTTACTCGAAAATCAAATGTGTACATAGGGCACCTGTGGTTTAAGCTTATGATAATGGTCATTGTCGCGTGAAAATCTAAGTTACGACATGTGTTAACACTGAAGACACAGATCAGCATACGCAACTTCGCATTTCTGGTGGGGGATCCTTTAGATTGTTTCTTTCTTCTCAAAAACGATTTATGTACCCTTGGAAATCTAAACACATTGCATTGAAAAGACTATGATACGTTTGCGCAGACACGCAGGCTTATTTGAGCATTATAGTATGCGCTTCATAATCTAAAACCATGTTATTGTTTTCCAACAGAAATGACTGTTATAGAAATTTATTCAAAGAGAGTTAAGATTTTTTTTATTTTATTTATTTGTTCTATTTATTTACTTTTTCACAGTGCTTACATTTTAAATATTTTTGTTGTCATTCAAAAGTGAATGCAGTTTGAAGTCAGTAGAAATTATGAAAGGGAATATGAAAAGTTGACACTTTTCACACTGTATATTGTATAATCAGTGATCCTTATCAGTTATGACACCTCTCGGTATTGGTCTGGTCACCTTAACATTTCAGACCCCCCGGCAATATTTCACTATCAGATCAAATCAGTGGTAACACCTTCTAAGACTGTTCAGGGTATTCACAGTCGCTGTTTAGCGGTACAGGCTGATTTGAAAACTCACTGTTGACAACTTTTATGTGAACAGTAGATATTCAAATCAGCTTTCTCTTCTTTGATGACTGATCAAAGTCCTCGGGTTGGGTGTGCAGGCTGATCTGAATACTCACTGCTGGCATAAATTTATGAGAACACTTAATATCCAAAATCAGTAGTTAATTTGTAAAAACTGATCAGGGTCTACATTCCAGCTTTTTAAAATTTCATCGATCGCAGACTTTTCATGTGAACTTAATGTAGTCGTCACTTCTGTGTAGACTGACCAGGGTTATCGTTTTTTGTAAACACGCAGATCAGCCGTCATACTGTTTAGAAAGATCAGATTTTTCATCTTTTTTGCTGTTTTAATGTCCAGGAATCGCATACTGTTCAAGCGAACCGAGAATACTCTGACTAAACTGCAATGGCTGATCTGAGTCCTCGGTGAGCGAATGTTGTAATGAACGAGTACTTATTTACATGGCCCGAGTTCGAATTTGTCATAGCGATTGGAAAATAAAGCCAGAGGAAACACAAAACATTAAATTCCGTTTAATATTCTGTGATAGATGAACAAAATACGAACTGACCTTAAAATGAGTAAACTTCATAGTGTATCTTTCACAATTGACAAGTTACGTTGAGAATGACGCCATTAAATGGCAATTAACTTACAAAAGTGTTTAATCGGTATTAAACGAACTGCTTACCAACCTGTTAAGAAAGAAAAAATTTATAATCTAGTCATTAATATATTTGTTTATCTAGAGAAGTAAGATGAAATATAACACATTTGAAATACGGCAGTTTTGTTTCTTTATTTTGTATTTATTGTCTTATTTTTAATTTTTATTTATTTATTTTTATATTCATCTTTTTTTTGCATTTCTTAACATTTTAAGTCTTTCTTGTACCGCCGGATTGATAACAATATCAGTTTCGCATTGACAACAAATACCATTTCGCATAGTCTGTCTGGCCCGATGTAGAGTGCGACATGAGTTTGGACTTAGAAATTTTACGCCTAAAAATTCGGCAGTCGGAAGGCGCGTGGAATTTTTTTTAAAGTTAATAGGGAAGAATGTTAACAATAACTTATTCCGGAATTTTTTATATCTGTGAAAAGTATGCAATGCAAATTTTAAGAAAAGATCAGGGAAAAAAATAAACTAGACACAGTAAAATGAGTTTTTACTGTCATGGTCTAGGAACACGCGTTTTGTAAAAAATCTTATATATGCTAAGTAGAAGGCGATGATCTTATTTTCCAGTTCACTTGGAAGAATGAAGGCACAAACTTATTTTGATGAAAATTATATCAGCTTTAAGAGCATAAAATGAGCTATATGGTCATATCAGGATAAATTTTGGCACAATATGTTAAAGAAATGATTTACGTTGTCAAAAAATGTTTTGCCATTAATTTCTATACAAACTGAGTCATAGATTTCAACAGGTAGGGAGACATACGCGTTATCGATACAGGTGTCACATCGTCGGGCTGGGATGATACAAATGAAGAGATTAGTTTAACATGGTATGTTAGCGTAGCGGCCATGTTGTTCATGTCAGCAGGACTACGTGTTTAAACTTCTGCTCCCCCTAGCTCCCGACATTTGGATGTTGCTTTTAAAATTTGGTTGCAATGGGCTCAATGGCTTAGAAAAAGAACTCGCTTGGAAATGTTGACATATCAACGAACGACGGACGACGGCGCCAGATTATCCTTAAGCTTAGCTGAGCTACAAAGCGTTGCTTCACTTATTATACGCTATCTGAACTGACAGGATCTGACAAATTGCTTTGTCGGAATGAATACACTACATAAACTGTTAACAAATCGCTCAATTGACATGAAAGTTGCCATACTGGTTAAAATTACATATATACGTAAGGCCTCTATCAATAACGAAGCTATAATGTGTTACAGTAACAGTAATAAAGACTTTATTTCAAGAGGGTAACACAATTAGTACAGAACTAATCTCCCTTGCGGCCCTCAGATATTTACAATTGTACAAGCACAATGATGTCAAGAAAAGACAAATAGGGACGTGATTACTCCAGAAGATGACAAATCAGTCAATTTTAAATATTGAAATTGTTATATGGTATGAACTGTAATTCTGAAAAGGCTTTGATTGAAAAAAAATTATAAGAAATTGATATCATTTGAATTGTCTGAGTATTTCCTATATCTTGCTTCCTTCACTCTCACATTTGCACACATGTCATACACACTGACAATAATATCAACATAACGTAACAATGGTCAGAGTACCCAAATCGTAAGTCCGAACTCGTAAATCATGTAACTATAATTGATATCTCCGAAATATTTTAGATATAGAGACATGGACACGCAACCAAAGGTGTGATCAGGTGCTCGCGAAAGGTAAGCATCACCTAATTCTAATTATTATGATACACCCACCATGACTATGTATCTGTGAAATAAGTTAGTAAAGATCAACGTCCTGTACCTGAAAGCCTTACTATGAATCTACTGTGGCAATCAAAGCGCAAATATGTTTAGAAATGGCCATATCTTACGGATCAACGTGATCTTGGTCTTTGATGCTTGATAAATCAACGGTTTTAACGTCTTTTGTTCCAGATAAAAATATTTACTATAAAAATGGCTTTCACTTACAGATAGTAGATCCTTGTGACACCCGTTTGAGTCTTCTATCTCATAGCCGTCTATTTTCAGTCTGATTACTTGATTTTCTGCTGCTACGACAATCCATAAACAGTCAACATTCAGATCATAAAACCCGTCCTTGTTGCTGTCAGGAGGAACAATAGTCCCAGCTGCACTGTACAATACACGGCCACATGGTTGTATGGTTTCTGAGGAAGAAATGCTATCTTCAGAGATTCCGAGCAGAGATTCAGTAAAGTGAAAAGGTAGGATTTAAATTTGTCGCAGGATCTATCTTAACGACCGTCGAAAGGCAATGATAATAAATCTCTAAACTGATGTATATTTGAATATCACATATCAAACAAATATATTATCCATGCTTATGCCAGTGTCTCAATAAAATTTGTTTTTCTGACACATTGTAGAGGTTGTGTCTTGGACTATGTTTTTGCGCTACTTTTGCGTATTGACTTTCTTTATTTCGTACTGAGAACGCTTACAAACAGCGACACTATTTTTACACAAAGCAATGGCTATTAAACTCATGGTACCTACTTTCTGTTGTTGCAAAACTCGCTATGTCTGATATGTTTGGACAACTATTGTTTATAATCACGTCTGGTAAACGTATCGTTCTATTTCCGCGTAGATTTAAGCTTCTGTAGCAAATGTTAACGAGAATATTACAATACAACAAAGTTATTCAAATATGTATGTAAACTTTTTAAGCATAGTTGTACATAATTCCGTCTTGAAAATAAACAAAGAAATGATATATCTGCAAAAAAGTGTATATGTTGGCGGGCCAGGGTTCACATTCTTTGTTGTTTATTTATCTTTATCAGTCTTTAAGTGAATATATGCCAAACGATCCATTTCTGAACGAAGGTTTTTAATATTTACGGAAGTTTACCTCCTTTTGACCTTTTGCATAGCTAGCCTGGACAATTTAAACTACTAACCATTGCATATTCTTAAAGTACAGAATCCCTTGATTATATCTTTACTGGTTGTGTAGCACCAAGGTCGGCCATCTTCCCAAATATCACGGCAGTAGTTCTTTGCCTCAGATACCGATCCATCAACAGGAAATAGGACGTCTCTGTTTTCAGAATGATTGTGTGGTGTTTGATCTGACCACGCCTGACACGGTTGTCCATTGTTTGTTACAGATACTGTACCAGAATAGGGAATAGATTTGAGCTCGTCGAAACAATCAGTATTTCCTAAAGTTATAAATAAGTTATTCAGATGAAAGCATGTGTGTTGATAATATAGTTAAGTAATTTGAAAGTGATCTAAACGAGCAAAATGTAATTCAAGGACACATACTATATATTAACTTATATAACTTTGCCGTGTGGATTTTGAATGACAATAAAGGAAATTAATTTGTTCTGCTAAGAAATTAGAATAGCATATGATTTACAGAAACAAGACGGCTCGCCAAGTTGTACCTAAAGAGACCTTCCGCGAATATTTCCAAATAGTCTGGTATGATAAGATCCCTATTTGCTACCCCGCACCCCTCCCCTCCCCATCTCACCCACGGCTCCCTATGAAAATTCGTTAGTGATAGTTATGTTTGTTCAGTTTGTATGCTATCGAAAAACAGACTGACTGACACGGTCGAAGTCGGGCGCATAACAAAGTGATTGCATGGTTTGTATTCCGGTCTTATGACCACCTACGTATGTTACTCTGAAGGAAACATGCCGAACAATTTTCAAGGAATGTGATAAGTGCTTTCGGGGGAAACCTGATCACATGTACGGACGGACGGACGGACGAACGTATTGCTGCCGTAAGGTGTCTTATGAGATAAATTTTCCTCAAGATATCTGATTAGAGCTAGTAATTCCGATTTGAATTTCAGCAGCGTCTTGCCTAAATGCACAATGTTGTATTATCGCATGTTACTACAAAAACCTCTTCAAGAATAGTTTGGATGTGCCCAATGTTGGCATTGCAAACAAATAAAAAGTCCGAAACCTGCGGTTGCATTTTAAATACCCAGTAGACCCAAGGTAAGAGATGTCGCACCTAGACACTGAACAACTCTTTAAGGTGTATGGAAACGCGTTCATATTTTTTTTGTCTATTTTAAGGGAGAAACAATGTTTGTGACTTCCTGTTTGCATGCATAGATGACCAGCTCTTTCGAACATGGGGTTCCACCCGAACACATCTTTATAGGAAATAATTTGAGCCGTGGAACGACAAAACCAACAATGTGGCATGTGGGCCCGGCGAAGACTCGGATCAGACTGGACATCCATCCAGTCTAATCAGAGGCTTTGCTCTGTGCGTAAAGGGTAGCTGTGGCTCTAAGATGCCTCCATGCGGATAATTAAGACTCTTCGCTGGTGAAAATACCTATTTGTTTTGCCGTGTCGTAGCTGAATTGCATATTGGATGCAAACTCTATTCTTTAAGAGTTGGCCCCCATTAACAAGGGTGCAAAAATTATAATGGCATAACTGCTTCTCAGGAAAATGTACCCATTACCTATAAGATGCGCTCAACGTCTTGTCAAGTATTGTTTTATTATGATCACAGCAGTAACGAGGGATGATCAAAAGGTTCCCGGAAAAGTGCCGGATTCTTTTTATTATTTTACTTTCTTCAATAAAATTCCACTCTTAGCAACCTTAATGTATCTGTGATTCAACTCATACAAAGTTATTGACTAATGTCTAACCTTTGATTTGCACGCGCCACGAAAGTAACGACCGGTAACGTGATCCGGCCCAGCTAACGTTACTAAGCTTCACAAAAGACAAACTTCCTACGATGTATTGGTTACCTAAGCTTCACAAAAAAACCGTATAAAGCTAGATTCATTGCCAACTCTAGCTCTTGTACTACTACAGAATTATCTAAATTATTAACTTCTTGCCTCGCTGCTGTGAAATCTCGTGTCATTTGGTACTATGAGACAGTGTATGAGAGGTCAGGGAAAAATATGTTTTGGTCTATAAAAAATTCTGGTGAGGTACTTAGTAAACTGAAGTCAAGAGGGTTCCGTGCCACTAGTTTGTCCACTTATGATTTTTCTACTCTTTATACCACATTACCCCATAATTAAATAAAGGAAAAACTTGTTGATTTGATTGAGAGGGCCTTCAAAAAGTTCTCCAAAAATGAAGATACCCTTTATATTGCCTGTAACGATAAGAAAGCGTTTTTCACTTCTACTGACCGTAAAATATATAGAGGATATAGTCTTTGGTCATGTCAGAATGTATGTGACGCCTTATCATATCTCTTAGATAATATTTACATCAGATTTGGTAATAAGTTATACAGACAAATTGTTGGTATTCCGATGGGTACAAATTGTGCTCCTCTTGTGGCCGATTTGTTTTTATTTTGTTATGAAAGAGATTTCATGACTTCTCTTTCGGTTGATAATCAAACTGATATCATTGAGGCATTTAACTCTACCTCTAGATATTTAGACGATCTTCTGAATATTGATAATCCTTATTTTGAAAGCATGGTTAACCAAATTTACCCACCTGAACTTAAATTGAATAAAGCTAATACTTCAGATACCGAGGCCCCCTTTTTGGATTTACATCTATCTATTTCTAACGGTTTTGTATCTTCTAAAATTTATGACAAAACGTGATGACTTTGACTTTGATATAGTTAATTTTCCATTTTTGGATGGTGACGTTCCACGTCGTCCCTCTTATGGAGTGTATATTTCTCAACTTATAAGATTTGCTAGAGTGTGTAGTCATGTAGATGACTTTAATGCTCGTAATAAATGTTTAACTGCTAAACTTCTTCAACAGGGCTATCGGTATCATAAGCTTAGAAAGGCTTTTTTTAAATTCTATCGCAGACACCATGAATTGGTTTCAAAATTTGATGTCGGATTAAAATTTCTTTTACACCAAGGCCTATCGGAACCAGAATTTTATGGTGACTTAGTATACAAATTCAAAAAGATTAAGGGTAGGACTGATTTTTCTGATCAATTCCGAAAAATAATAATACGTCACAAACGTATTGGCTATAATTTAAATGTTATGCGACAGTCTGCATGCTTAGTGATTAACCCAATCACGGTTGATAACTTTGCTGCACTCTTTAATTGCACACCGGGGGATCGGTCGTCAGACTCTATGATGGCCCCGACCTAAAGCTATATATTTTAGTTGGTTGGGACCGGAGCCTTTTTGTCTGTTGCTTGGTCCACCGGGGCTCAACTGGTGACCTTCTTTTGCTTCAGATTTCCAGTGGGGTCGTTTGGCAGGACAGGGATCTCCACCTGTCAGACGGCCCGTTGTATCTGTTGAGTCCTCGTCTTTGCTTCTTCATGGTGTTGAAATTTGATTTATGTGTTTACCGTGATGATTCATTGACGAGTTAGAGGGTTATCATGCGAACCGAACCACCAACTAAATGTTTTGTACCACTTCAGAAACTGAGGGTGAGGTTGGGCCTGTAAAATCGATTTAAGCCCCCCCCCAGTAATTCATTACTGACCGTTCCAAGGCGGTAGTTCTGTTGTGGTTCTCTGTTGCCTGTTTTTGGTGTCAGAGTTTCTGTGATGTTTTACCTTATGTATGTTCTTATTATTTTTGGTTCGGTTTGGGTTG
The DNA here is from genome assembly GCA_963989385.1 of Ctena decussata. Classification (NCBI taxonomy): domain Eukaryota; kingdom Metazoa; phylum Mollusca; class Bivalvia; order Lucinida; family Lucinidae; genus Ctena; species Ctena decussata. Next base: position 56,846,416 of record OZ022513.1, read on the forward strand.
CTGAGTGGCCACCTTTTGGGAACAAGCTGCTCACTCGGTTGGCCATATGTTCTCTGTATCTTGATTATTTGTAATCTTAGTTGTTTCCAACTATGGTTTGAGGGCTGGATTTGGTTTTTGATTGTTTCAGTTCCTGGTCTTTGCATACTTTTTACTTTTTTTATTGTTTATAATAGCAAAATGTTAACGTTGCTTCGCCACAAATTATTTACAGAAACAAATTACGTCACATAAGTTTAAAAATATATATCTTATCCTGAGGTTCATTATAAATTTTGTGAGCTGTTTTGATACTTTCTACGAAATAATGTCGAAGTCCGACGAGGCCTTTGATCAGTAAATATGAGGAGGTTGGTAATGCAGGGCAGGTAACTTACTTTACCTTATAGAAAGAAAATGTTTTAGTATGGTTTCATAAGCTAGCGATAATAACGATTCGTTAGATATATTATTTATGCTTTCAGTCGAACCATTCCAGCAATACGACGACACAACATGATATCTGCAGCATTATTAGTTGGTAGCAAATGTACAACTCACCCAGCAGCTACAATGTATCGGCAAGTTTTGTCGTAATTCAGGTCAAAGTAATTTTATTACTATGTGTATCATTTAGAAAAGTATGGTACATGCAACTATATATACAAATGAACCCATCCTAAGACTATGGCTGAGTTTTGACAAAACTTACCGATGCAGTCGTGCTGCTAGTTGATTAAGACGTTTTGACAGACGGCCAACGTTGCTGCAAATATTTGGTTGTGTTGTTGTATTGCTGGAATAGTTCAAGTGAAAGCGTTCATAAGATATCTAACGAATTGGGTTTATCTTATGCTTATGAAACCTGATGATAACATTTCTATTTTATCATGTAAAGCACGTTATCTACCTTTGATTTATCCCATCCATACATATATACTGATTAAAGGCCAAGTTGCACTTAGACATTACTGAGTAGAAATGATTAAAACAGCTTATAATTTTTTTTTATGAAAATTAATATAAGATATACATTATTAAGTGCAGATGAATTAATTAACCTTGAATTATTTATAGAATAAGTTCTGAATAGTAAGATCCTTTTATTGCAAGGAATACATCAAAGAACAGAAAATAGCAGACCTTAATAGAAGCCTAATACAAAGTTCAGAATTTGCTGTTTGAAACGATAAAAATTTAACGTAACATTAGCTGGGCTGCGCCACGGCACCGGTTGTTTCGTTGGTAGCGCGCGCATAATACTTGCTAGAAACAAGACAATTATCTTGTATGATATGAATTACAAATACATTAAAGGCGCAAAGAGTGAAATTTCGTTGAAGAAAGTAAAGAGGTAAAGAGAATACCGTACTTTTCAGGGAACTTTTTGAACATCCCTCGTATTTCTGTTGAACATAACAAAATGACAGTTGATAAGCAGAGCAGCAAAATGAAACCAATTCACTAAGTAATTCACAAAAATCAAAACAATAAAAGCTGACGATTAAACTATTCACTTACTTGCAAATTCCATATAGGTGAGGTTAAAGCCTCGAGCAGCGATCATATTGTTTGACGTAAAACGAAGGTACATCACATTTGATCTTGTCTCCATGGTCTTTCTTGGGAACATTTCATCCTTGATACCACATATCACTATGATTATTCCAATATCATCCGATATCTGGGATAAAAGTTTCTCTTAATATATGATATTATATATATAAAAAAAGACAGAAATGAAACATTAACGTAGGTTGCTGCATCAGACATCTCCTTCCTGATTAAAGCTCTTGTCGGTCGTATTTCTCGGTTCTCGGGCAATGAAGTGGCTCGACAGGGGACATATGAGCCGCGACACATGAAAATCAACAATGTGGTTGTGCTTCCAGCGCAGACTCAGATCAGCCTGGGCATTCGCCCAGTCTGATCAGAGTCTTCGCTGTCCGCATGGATGTGACTTAGACCATTAGCTGCCCTTTGAGTACTTAACAGAGAGTCTGATCAACTGGGCGGATGCCCAGACTGACCTGAGTATGCGCCGAGCGCACAACCACATTATGGGTTCTGTCGTGTCGCGGCTCAATTATGAGATCGCAAGTTAACACGTAGGCATCTCTTACCTGATGCCTAAGGCTGCTTTGTCTTACGCATTGCGTATGTAAGTGTGGCTTATATTGGAGTGTCCGTTGCTGCTAGACCTACCCATCACCTTTTGGATTCAAACTTTTGGGTCTCAACGATACTGAAAAAGTTATAGATGCGCATAGAATCCGGAGTTAGACCACTCTGTTCTTCAACAGTTGGCTCAAAGAGATCGATACAATTAATTGATTTTTGATCAAGTGAGCACATCGTGCGTATGGTGAGCAAGAGCTTTCATAACCACTATCCATACCAAATTCAGTGTGTCAGACGTGCATTTCTGCATTTCACTTCGTCAGCGTCGCTTAACCCCTAAAGTTTAGAAGAAAAGCGATAATGGGAAGGTCTCCGAAGACAATGAGCATCCACCTCAGAGCCACACTTACCGTCGCATTCCGCGGGACATATTAGCTGCAGACATCAGGAAAGAGACGCCTCCATCCAGCCACCTAAACCCCTGTGTCTCGAGAAAGGCGACAGACAAGGACATCTGGAAAGAGATGTCCGATGCAGCGAGAACCTGCAAAAAGCCAAAACAACTCAAAAGAATGGAAGCTAAACTCCGCTAAGATTCATGTCGCTATGACAAGTTAGTCTTAGTTTCAGAATAATTTAACAAATCATTCATGCCACCCTATGCAGAGAAAAAGTCAAAAGAACCTTAACAACTTCATGCCCAGCGTCCTATAAATGGAACACAGGAAAACAGTGCATACCCAGATCATACGACGCATAATGCAGCGTCCGATCAGGGTCTCCACTGTTTGCTTAAAATTCAAGCATTTCTGTAAGATACTCAAAAGTAAAAATTTACCAGATGAACGGACTCATCCATACAATAAGGGTAGAGGAATCCATTCGTGGTTAATGGGTTAATCCGTTGCTGGGTGGCATAGGATATAGGCATGTAAGGTGGGTGAGTACACACCAAATTCAGTTTACCTGTTTTCAAACGAAGACAATTTTTGTGACCTCATGACAACGAAGCACTTTATAAAGGATCTGAAATAATTTGCTCATAGTAAAGTAGATTCGTTCCATTAAGAGTGAACCCCATTAGAAAAAAGTGAAATAAATGAAATTAATATTCCATTAGTCACAGTTATTTATTTATTTATTCTATTTGCTGTTTTTTATGTTTTAAAAGCCCAGTATTTGCGTTTAGTTTTCATTATGGCAAGGCCAGCATCGGAAGACAAAAAATGTGCTGTAAGAATGTACAGGCAAGCACGTCAAAGTTAGTGGCTTGGTAAATGCAATGCACTGCAGTCACAATTGCTCGACTGACTAAGAAGTGTATACTTTCTTTTGCCTCTGTGTTTATAAGCCTATTGTAACTAACCTCAATTTTATCCGTTTTGCATGTATTCTCAGGTTCATAGTTAATATCCAAATCTACATACAAAATCTGAAACCGTATCAGCCTACCAAGGTCAACTTCCACAGTCCAGAAACAGTTTAGATTGAAATCGTAGAAACCGTCACCATCTTTGTCAGGGGAACTAATCCAACCAGATCTATTACGAAAAGTCCCAGTGCACTCTTTGTCTGTGACTGAATAAGCTATTAAAACCGAGAGGAAAAAAGAAAAAGAAATAACAATCATTAATTCAATTACTTGAATTCTTGAAAATGAAAAGGGTCTAAATGTGTTTCAATGCATTGAAAGTAATGACCTGTTAATAAATTTTTCCAGCTCTTTCATAAATTATTAAGTTAAACAGATGAAAAAAAGCTTGTTCTTAAATGTTCGAGTACCTGTTTTATCATGTATACTGGATAAATGGATGAAATCATTTAATATAGGGTAGGTAGGTATAACTGGCATTTATCACATGACGTCGCATCTGAGAGTGTAATAAAGCCATGCATTAAAGTCGACAATCCACTAGTGGATTAAATATGCAAATTACGTCGTAGCGTTATGCGTTGACGTCCATAAAAACGTCGCTTTTTCTAATGGGAAAATCTTGACGTTTCAATGCAAAATTTGCTAATAAAATGCGCTTTTAGTGTCATGTGATAAATAGAATCTTGCATTCATGCTCCTGTATTATTGAATTTATTAAACTCGTTGGGGAAAACCGATAAAAATCACAGTGTCCAATGTATAAATTCTCGGGATCGTATACCTGAAAGTTGTTGAAAGAAGAATCAAAGTTCGTTACTTGTCCTATTTCAGGATAGCTCGCCTGACAACACCTTTTATCATATGACGTCGCATCTGAGAGTGTAATAATGCCATGCATTAAAAACGATAATCCACTAGTGGATTAAATAGGCGTTGGCGTCCATAAAAACGTCGCGTTTTCTAATGGCGAAATCGGGACGCTTTAAAGCAAAATTTGCCAATAAAATGCGATTTTAGTGTCACATGATAAATAGAATCTTGCATTCGTGCTCCTGTATATATGAATTTATTAAACTCATTGGTGAGGCATAGCCTCGCATCTTATCTTTTTCCCCAACTCGTTTAATAAATCGAATAATACATGCGCACTCATGTAAGATCCTCTATATACATGTACAGTATAACAGAGCTCCGCAAGCGGGACAATATACGGCAGTGACAATGTTGCAGTGGCAGAAAAAATAAAAAATGCTAAATTGAAATCTTTCTTTTTTATCTCATATAAATCAAGCAATATTCGCTTTCACATAATATGACCTAGAATTGAATTTTAAACAGAAATCTTTATAATTCAAATGTGCACAGGAAATGGCAGAAAGAACGCACATAGTACCATGCTTGGTAAATCTTATGTTTTACCAACATAAAAATGAAAATCTGACTGGAAGAGTTTCAATGCAGCATATAAGGCATCTAGCTATCTAGTGTTGTTTGTTTTACAGATTAAACTTGAAAAGAATTGTCTGTTTCTATTCATAGCTTATACCCAATTAGCAAAAACAATCTTAAGGAATATTTTGAAAATGACAGTTTTCAATCTGTGTTTATTAATGTATTTATTTCATTGAGTGGTCATTTTTTGGTGATGTGTGCATCTAAAAAGAAAAGCTGAAAATAAACATTGGCTAGCATTCTTACCAATGGCAGACTCAACGACAGTTTTCATAAGATGCCTCTTATATAGGCACCCACATGTATATGTGAGGTTAGTGAGTGTATACAAAATACATGCAGAACTGTAAAATTGTTCCTTCGACATTATACATAACACCATACCTTCTACCTGATCGAATGACAATTTGAAACCTCTGTCCTGGATACTGTGATCAGAGTAAAATGAAACATACAGCAAATTAGACTGTGTCTCTCCGGCTTGAGCTTCTTCATGGCGTCCACAGATAAATATGCTATTCTCGTCATATCCTCTCTCGAATACCTGTAAAAATAAGCCCAAAATTTTACTAAACGGAACATACCGAAGGAAGATGTAGTACTGACGTCAATGCCACGTCATTAGGTTGGATCGATGTCAGTGTGCCGTCATTACGACGTTAAATGTCCGCTGGGTAGATCCTTTGGAAGCACCTAACACAACAAATGGCAGACCTTGGTGGAGACAATCTCTGCCACTATGACTGACTTTGTTGATTTGGAAAAGTATTTTACCCATATTGCACGTGCACTTGTCAACACACTTACATGTAACAATGAAGCAGAGGTATTATTCAATATGAGATACAAAACATTCCTAAACATAGCAATTTTGACCGTTGCAACTACTTCTAAATTGGCCGGAATTTCCGTCTGTGAGACATAAACAGACTTATATGGTTAAACCCCCGGTAGTTATTACTGACCATCCCAAGGCGGTACTTTCGTTACGGTTGCATTTGTTTTATGTTCGGTGCTGTTTATTTTATTGTGTTTTCATTTTAACCCTTCTATAATTAAAATAGAAATTAGGTAAAAATAGTTGTTAAATGATTTTTGTATAATTTGCATAGTCTGTTGTAACCCTTCTGTTGGTCTAAATTATTTAGTTCAGTAAAGATAGCTGAGTTGCCACCTATTTGAGAAAGAGTTGCTGACTCGGCTTATCACTTGTAATTTATTGTTTGTTGGGATGTGTTTGTCAATCTTTCCCTTTGATGTTGGAGATAGGGTTTTGGATATGATTCAGTCAGTTCCTGAAGTGTAGTTACTTTTCAAATATTAATATGAAGCATACTTGCAGCCCATTTGACATTATTATAGTCGATTCAGAGTTGCAAGTTTGTTTATACTCCACCACCACCAACAAATCCATACCTGCAGCAAATCCTTCCAACAATAGGCAGAGAATTCCATGTGAACGAAGTATATATGGAATTGTATCACGTGATCTGTAGGCGCCTCCACAATCCAGAGACAGTCTATATTCAGATCATAATACCCGTCATTATCATAGTCAGGGGAGACAATTAAACCGCTTCTATTCTGAATAACTTCTTCACATTTCTGGTATGTTCCTGGAAGACAAGAGCATACAGCACGTAAATTTTGTAATGTAAGTGGAACTGTATTGCTAATTAAGAGAGTCGTTAATATTTCTTTATAGAAATGGAGTACATGAGTACAAGAGCCGCGACACGACAAAACCAACTAAGTGGCATGTGCGCCTAGCAAAGACGCAGATCAGCCTGGGCATCTGCCCAGTCTGATCAGAGTGTTGGCTGTCCGCATGGTGGTAGCTTAGCTCCTTAGATATCTCTTAAGCACACGGCAAAGATTCTGAAAAGACTTGGCAATTGCTCATGCTGATCTGAGTTTTTCTTAGCGCACATGCCATCTTGTTGTCTTTGTTGTGTTGCGGCTCACATTGCTTGTGCAGTTAAGGTACAAGTATATGGGTACAACTCCTAGGCGAGAAAATTTCTTCTCTTATGAGTTATTCCTAAACACAGGGATGGAAAAATAAAAACAGAAGAGTTGTTCTGGAAGCGTACCAATTCACCTTAAGAACTATAGTTAGCTTGAAACAAGAATCGTCAAGGGACAACATGGTTGTTGAATTGGCTACATTGTATAACTATTTAGTGGAGCAAATATGTTGGGCTATCTTTCAAGGGGGTGGTCTACGGAGTGTAACATTTGTTTTTGTATACCAAAATGATCGCCTGGGTCTATAGTTATCAAATTCAGCGTTTGCCACTTTGGCAAACCTTGCATAACTCTGCAGTGACCAGTTATTTACGTTACCTCGTTATATTTTAGATATCAAAGATATTTATTGAAGTCAATAAGAAATATGTTTAAACAATATAAATGTATCAAATATTAATATTTTCTCTTAGAATGATTAACATGCTATAGAAAAGGCTGCTAAGAAAAAAGTTCAGAACTTCTGTGCTGTTGTTTTCGTTACAATATAATATGTACCCTTCGAAAATTTAAATTGTAACTTAGGTTGTTGCATTTACAAACAATTTGTGATAAAATAGCCCAAACTTTTTCAATATTCTAATTGTCTCGTTAAATACCATTCTAACAAAACAAATTTGAGACCTCTAGCTATTATACTTTGTCAAATATGTACTGTTGAACATGATTACACCTATTCCCTGTTGGTGGCAAACTCATTTTCCCACAATTGTTCGTACAAAAGATGGCTAATAAGTTATTTTAAACTAACGAATTGGCCCTGTTGCAATAAGATCATGCTGGACATGATATAAAACAACAGTTAACAAAATGTTTTGACCTAACAACACATATTTTAACGAAAGTAACGTACTTAACAGATTTAAATGTTTGGGTAAAGCATAGGTCTTTCCCACCACAAATATACTTTTTTTTGAAATTCTGGCTTTTAAACAACACAAATGTGATGACAGTAGTTGTTATTTGTTTCAAATTGAAATTTTTGCTTAGTTTAATCGCCTACTTAGACAGAAAACAGTGTTATTTACATGACTTGCAAAGCTGATATTGTTCTGTTGTTTAAATGAAGCCTTTGTTATTAATCTGTACATGAAATATGAGTATTTTTCCATTAATAGCCAAATGACTTGTGAACAAAACCTAAGGTATCAAACTGGCTAATCATAACTTACAATTTTTACTCAGAAAGGTAACGTTAATAACCGTTATTTCAAAACAGTCACTGAGATTAAATATTACTATTGCCAAATATGTGTAAGCTGTATCATTTTTAGCTGAAATGAAAACATTTTTAAAAGGCGCATTTGACCGGTTTAAGGTGCCCAAAGTAAGTCATTATTGAAAGCTCCAAGGCAGAACATCAGTTGTGGTGTATCGAAGTTATAATTTGTGTCGTGCCCTTATCTGTAATCTTCCAAGAATCGGTAATTTTCATCGACATATTTGCTATCAGTCTGTCATATATATAGCCATATATAGAAAAAGACCGAAATGGGTGAAAACAGGCATTTGTGTGACTAATTATGTTTAGCTATGGCTAGCTTTGTGATCATCTGCATGCAATGGGCAGCATGTTTATTTGGCTTGTATCATCTGACTACTTGTCATAACTTCATGCTGCCATTTGCAATCTGGTATTGCGAGTGGATTGATTCACAGAAGGAATCAATTCCTGATTGCTGCCCCTTTACACTTCTTTCTCTGTTTTGACCTTTTCTTGTAAAAAGCAATATATAAATCCAATGTTTATTTTTTTCGCCCAAAACCATACATTTTTATCAAAGTAACGTATACAACAGATTGAAAGTATGAGTTATTTTATTCTACTGCAGCAAGTGTAAAGTTCCGTGTGCTTACCATGAAAAGTTCCGTCGTCCCTCATCTTATTTCAAATTATGTTTGGGTTAATCTAGGCTTATACTAAGTCAGTTTGAAAAAAAAAAAGAATTTAGCTAAACCTGGTGCTAGGGACCACTGTCATTGGTGCAACATTATATTGCTGGGGCACACACTCAGCTTAATCAAGGGTGCTAATTTTGTTTTCTCTGATGCATCCCTTGCTTCCAGAGAATCTTCCTTCAGAATTTTGTTAGGTGGGTGAATGGATATTGTGTGAAGTGAAATAACTATGATTACATTGGCCTCTCTGTTTAATGGGGGTAACCTTTTTACTTTGAAATCATCATCAAAATGACATTTAATTGGAGTCAGTGATAATTCACTAACTTCAACTACTTGGTTTGGTAGTCAAAAAGGTAACATATACAGCATTCAACAGTAAACGAGTTGCCAGATTGCCCTTTTACTGTTAAGAAGTTTTCATATTAAAGCTAGAGTAACAAGGTGCATGTAGTAACCGGCCTCAGGTATAATGCAGATGTTGACAGCAAACACAGAGCTGCCGACGGTTAACCTAACAGAGTCTCGCCATACATTTCTGTAGGGATTTAAATATTTGATTCATTTATTTAATTGTTTTAAATAATTATATCCCCAAAGAAAGGGCTAAGATAGTAACATAACTACCCATATTTTTTCTATATAATGCATTTTTGTAATAGTATTATGCCTGTTTTAGATGTTTTACTTAAAGGCGTTTATTTTCTGCACCCGGTAACTAGAGCATGCATATGAAACTTGATCATAGTAAAAGGGTCTGTCCCAAGAACTGGGGAACTTAAAATGTTTCATCTTGCTGCATCATACCAATCAGATGATGTAAAAAATCGTAATTCTAATCTGACAAATCGTTTACATTTGAATGTTGTATACGTCACTTTTTTAAATACCAGACCAAGGAGTCAAAGTAAGTGAATTATCATTGACTCAATTAAAAGGCCATTTTGATAATGGTTTTAAAATAATAACGGTACGTCACAATCATATTATATGTGCCTGATCTTGAAAGGAATAAAATCGAGTCTGCTATGTTCTTTCAAGTGTGTGTTGCTTGCTTTCATATGATCTTTTAGTATATTTTGGAAATAATACTGTATCATCGTGAATGGACTACCTCAATGTTTTTCTACAATCTGTAATGCTTCCCTAGATGATTCCTATTTCTGTGGATGATATAACCCTTCCAGAAACTGGCTGCTCTTAAAGGAAACACTTTTCTCTTACAATAGCCAATTCTTTCCTTTTAGAGTTTACTGCCATTGAGAAGAAAGGCCAAAGTAAAATTTGCAGAATTATTTCATGTAATATTGCATCCATTCACCTTAAATTCTAGGAATGATTACAATGTATTTAAATTCTGAAGGAAGATTTCCTGGAAACAAGGAATGGGTCACAAAATTAAAGAAATAAGTAAATAAATAAATGAAAAAATAAAACTTAATAAAACGAAACAACAACCTCGGTTTAACTTAGTTTATATTCAGGAATGTAATGTTGCAACATTGCCGGTGCCACCTAGCACCAGCTTCAGCTAAATTCCTTTTTCAAATCGGCTCGTAATGAGTCCAGATGATACCAAATGACCAGAAAATATATGATTTGCATTTAAATGAAGTACAAGAAAGAATTTTAAGGTAGCCACATGACAATTTACACTAGGTGCAGTGCAGTAAAATAACTCTTTTTCAACTGTTATATACGTTACTTTGGTTTAAATAAATGCTGTAGGGCCAAAATATTTTAACTACAATTTTATATATTGCTTTTATAGAAAACGATCAAAACAGATAGACAGTGTAAAAGGGCAGGATTTTTTTTAACTAGTGCCACAATTCTAGTTCCCACAACACCAGAAAATATATGATTTGCATTTAAATGAAGTACAAGAAAGAATTTTAAGGTAGCCACATGACAATTTACACTAGGTGCAGTGCAGTAAAATAACTCTTTTTCAACTGTTATATACGTTACTTTGGTTTAAATAAATGCTGTAGGGCCAAAATATTTTAACTACAATTTTATATATTGCTTTTATAGAAAACGATCAAAACAGATAGACAGTGTAAAGGGGCAGGATTTTTTTTAACTAGTGCCACAATTCTAGTTCCCACAACACCAAACTGTAAATAGTAACATAAAGTAACAAAACATGTACTCAAACGATACTAAAGGGTGCCAAATAAACATCCAGCCCATTCCATGCAGAAGACCATAAAGCTAGTCTTTATAAAACATACCCAGGAACACATATTATCCATTTTCACCGACTTTCTTTTTGTTTCTATATACATCAGAATGAAGGCCAATAAACAAACAACACAAATCATTTTTTAAGGCTACAGGTAAGTGGAAGACACAAACTATAACATCAATACACCAAACCGGATGCACCGCCGTGGAAATGTCACTGATTAATCATATAGTTTAGGTTTAAATCAGTCGAACGTGCCATTTTGAAAATATTTTCAACTCAACTATAATAAGGCTGAGGCACATTTGGCTGTAGCAACAGTTAATCTCAGGGATTGTTTTCAAATAATGGTTACAAATGTTACCTTTCTGAGTACAAAACTGTTTGTTATGACTAGTTATTTTGTTATAGTGGACGTTTTAAATGTGATTTTGATATTAATCGGAAAAGATAATAGTGTTCCATGTACCGATTAATTCACAAAGGCTATTTTTATAATTGTAGGACAATCTCACCTTTGCATGTCATGTAAATAACACTGTTTGCTGCCCGAGTAGCCAACTTTTCCAAACAGAAAAAATCATTTAACGATAAATAAAACACATAGTTCTCACAGTTGCATTGTTTAAAAGTCAGAATTTTAAATGAGTGTTTTCCTGGCCGGAATGATAGACGCTTTACGCAAACATTAACAATCTGTTAAGTACGTTACATTAGTTTTAATGTGGGTTGTAAGGTCAAAAATATTTTTAAACATTTGCTTTATATCCTGTTTAACATGATCTCATAGCAATAGACCAAATTTGTCTATATAAATAGCTTATTAGCCATCTTTTGTACAAATAATTGTGTGAAAACAGACTTTCTAGCCTCCAACACGGAATAGGTATAACCAAGTTCAACAGTACAATGTTAACAAAGTATAAAAGCTAGAGGTCTCAAATTTGTTTTGCTAGAAACATTTTGAAAGTTGCTAGCTAGACAATAGAAAAAAATGAACAGTTTGGGCTATTTTGTCATAAAGTTTTCGTAAAATGCAACGATTTAAGTTTGTATTCTAAATTTCCAAGGGGTACATTATATTTTGTCACGAAAATAACAGCACAAACGTTCTGAATTGTTTCCAAAGTAGCTTAAATTGTAGCAAACTGATCATTCCTATAAAGAATATTGACATTTGATACATTTATAATGTTAAAGCATATTTCCTATTGACTTCAAGGAATATTTTTGATATTCAAAATTTAATGGGGTAACGTAAATAACTGGCCACTACAGAGTTATGCAAGGTTTGCCAAGGTGGCAAACGCTGAATTTTATAACTATAGACCAAGGCGATTATTTTGATATATGAAAACAAATGTTACACTCCGTAGACCACTACCTCCCTTTTCTAGGCCACTTACGCAAGCATATTTGCTCCACTAATTGTAACGGTTGTTCTTTTATCTTTTTTCTGAGGTCTGATCGCACTGTGGCCATTGGTATAGCGACCCCCTTTGCTTCTTGTTATGTGGTATAATTGAAATAGGTAAAAATAAATGTCTCATGTGCTTCGTATGACTTGTCCTTGTTATCCTTCTTGATGCTTCATTGGACTGTTGTGTTGTTGACAATTAATTTTTGTTCGGTTGAAGCTTTACAGAAGATAAGAGCGAGATTTTTGATCCTGTAAAACTAGTTTATTCCCTCGGTCATTTATTACTGACGGTTCCAAGGCAATATTTCTATCGTGGTTCCTTACTGATACCAGGCCCCGAGGTTATAAAACTTTTTTCATGCTCAACTCAGCTGAGCATGAAATTTTCTCTGCTGATTAATATGAAAATGCCAACAAATGTTGGCATTTTCATATTCATAAGCAGAGAAAATTACATAATCAGCTAAACTGAGCAAGAAAATAACTGTACTAATCAGTAATTTGCTATTTATTAGCATGAAAAATTTCATGCTCAGCTGAGTTGAGCATGAAAAAAGTTTTATAACCTCGGGGCCTGAACTTGCTGTCCATGTCGGTACATTCGTTCATCTGTGTGTGAGTGGTGTTTTAGTTGGGACAGCTGAATGGTGACCTGTCAGGGAAAGAGCTGTTAATTCGGTTTACAGTGCGTGTCTTTTATGAACTGTTGTCATTTTATGTATATGGTACTTCATCAACACTTACAGCAAAAGTGGCTATATGACAAATGTGGTCACTGATGACAGATTTCTCTTTTACAAAAGTCTCCTCAGAAGCCTAAGTTTCATTCAGCTAGTGCTTCAAAGTATTAACAAAATGCAACCGTCAATCACCAACAACGTTGTTTGAAGCTTTGTCTGCTGGAACAAATACACACTTCCTACGAAAATTCTGGATAACCCATTTCAGATAACGAAAACTATCTTTCTGTATACGTGGTAAAATGTTAGTATTTTGAGCATGAAAGAAAATACTTGATCTATGATTTAGGACATATTAACTTCCCAATCCTTTAAAGAACTACTCTCAACATGCTCTCGCTTGCACACAGATTACAGAATTAAGAGATGCTGCAATTTGTTTGGACACCTTTGAAAATCTATTTTCGAAGGAAACCTATATTTAGGACCCTTGTACATGTATATTATCGACCGAATTCGTGATTCATACTGCCAGTAATAACGTGATCTGTAACTGGATAAGAATATTTGGAATTCTTACAGTCTCAGGACTCAGAGGTACTAGATGAGTAATCAAGATCAGATACACGTTTATTGAAATTGAATATAATATTGTTGATATATCTATTATATACACGTCGTCAAAAGTTTAGCATAATTTAGCTCTGTAGTACCTTTGTTACAAATTCTACAGAAAGTTTGCAAACTATTAAACGACAATATAATTTATGGATTTGGAAAGATGGAATACTTAAGCATATTGACTGTTAATGTTTTTGTTCTAGGTTATCAGGTTGAAGAATTTTAGCTGGTTGACTTTTTTCGTGTAAAATAATGTTGTTTTTTTTATTTTTTATTTTCTGCATCAAAAGATGTCGTGCTTGGAAAAGAATGTTTCACGTCAGACAGGATACCACGGAAGAACTACGTTCTACATAAAATTTGATTTGCCATATCCAAGACCGACGTTTTTAGCGAGACGAAAATGGTAAGAATTCATAGGAAAACTGCATTGTTAATGATTATGAAAACAAGTATTGGCAACAGTTTTATTTATGTCTGTTTTAGAAATGTCTGGACTACAATCAATGTAGCAATCGAAGATATATCATGTCGTCTATAGACTATGGTAATTTGTTGTATAAAAAATAAACTGATGGTATTTTGGACAACGTTCTGAAAAACTGTTGAAAATGTATTTCAAATACAGTGGTCTGAACTTTTGTCGTTGTGTATCCAAATAGCTGCAGGTTTTCAAAAATCCAGGTTCTATGTGTTTTCATTGTATATTACTGCTTCGGATAGGAACAATAACCACACAGTTGTTATTCATCAGAGGTCTACCTTATCATTTCTTTCTGCTGCTTACTTCACAAGCAATCATGCTAAACTTGGCGAGAAGTATATTCATAACAAATGATTGGTACTTCACAATCTTTAAAATAATGTGGTATGAATGATTGTATCGATTAATGTCTGAATAAGCTGGGTAAATCAATGAATTCCATTCCTTTATTGATGTCTTACATGATTTATTTCCGAATGGATAACTGGACGAAGAGTATATTGAGTATAACACTTTGTAAGTAAAGCAGCATCCTATGATCTATTAGACCTATCGTAAAAGTAATAAGCCTCAGTATCCAAACTCCGTAAAACAGAAAAAGGTAATAAACTTAAATACGAAAGCATACTATGTCGACCATGACGTCGAGTTTAGTAGCTACATTCCTAAGAGCAGTTAGCTAACTTTTGAAGCCGACTTTTGTGTTTAAAATTTCCATTTTAAATCCATCAGATCTAGGCTTATGCTGATGAAATTCTAACAAAGAGAAGACACCGAACAAACATTCGTTCCCGTCACTCATGGGGTCTCCACATGGAATATCATTTCAATAGCAGCTGTTAAAGATCTAGCTTTACGCTTGCGAAATTCTAACAAAGGGAAGACGTCGAAATCCGGCAATTATAAATGTTATTTTTATGAAAAACTGAACAAACTTTCGTTCACCTGACCCAGGGAGGCTCTGCATGGAATATCGTTTCAATCGGCCTAGTGGCTTCAGAGGAGATGCTTGAAAATGTTGACAGTCAAGATACTCTCAGTGACTTTGAACAAAAGTCAAAGAATAGCATCGATCTTTGGCAACAAATTGTCTTTATCTGCTCGTTTAGTTACTCATATCTACCAAGAATTATGTATTAGACTGAATTAAAGTGATCAAAGTTCCCAAATCATAAGTCCGAGCTCGTTAGTGATATAAACCTTAATAATTCCGAAAAATTTTATGTGCACAGATATGGACCTAAAATAGAGGTGTGATTAGGTGCTCGCCAGTATTAAGCATAACATGCCTTCTAATACACCCGCCATGAGAAACACATCTCGTATCCTCTAACTCAATACTGACTTTTCTTATGGGCGATTAATTTGCATCTCGGGAGTATTTATCTAAGATAAATTAGCACCTTAGTCCACTAGCAGCTAGGTAATGACTAAATAAGATTTGCCGAACTAATTTTAGTTGTTTTCACTTGATATATCGTTTCGTAAAAATCGTAACTTTCATCATTTAGCAGTGATCAAAAGACTAAATCCTATTAATTTTTCCTGCTTTATAATATTCTCAACTCTTAAATTACTTTTGAACATCTCTTTTTTATTTTTATTTGTCTTTAATTAATGGCACAAGAAGACCAAATCTGCTTATCATTTCATCTTATGTATAGTATCCCAGCTTTCTCCAAGGTTATCTCAACAAACAACCGAGACAACAGATGAAGATGTCATAAACGATCAAACCCGACCTACACCAATTAAGGCCTGTTAGGTGGGGTTAGTCGGGTACACTTTTCTAAGAGAGTGTGTTTAGCATGCATATCTGTGTGTCTGTAGAATAAGTCAGTAAAATTAAAAGCGCGGTATTTTTTAATCCTTACTAGGCCACGACAGAGGCAATCAAATCGAAAATAAACTTTGAAACGGCCACATTATAGACATATACGAGGTCATCGTGTCTCCCATAAAAGTTTTTAACTGTTGACACAAGCTTCGTTGTATGATAACCCAGGGTCAATAATTTACGGGTAACCAGCTTCCGTCTATAAACGTTTTTTTTTTAATTAGGTTCTAGCATAACGGAGTAGCTAAGAGATATAAACCCCGTATGTAGCTGCCATGAATATTGCTACTCAAAAAATGGAACGTTAACTTTGGGACTAACTAAACACCTCTAAGTTTATAAGAAAACGACTATAAAAGTATTTTTCCATTGGCCTTTTGGTTCTGGAAAAGGGAAGTTTTTAAGGGCCTTTACCATATGTAGTTATTGAGGGCCATCTTGGCCATGTGACCAAGCTCAGCAGAACAAACTTTCGTTCCCCCGAACCTAGAGGTACCACATGAAATATAGCTTCTATATGCAAACAAGTTTCAGAGGAAAAAAAGATATGAAAATGTTGAGGGGTTCTCAGTAACCCTGAACAAAGGTCAACGAATGGCCTTGGCCTTTTCTGCATACTGTATTCATCTGCTTATTTTAGTTAACCGTGCTTACCAAGTACAATGCATTTGACTAAAAATCAATCCTCATACAAAGGCATAACGTACCAAAGCTGACCTTGCACATGAGATATGAGATATTATGTTCGTATCATGCGAATGCAGAATCATCATTTAATCAAACTTTGTAGGGCCTCAGTCATTAATGCTACATCCGAAGTCGCATGATCACCGGCCCTTGGGCTCTGGAGAAGAATATTTTTAAAAAATGGGTATGGAGTCCATCTTGTTAATTTGGCCAAGACCACCCGACAAATTCCCCTGACCAAGGGAGGTTCAAATTAAGTATGGCTTCAATCATCGCAGTGGATTTAGTGTAGATGCTTGAAAATCTTTGCAGGCGACAAAACCCAGTGATGTTAAACAATTATCAAAGAATGGCCTTGCACTTAGCAACATAATGTCTTCATCTGGTCATTTAGTTAAACAAATAGTATACCTTAGAATGAATAGTTCCAGAGAAATCTACAGGTGCGTTGCATTAATTTTATACCTATGCAAATTTTTGTCTTAGCATAAGTCTTAGCATATCCCCACTTGCATTCTGTCTTCGACTGAAAGTCTTTGTTATCAAAAAATCTTAAACTTACCATGGGAGTAAAAAGTGGGACACTGCTAAGTATTCCAGAAAATTTCACTACATGGAAAGTTGCAGAGAAGCGATTTTGAGACCTATAAAAGTTATCTTAACTATATTGACAAGTTATGAAACGCTTCCACGTAGTTTAAGTCTTTTTGGCGGAGTACAGGGATGTGGTAATGAAAAACCGGGCTCAACATTTCAATAACAAATATTCAAAAAAAGTGCTATATTTAATGAAACCCAGGATAAATTTCTTTCCTGCAAGAAATATGAGCCGCGACGCGAGAAAACCAACAATGTGGTTGTGCGCCCAGCGCAGACTCAGATCAGCCTGGGCATCCGCCCAGTCTGATCAGAGTCTTCGCTGTCCGCATGACGGTAGCTTGGACCCTTAGCTACCCTTTAAGCGCTTAGCGAAGAGCCTGATCAGACTTTGTGGATGCCCAGGCTGATCTGAGTCTGCGGTGGGCGCACAACCACATTGTTGGATTTCTCGTGTCGCGGCTCATATTATCCCTTAAAAAGAGCCAGACAGGACCTTCTTTGCAGCCAATTAGTATAGGTCCTGTTGTTAAAACAGTTAGTCTTGCTTTAGACGTTTAACTAATTGACTGCCTGTTTTATCCGATTTGCGAGTTATTAGAACAATACTTTTTACAACATTTTGACACTGACAACTGGAAAACAGGACAGACGACAGGAGTGGAAACAGTATACTTATGCAAGTGTTTCATACGCCTTATTATTTCATCCGTATTTGTTGTATTACAGGCTTTGAAACTGAGGTGCTGGCTCTTATTCTTTCTTGAATTTATCATTTTTCTTCCTGTTAATAGCACATCACGAAAATGGGGTTTTAGAAATAACGAAACATAGCAAGGAAATGTATGAAGCGTCAAGATTTTTCTATCCTTTATCCAAGCAGCGTACCTATTAGCAAGCACTGTTCACACGTTTTCGCGGTAATAAAAAAGATGAATGAAATCACCAATTCAGTGTTGTTAAATGGTTAAGACAGGAGATGAAACAAGCAAGCAGATGCGAAATTTAAAGTGTCTTAAGCAATCGTAAATTACCCCATCCATCTCTTCTGTCATGTTAAATTTCCAATCATCAGTACCGAACCGCAAGCGAAATTGCATTAAAAGTATTTTTGCAAAATAGCTCGCAGATAGGATAGTAGAGGTATTCTATTTATCAAACGTTTAAAGCACGCTTCACAGTTTCTAGCGCAGGACTACACTAATTTCCTCGAAAGGCAGTCATACCTTTCTCTTTTTGAGGCTAAATATTTTCTAGCAGGTGAAAATACATCCGGGTTTGCATTAAATAAAACGTGTTTGAATATATTTTATTGAAATGCCGAGCTCAGGTTTTCATTACCATATTCCTATATATCGCTAAAACGTCTTAACTTACCATTAGTGCTAGGCCCGAAATCTGTAGCTAGGCTAGAAAACACTTTCGCTCTCCCTAAAGAGTAGAGTTTGGCACCCATGTGGATGTTATACCCTGTACCCCTCTGTACAAAATAAAGCCCGGAGACATTCTGAGAAATCCCGCTGGGGCGCTAGAGGGGTGAATTTGTAAAAATGACAAAAAATGACTATTTCCTCTCATTTTTTTTAAATCTTGAAAAAATCCTGTCGTCTTAATTTTGTATTAAACTAGACCCATATATACGTTGCCACATATATGTTTTAACAAATAAGACCTTCCAAGGTGAGGTAAGTATCAACAAAGGGGCCCAGTGAAGGGAAAATTACCAGTAGTATAATTTTCGTAATTTTGACCCCACCCTATAAAAATGTTATGTTCTGATTCACTGCTAAGAGATTTTAATATTATGTTAGTATGGAGGGTTTGCATATAGCCTATGACAGTTTTTAAGTGCATAACATTTTTGTTCGAGATAATGGGCGTGCCACGGTAAAACAAGATATATGAATGCGAAATTCTCTGAAACCAATGACTATTTACATTTAAACTACAACTGTCTCTTATTGTCATGGAATTAACACATTTTCTTTGAATTTTGAATACTGAAATGTTTAAATAAATATATGAATCTCGTATTTAAAGCAAATTTGGCACACATGCCAGTCATAAATATTAATTTTATATAGACCCTGAAGATAAAGTCTACCCTTCGGTAAGCCGCAACCCTGTTTAATCTGTATCGAAAAAATTCCCTCACCACGACAAGGTGGTAGCCTGTTCATGGAGAATATATACATATTTATATGTGTTACTAGCCTACATATGTTACATATTTATGTATGTTACATATGGACATATTCATATGTAAAATACAATTTATACAAAATGTACAATATGATTCCATTATACTGTATAAAGCTATGATTTCATTTTAAAATCTTGTGGAACCAAGGCTATTTCGAACTTTAAAGTGCTTAAGTGCATAGTATAACCTAATCGCCAGTACTGTCTTCACCTGCTTCAGGACGATTTCCACAGTTGCTTGTTTCTGTTCATTTGCATGCTAAAGCATCTAGATTTAAGGAGGTCACTGTAGGTAGGGATAGGCCCAGTTACCTTGGCCCTGTGAGTCTGGTTGTTAATACATGTTTGCAGTGAACGAGCCAGTGACGTTGCTGTGTGCGATGGAGCCCTGTATCTGTCTCCAGCGGGATTAAACTGAACCTCCCAGAACCATACAGGACATACAGCAGTGGGGACAAGCAATGTCTTGCAGCCCAAGACTTTGGATATCCATGTGTGCAAACAAGAAATCCCTCCCCAGGCAGAAAAAAATCTGCTACTGGTACCATGTAATCCTATACTAACGGTTGCATGTGGGCAGATGGATCTCATCGGCCTGGGAGGATAATTAGAACTACATGTAGAAGGGTAGGTGCAATCCTTAGCCTTGGTTGGCAGTCCACCTAGGTGTATATGTTATATTCATTGACTTGCTGGGAAAAACAAGACGCCGCTTCCGACTCATTGAGACTTTCAACCCTAGGGATCAATTAGGGTTGGTGTAGACCCAGCATCATAGAGTGAACGTCTTCCTAAAATAATTCAACGCCAAGGATGGAATGACTCTTTTACGAAACAGACACGTGTTCATGACCAAGGCGAGTCATATAATTTTCATGGAATTCGGCTATGCTCAACATAAACAGCCTGGAGAGGAATGGGCTCCATCAGGTTGATTTTTGTCCAAGTAACACTATGGAAGACAGACCTAATGATACTTTCATACTGAGTCTGTAGCGGTCCGGCTTAACAATGATCACGCCTACCGTTTGACGTTAGGAAGTAGTTGATAAGTGTGCGACTGATGTGACAAAGGTCAAGAAAATGAGAGGTAGGGAGAACATCTCAGTAGGAACCTGGAATGTGAGGGCTCTGAGGCCATTCGGAAAACTTAAAGAACTGATTAACAAAATGGACAGGCACCACTGGAAAATATTGGAGCTCTGAGAGATGCATTGAGAACTTTGGTGAACTTCCAACGGATGACAGACACAAGGTTTACATCAGTAAAACAGAAGTTTCCTAGTGCATAAAAACATGGTCAGTGCTGTCTTAGGTTGCCAACAAGGCTGCAGCAGACTCTCCGTTTGCAAAATAAAAAGACAGGCAATGATCAGGAATTAACACAATCAAATCCCACATCCCGCATTCCCAATAGGGAAAGAAGCACACACACACACACACACGGAAAAATGACACAAGTTCACGAAAGACACACACGGAAAACCAATGAGCAGCTCTTTCCCAAACAGGTGGTCATTCAGCTACCCTAATCAACAACAGCATCAGCATCTATTTGTATCTATTTTACTTTTAAGTCACATAACAAGCAAAACAAAAGGCAGATTTGGTAGCAAAACAGGTGACCGAACCGCCAAAGAACATGGACAAGCGGACATAGCACATTGTAACATCAAAGAACCACAACAGAAGTACCGCCTTGGAATGGTCAGCAAAAGATTACTTGGGATGGGGGTGGGGGTTTAAACATGAATAACTTGATCCAAACCTTGCCCTTAGCCTCTATAATGGTTCAACCAAACCACAACGATCGCAGTTTACTGAACAGGCCAATGAATGCAACAATGTGGACAATAAGAACAAATGATACAAAAACATTTAACATCTATTTTTACTTATTTTCTAAAAAAAATTTTACTATAAAGCACGACGGGAAGCAAAGTGGGCAGCTATACAGGTGACCAGATTGCTAGCGGACCAGACAAATATTCACAAGAACAACAGTGAAGAACCACAGCAGAAGTACAGCAAGCAACTCCTTTCAATGTCTTCCTGAACAAGATGACAAGAAGGTAGACCATTTCTACCAGTAAGTCTAGTAATTCATAGACCAATTCCTACGAAGGACATTCTGGTTGTACAAGGTGATTGGAATGGTAAGTGGAAGGGAATCACAGACAGACTGGAGAGACGTATGTAGACCCTACTGCAGTGCCGAGACAAATGAGAGACGTCTTAAACTCTTAAATTTGCAACTGTAACAACATAGTACTGACAAATACCTGGGCCCCGCAATTCATCCACAAGGTGGACATAGCACAGCCCAGACAGGAAGCATCAAGACCAGATAGACAATATCTGGGTGAAGAAGCGGTTTCAGTGAGGGAAACAAGGAGCTCTCTTAGTGCAGACATAGAAAGTGTACATAAAGGCCCTGTCACACTACAACGTTTCAGACAACGTATGCCGACGTATGAAAAATTTATCCAATACGCTGGCATACGCTGGCGATAAATTTAAACATCAAACAGCAGCCGGTTTTGGAACGCACACATGGCGTACTGAAACGTATAAATGACTTATTCACAACTTATCCCTAGCGTATACATATAACTTATACAAGCGTATTACAGCGTGTTCCCAGCGTATCTGTAGCGTTCTTGTCTTATGCCGAACGCATTCACAACGTTAGTCTAACTTACGCGGACCTTATGTATAGCGTGTTGGAGCGTGCTTCGACGATCAGATGTAAAGCGAAGGCTCTCTACAACACTTTTTATTGTAGTGGACGTGAATCGATGGACATGCCTAAAAACGAAAATTAGAGAACTTTGCAGGTAGTAGCTGACCCAAGAAAACTCCATCTTTACCACTTGCATGCCTACCGTCGTCCCAATCATCACCCGACTGCCGTGCCTACGATGGTAGCCAACCTCCCTCTCGCGCAGACTCCAAGCCTCTTTAGTGGTATCCGTGGCGGCATCTGCAGCAGCCGTGGTGGCATCTGAAGTATTAACCCCCTCTCAAGCCCCAAAACGACAAGCAGAAGCGGCCCAAGAAGATTCCTTATTTAAAAGTGATGAATGACTGATCTGTATCCAATATATACTCAGCGTCAATGAAAACGCACCAGTCTTAAAATGTAAAATTTTTGCTTAAATTCAATGATCATACTATATCAACAGGGTATAGCTATCATATCGGATCATCTTATTACGCCCATGATGTCATTCTGCCTGAACGGACGCTGTGAGTGTGTGACGTAACATAAGCTCTGAAATCAAGAAAAACGGAATTCTACCATAATTTCACACGGCGGCAATTCCTCAATGGTGGATTTTGCTAGAGTAGAGATACCCTATTAAAACGCCATAGAAAAGAAATCCAGGCCACCGAATGCAACAAAGTGATTTGGATTCGAACGTCACTTTATTGTCACGTTCATCAAACAAGGGCAGACAAAAGTAACTAAAGGTAAATTTGATAATTTTTGCAACCTAAAATGCTGAGATAAGTAGTAGTAACAAAATTTCAGAAGTTCTGTGGGGCAAACGTCAACCGTTACCCAGCCAGAGCATGACGTTACATGGATAACGTCACCCTTATTCGCCGAACCGCGTCATAATTTAATGGTGGAAAAGGAGATTTTATTTGAAGAAACCTTCCAATAAACGATTCATTTGCAATCAAGAGTCTGGCAGAGCACGAAATATGGATTTATTACGCTTTAAATGTGTCATTTGATATCGACTGTTTTCAAATACGTCAGTATTGACGCCTCGCTTGATAGCACCCACTGAAGAACGAAATTTAATTTGCAAACATTCTTTCTCAATACAAGAAAATAAAGATTAACCAAATTGTCTATTACATAAAACCAAACATTAAACGAACATAATGTGCCATAAGTTCCAAACTGGTGCGTTTTCATTGACGCTGAGTATATATATAGCTGAAGCCCAGGCCGCTGGCGGATATGTTACCTAAATACGCTCAGTGCGTTCGTGACACGTTGAATAAGTTCTAAGGTCGTCAGGCATAGGTTGGATACGTTCTGGATACGTTCGGTATAAGTAACAGGTAAGTTACCCATCAGTTAGTAATAAGTTACGCGTACGCTAAACAACTGACCTGCTGGCTGCCGACGTATGTCAGCGTATGATTAACTTACAAGTTACGTGCATGAACGTATGCATAACTTACCTGTCGCGTACACCAAACTTATGACTAACTTATAGACAATACGTCGGCGTACGCTGAAAATTTTATGCATGCACAAAATTTTGGGCCGCATTCGACGTACAACAACTTATACCAACGTATTTGAGCGTGCTCGTAACTTGTTCATAACGTACCCCTCACTTATTCAACGTACACCAGCGTGTTTGCTAAATTTCTCATACGTCGGCGTACGCTGATGCTATACGTCACTGTGTGACAGCCACATAACCAATTGATGATAACTTCTCGAGTTGGTCTGAAGGAGACCAGAAAGACAACCCAGCCAAGACTCAGGTAACACCGTGAGAAGTTCAAAAAGCCTGATGTGGCATGCACGTTCCAAGTAACAATAAGTGGGAAATTTGCACTACTCATCAGTCGTCTGAGGAATGATGATCTATCTATCTATCTATCTATCTATCTATCTACCTACCTACCTACCTACCTACCCATCCATCCATCCATCCATCCATCCATCTATCACGTCTTAACCCCTGAGGGGGACACAGACGGTGTACTTGTGTACACTCCGGTGTTGCAGGTTGAAAGCCTACATATAGCCATGTAGCTATAGTAGGGATCTTTAATCTGCACAGGGGATTACTCTCCCTGAACAGGGAGCCTCCAGTTAACGTCCCGATCCGAAGGACGGCACACTTGTTAGCATCATTCCTGCAAATGATGCTAGAAAAAACGCGTTCGGACACAGGAAGATTTCATCCCCGGTAAGGAACGAACCCACGACCTCTGGCTTCAGAGTCAAGTGCACTTGCCACTAAGCCACCGCGCTTCATAAGATAGCATGATAGCACGACATAGATGGCATGATTACAAACTACAATGCAGCAATGACTGACACAGCCGGTGAAATACTTGGGATGAAACGACAGAGGACAAAGTCCTGGGTCACCAGAGATGTTTATGATCTCTCTGTTGAGAGGAGGGATATGAAGAATAGCCGGTATGAAACAGCAGGCGGGGAGAGCATGAACGATCTGTAAAAAGATCTGAAGAACAGAAGAATGGCCAACCCCATTGACTCCGTCGCTGGTTACTACGCTCCCTCAAGAGAGCCAACAACCATTACTACCAGAACTACAGAACCATCAGCCTCAACGTGAAGTCATGCTGAAGCCATCTTGAACAGGCTGAAACCCATACTTGGATTGATTATCACTGAATAAAGGCTGGTTCTACTGCCGGAAGAAGCATAACAGAACAGATAGGCTTATCCTCTGTTGAAATTACTCAGGTGAGCAGATGGTCATTTTTGAGTCTCCTGGGCGTTTCTCGAAATGTCTCCGGGCCAAAATCTATGGTAAAATAAATGTATATTTTAATGCGTAGGGTTGCCAAACTCTACTATTAAAGGAGAGCGAACCTCTTCTTTTCATTTTGGGCTCCTGGACTATGGAAGTATTTCAGCAATTGTCAATATAATCAAGATAACGCTGCAGGGTGCAAAATCGCTTCTCTGCAATATTCTATACAAGCAACTCTTTTGAGGGTCTTAGCATGGCCCGTTGATATATTTCCAAGGTAATTGTGAGATTTCTTGACAATTAAGACTTCCAGCTGAAGCTAGAGTGCAAATGGGGATATGCGAAGACTTATGAAAAATTTGCATAGGTATAAAATTAACGCAACGCACCTGTATCGTTTAAGCATTTTCCCCATACAAAAGCAAAACATACCAAAGTCGACCTTGCCATAAATTAAACTTAGCAGTAAATTTATAGAGTAACTACACTTCAGGAACTGACTGAAGCAGATCCCAAACCCTATCCCCAACAAAAAGGGAAAGATTGACAAAGACATCCCAACAAACAATAAATAACAAGTGATAAGCCGAGTCAGCAGCTCTTTCCGAAATAGGTGGCAACTCAGCTATCTTTACTGAACTAAATAATTTAGACCAAAAGAACGGTTACAACAGACTAAGCAAATTAAACAAAAAACATTTAACAACTATTTTTACCTTTTATCTATTTTTATTATAGAAGGGTTAAACTGAGAACACAATAAATTAAACAGCATCGAAACATAAAGCAAATGCAACCGCAACGAAAGTACCGCCTTGGGACGGTCAGTAATAACTACTGGGGGTTTTAAACCGGTTTTACTGGGCCAAAACCTTCACCCTCACCCTCCGCCACGAGTTCAGTTCGTATGGAGGTCCCCTAAGTACAACTTACTTAATACCCCGCGCATACTGAAATATAAACAGATTTACTGAAGAAAATATCTGAAAAGTGTTGAAATATGTAAGGAGTTGAATTCACAAAGTATGTACTCTACCAATCATTTTCAAGCTACAGTCGCCTGACATTTTGGTAAGTTCTAAACCGAGACAGTTTGTCATAAAATGTTTTTCAGCTTCTAACTTTATCATGCACTTTTTGGTTCGTTGGGTGGGCGTGTTGGGTTAAACAGCCCTTTGACACAGTCTTTTTCAGTCCATATTTAGCCGTCTACCAGAGAGAGGGGGGGGGGGGGGGTGGAAGAGGTATTATAGGTAAGAGAAACATATGCAAATAACAGAAGGTCTTTATCCTTCTTTTATCCAAATCAGTAGGACGTCCCTTCACTGTAAGTTACCCAGCACAATCGCCCGACCCGACAACCCTACTCTTTATGCACATCTTCAGTATCTCTGCATCTTATCAGCAAGGTACTGAAAAGCTCCAATGAAAGCTTTGAAAGGAATTGAGCACTATCACCCATTAAGTAATATGTGCAATGGTTGTAAAAAGACTACTTCAAAAGCCTGTTAGTTTGTCAAAATATTTTAAGTATCAATATTCTTCTCGCATGTCTTCAAAATGTCTTTGAACTATCTGCAAAATATTGAAAAAGAATAAATGACAGTTCTGCGAGAATTTGCTTTCACAAGGTATGCAGTATCTACGTAATTTAATACGTGCAGTGGTCGGAAAATGTTTAAATTTACAACCTTGTCAATTTGTGAAAACTTTGGCGTCAAAATTCTTCATTCACATCTTCACTACGTCTGTGACATATATGCAAAGTATTGAAAAGATCCAATGAAAGCTCTGAGAGGAGTTGATTTCAGAAAGTATCACTTATCAACCATTTTTATATGTACAGTGGTTTGGAAAATGTCAGTTTGTCAAAAGATACCTTTTCAGCACTAAATTTCGTCATGCAGGTTTTCAATATATTTATATATCTCTTACAGTTATCGTTGAATTTGTTCGTTATTCGTTAGCGCATGAGTGAAATACTGTTTAATGTGAGAATAAATATTTTAATGTTGTGAAAACGTATGTCTGTCACCGCGTAGACTATATGCAACTGTGTAGTAGAAAATGGTTTCACAAATGATCTGATACTGTGACTTTCTATTTTCTGTATCTTATTCTTTTTCTGTCGTATTCCCTACTTTTCTCATAAACATTTTCTTTTCTTATCTTGTATGATCCTAGGCTATATCTAGTCGTTTCTCATACTGATTTGTTTTTCTTTTCTTCGCCTTTTCTCTCTGTTTTGTGTGTTTCATAAGTTCATTAAACTGCATTTTTAATTGACATCTAAATATGTTATGAAAAGTAAGATCCTTTGGAAGCAAGATAGAAAAAAACCTACTGAAAGTAAAAATGACTATGATGTATGGTTTGGGAAACATGTTTTATGTGAGTCAATGACTTACTTCTGTATCCCTTTCATCTTACTGTATATTGCTATGTCATGTAAAGATTGTTATATTTATATTCATGTGAACAGTATACTGAATAAAATATTGTTTACACTATATCTATAACATGTATGTCAAGTATTAAAAAGCACAAATGTAAGCTCAAAGAGAAATTGATTTTACAAAGTATGCACGACCAACCATTATTGAATATGAGCAGAGGTCGGAAAATGGGTAAGTTCCAAACCCTATTAATTTGTCAGATTTCTTTTTAGCATGGAACTTCTTTATGCATATTATTCCATATGTCTGTAACATGTCTGCAAAGTATTGAAAGGATCCACAGAAAGCTCTTAGAGGAGTTGAGTTGATCGCATAGGTTACAGTATTTATCTTCAGGCAAACTACAAATATATAATTTGAAGAATACCAAAAATGGCATAACTCTTGCAATGTTGACGTTTATCCCCCTTTTTCCTTCCACACATGTACTGTCTCACGGTTATGTTATTTTTATTATTTAAATAACATATGACAAAAGCTACCAAACAAGTATCGACGGAAAGACACATTGGGTGACAAAATGACTAAGTTCAAAATAAGTTTTGAATAGTTAGATCCTTTGGAAGCAAGGAATACATGAAAGAGAACAGAAAATAGCAGACGCGGTTTACTTGAGTCTGTTCATGACCAGTATTTAAATGAGCGACACCAGCCACGCTCCCTAGCACCGGCTTACGCGGTCTCTGTTTTCAGAATAACTCAAATGAACTCAATGATCCCAAAGGACCAGAAAATATAATCTCCACAATGGTAATGTACGGGGAGACGTTTTACGGCCGCCACGCGGCACAAGCACTAGCTGCAGTAAAGATTAATAAGTTCTGAATAGTAAGATCCTTTGGAAGCAAAAAATACATCAAAGAACAGAAAACGGCAGACTCGGTTCATTTGCGTCTATTCATAACAGTACTTAATGTGCGACACTAGCCATGCCCCCTATCGCCGGCTTAAGCGGAACCCTACTTTCAAAATAACCCAAATTAACTCAATGATCCCGAAGGACCAGAAAATGTAATCTGCACTATGGTAATGTACGGGGAGACGTTTTACGGCCCCACGCGGCACAAACACCAGCTGCAGTAAAGATAAATAAGTTCTGAATAGTAAGATCCTTTGGAAGCAAGGAATACATCAAAGAATAGAAAATAGCAGACTCGGTTTAATTTAATCTGTTCATGACCAGTAATTGAATGTGCGACACGAACCATGCCCCCTATCAATTTGTCGAAAGTTTATTTAAGCATCAACCTTCTTCATGAACAGCTTCATTTTTTTGTAACATATCCATAAACATTAAAGAAAATATTCAATAAGAAGAAGAGCTCTGGGAGAATTTGATATGACAAAGTATGCACTATCAAATATTATTATATGACCAAGATGTAACACACAATTTCATTGGCTAATTTGACGTCACGAGCCGGTCAATATTATGCAATATTCACCGGCCAGTCAGTAAAGATTACTTTTATGCTGACGTCATTTGTATTTTCGTGACGTAACGTCTGATGTACGTTATCGTAAATAGTGTAACGTTGCAAAATAATTCCATATAGTACCATCATGCATACATAATTATCATATAATAAAACAATTATTGACCTTTATTTCGGTGAATATGCAGTTTTTAGTGACCTGCAAACAACTAATTGACCTCCGCTACGCGTCGGTCAAAATGTTGTTGCAGGTCAATAAAACTGCACATCCACCTCTTCAAAGGTCAATAATTGTATTTTATTTACTACGAGCAGTTGTCGGAAAATGTTTAAATTTGAAACCGCGTCAATTTGCGAAGAAAATAATGCTGCATTCATCTTCTTCAAGTACGTTTACATTATGCCTGTGACAATCCAAATAAAGCCCTGAGAGGAGTTGATTTCAGAATGTATGCACAATCAACCATTATTTAGTATTATCGCGGTAGGAAATTCCAAACCCTGTCATTTTTCCAAAATATTCTATCAGCATCAAACTTATTACTGCACATCTCAATATGTCTGTTATATAAATGTATGTATCCATACCAAACGTATTGCGACAGATGCGCGTTCCTGTATTTAACTTCGTCAGTGTCGCTTAACCTAGACCAAACTTAGTGCGACAGTCGCGCGTTTCTGCATTTAACTTCTTCTGTGTCGCTAAACCCCAAAAGTATATATATGATGTGTTTTAAAAAAGTCCAATATAGCTTTAAAGGTAGGTTCCTGTACTTTGGAATGCATCATAATTTTGATGATCTTTCATCCAAATTGTTGGAAAGCACTTATAAAAGGGAATGAATAAGTTTCACTAAAAAGTGTAAATAAAAAAAATATAGAAAAGTTGTTTTGCTAGGGATTTCCTAACTCTGCTTCGCACACCAGTTAGAGTTATTTTTAGTTCGCCCCATAATAGATAACACAGCTGAGGTCATGCTGCATTGCATTTTTGGATAGTTTTAACCCATCCGCCATGCCAGGACCTCTAGGAGAGCTCACGGCAAGAGAAAATTGACCTTTGGAGAATGATATCAGAAATCGCGCTCTTATAGACATAATAAACATAGTAATTTTTAGAAATGGAATTCCAACGAAAGAAAATAAACCAAAAGGGAAAACGACTCTTTTCTTCAACATCTGACGAGTTTCTCAGTAGCAACAAATTCAGAAAAATAAGAGAATTGAATACTGCTCAGAAAAAGACGAAATTATTTTGTGGACATAATTGTTATCGCTAGTCCAGGAACCTACCTTTAAGAGTAGTTGATTTCACAATGCATGCACTGTCAATAATAATGGAATATGTACAGAGTTCGGAAAATTGCTAAATTCAAGATGCTAAACACACTGTCTTAGAAAAGTGTACCCGACTAAACCCAGGCTTTTAAATAGGGTAGATCTGGTTTGGTAATTTATGGCATCTCCGCCTGTGACATCGGTTATTTCTTGGGATAAACTTGGACTAGGCAAGGAAATCTTGCGTAAGATGATATGATACCCAGACGTACATTTTCAATCAAAATTAATTAGAAAAAGTCAGAAAACATTGTAAGTGCTCCAAAGTAATTTTAGAGTTAAGAATATAATTAAGCAGAAAAAAATAATAGGATTTAGTCTTTGAATCACTTCTCTGGGTTTACAATTAAGTTTTTTGCTTATTTGTATGGCGAGTAAAAGTCACTCAAAATAGTTCTGCATATCAAATAAAGTCATGACCCAGCTGCCAGTGGACTGAGCAGACAACTCCGCAGATGCAATTCAATTGCTAATAAGGAAACTCAGTAGTTTGTTATTGGATACTTAATGCAATAAAACCTTTTAAAGGGGTGGAGGTTGGGGTGCCTACCAGACCCTTTTTGCCCACCAGCAAACTGCTTTTTTCAGCTGATAATAAGAATATAGTGTCCGCCATTCTAAACCGGAAGTGGTTATTCTCAATAAGATATACTTTTGGAATATTTGGATTATAAACATGGGTGGAGTAAATTAGCATGAACCAGGGAAATCATATTATAAGCTGCGTTTCTTTTTCAATGTTAGCGACAGTCAAACATTCTTTATACGTTAAACCAACTTTTTGGGAGAAATCCTTTCTCATTCTTTACCCTCCAAAATAACTTTTTATGCCTAAATCATCTTTTTCAGTGAAACTGGCATCTACACTAATTTAAATAGATTGACTATTTGAATATTTCTGGTACCGTTACATATCGAAAACGTGCAATACTGCCATCGTATTGAAGGATCCACAGTGAAGCACCACGGTAAATGTGCACCATCAAATTTACGACAGTAATTTAAATCCTGCCATGTCGACGAGAAATCCTCTTCTGCAATCACATTGTGACCATGAGGTGTCTGGGAGACCCAGGCTTGGCACGTAATTCCATAATTCGTCACTGATACTGTTCCTAAGTAGTCCGATTGGGAAAGATAGCTCAGGCAATCATCGTCCCCTGGAAAAGTAAGTTATTTTGTTGATGTTCAAATATCCTGATATTTGCCTATAAAAACGTGTCAATGCATAGTTAGAGGTATTGGTATAATACCGATATAAGCGACATGTGAGACACATAAAACGACTCTCCGTACTTCATCATAGTCGTGTGTATATTTTCTGGTCCTCTTGGGAAATTTGGGCTTATTGGGAAAACTGAATGCTAGAAATCATGGTTCAGATTCATTAAGCTAAAGATTTTTTTACTTCAACCTAGTTAGTGATATTGAAATTTAAAGAGTAACTACAATTCAGGAACTGACTGAATTAGTTCCCAAACCCTATCCCCAACGTTAAAGGGAAAGATTGACAAAGACATCCCAACAAACAATAAATTACAAGTGATAAGCAGAGTTTACTTAATGTATTAACAAATTCATTTCCCATTGCCCAGCCACAATGCTCTTTTCTTCTGTTACCACTGACTTTATCTTATTATATAGAGGATCTTACATGAGTGCTCATGTATTATTGAATTTATTAAACGAGTTGGGGAAAAAGATAAGATGCGAGGCTTTGCCGAGCATCTTATCGTTTTTCTCCAACGAGTTTAATAAATTCAATAATACATGAGCACGAATGCAAGATTCTGTTTATCATATGACACTAAAATCATATTTTCTCAGCAGATTTTGCACTAAAACGTCACGATTTCGCCATCAGGTCAACGCATAACGTTACGACGTAATTTGCATATTTAATCCACTAGTGGATTATCGTTTTTAATGCATGGCTTTATTACACTCTCAGATGTGACGTCATATGATAATATTACTTAAGGTAAATGGTATTCTTTCAATAGATTTGACAATTGTATATTCATTGTAAAGCTTGGTTCCCTTCTTAATCGTGATCAAAAGTTAAAGTACAGTATTTGAGCCGCGACATGAGAAAACCAACAAAGTGACATATGCGTCCAGTGAAGACTCAGATCAGCCTTGGCATCCACGCAGTCTAATCAGAGCCATCGCTGTTCGCATGGAGCTAGCTGAGTCCATTGACTACCCTTTAGGCGCGAAAACGAAGTATTTGATCAGACTATGCAGATGCTGCGAGCACATGCCACTTTGTTGGTTGTCTTATGTTGCGGCTCATTTGCTTCTATATGGGAAATGTTAACCCATTTCTGGAAGAGCTTCGCCGTCAAGAGAAGCCAGCAGAAAGAATTCCTGGAACTCTCCACACCAGCAAATGTTGAGGAAACTCCTTAAAATGTTAACTTGACTTCAATGTAGCTAGTGAAGTGCTGGTTGGCGGCCGTAAAACGTCTCCACGTACACTATCCTTATTACAGATTATATTCTATTTTTGACCTTTGAGTTCTGAGAATAGACTCTGAGGAATAAATTAAACGATTGGTTTAGACAATTTCTAGATCATCGCTTGTTATTCATTCAGACCCTGTTTGATACATATCAGTCTTTAATTGAGCCGCGACACGACAAAACCAACAATGTGGTTGTTCTCCCAGCGCAGACTCAGATCAGCCTGGGCATCCGCCCAGTCTGATCAGAATCCTCGCTTTGCGCTTAAAGGGTAGCTGAGGGCCTAAGCTACCTTCATGCGGACAGCGAAGATTCTGATCAGACTGGGCGGATGCCCAGGCTGATCTGAGTCTGCGCTGGGCGCACAACCACATTGTTGGTTTTCTCGTGTCGCGGCTCAATTTTTTATTTGACTGCCTAATTGAAATCAAGACTTACTCTTGTTTTCGTCATCAGATCATGTCAGGGTCGCTAATGAGGCTTGAGCAGCCGAATCTTTTAATTGAGCCGCGACACGACAAAACCAACAATGTGGTTGTGCGCCCAGCGCAGACTCAAATCAGCCTGGGCATCCGCCCAGTTTGACCAGACTCTTTGTTAGGTGCTCAAAAGGTAGCTAAGGGTCTAAGCTATCTCCATGCGGACAGTGAAGACTCTGATCAGACTGGGCGGATGCCCAGGCTGATCAGAGTCTGCGTTGGGCGCACAACCACATTGTTGGTTTTGTCGTGTCGCGGCTCAATTACAGAATAGGCTCAGTCCTTCTTTCAGATATGTTCTCTGGCCTTGAAGTTATTCCTTTAGATTTTAATTTGGCTTCCCTGCAACTGATGTTGTACCGCGTGGCGGCCGTAAAACGTCTCCCCGTACATCATCCGTAGAGCAGATAATACTTGGTTTTGTCCTGCGAGATCATCTGATATATTCTGAGGAATCAAAAACATTTGATTGGTTTGGACTCAGTCTAGATCATCGCATTTTATTCATTTGGACCTTTTTTAAATTCTTATCAGTCCTTGATTTGAATGCCTTATTAAACACAAGCAATTAAAGTATGTTTGTCTCTGATTTTGGTCACTATAACATGTCAGGGTCAGTGTCGAGGCTTGAGTAGCCGAATCTGCAAAGTATGGCCCAGATCTTATCTTCTTTTGAATGTGATCTCTGCTCTTGAAGGAGCTCCTTTGGCTTTTAATTTGTAAAAATTGGGCTTTAAATATGATCTTTACTATTCAATACATGTAAATATAGCTGGAATACGCCCAATTTCTTTGCTTCGAGTGAGACCTAATCAAGGACTTCTGAAGTATAAGATAGCAATCTGTACCCGCCCGTCTAAGGGCGGGCGTGTCAAGAGGGCCATCATATACTACTTATGACAGTAGTTGCCTCTCAAGGTGCATTCAAACTTACCTACGAGAATTTCATATGAGAAATTGAATCCGCGTGCGCTTATGATCTCGTTTGTCGTAAACAGTATATGCAGGTGGTTTAAACGTGACTTCACTATATGAGCTTCTGTATCATCAAACGTTCCACAGAAAATGCTGATTAATCCATGTCTGTCTGACACCTGAAACTCAAACACACATGCCATCCAGTAAAATCTTCAAAGGAAAAGCGGCAACTATTTTCTTGGCATTTGGACTCATTGCACTCATTCCGAGTCAGCTTGAATATAAAGTTCTGCTAAAGCTCTTGCCAGAGGGCTTTGGCTTTATTATAAAAATACACAACTGCACATGAACAGACTCAATATAAACCGAGTCTGCCATTTTCGTTTCTCTGTGTATTTTTGCTTCCTTCAGGTTTTTTTCAATAGAAACATATACTGATTACCACTGGAAACAAAACTGAACAAATACAAGAACAATGCTGGACGAAATAGTTCATGGCCCAAGTTTACGATAAGAGACGCACTCAATCTTACAAAGAGGAACTATAAAGGAAATCCCCTTTGGATGACTTGCAAGACATGTAAGAATTTCTAGTGACTTAATCCAATAAAGCCGATAAGTTGACTCTTCTCTCCTCATACACTGGAACGGTTCATTAGGCATTTACAGACCATGGGCCGTATTTGTAAAACGACTTAAGTGGTTGCTATGCTGTTGCTAAGGCTGGATTTCTTTGTAGGAGATTCCCTATAACTATGCAATTTGCTCTGTAAGAACAGTCTGAAAAAGACTGTTCCTCCAGAGCAAATTTCATAGTTGTGGGGAATTTCTTTCATAGAAATTTAGCCTTAGCAACACCATAGCAATGACTAAAGTGCTTTTATAAACACAACCCCTGGATTTTGTGTTATACACGTGTATACCTGACCCCACATCCCAACTTACCACTAATAAATAAATAAGTAAACAAATAAATAAATCAGTCAATGAAAATCCACGCGAATAGACATATGATAAGAAAATCAGAGGCTCTTTCTAATTATTTCATTATTAGGGCCATGGGGTCATTAAACACTCAAACACAATAATGCCAAAATCAGGACTCTTCTAACCTAATCTGCTGGATTGGTCCATTTTAGCCGCTATAACGACAGAACTTACAAAGTGGCGTGTGCACCCGGTAAAAACCCAGATAAGCATAGGCACCAGCCCAGTCTGATCAAAGTCTTCGCTTCCTGCAGGAAACTAAGAAGACCTTTAGCTACACTTTGAGCGTTCGGCAACGGTTCTTATCAGACTGGGCGTTTCGCAGTGGTACATGCTACTTTGTTGGTTTTGTTGTGTTGCAGCTCATTTGTCATTTGCATTCCTGAATTTTGTGCTATGCACTTGTATTAATGAGCCCCTACACTACCCCCACTCAAAATAAATAAAAAACTAAATGAAAAGCATAGACAAGTGATAAAAAAAATGGAAGGATTCTCTTAATTACCTCATTATTAGAGTCATACATTAGTAAACACTACACTGGTCTTAGACTAAAATGCTGAGACATCAGGGGCCAGTCTATATTATTTCACGAATCACTTGAGTTATTAAAAGAAATACATGTAACATATCGTCAGTCAGATTATAATATTGTAAGCTATCATAAAATAAAAGAGAGAACAGAAAAGGAAAATATCACACTTATAAAAACAAACAACAAAAACAAATTGAACTTAAACAAAGAAAGAAATAAAATTTACAATACAGAATATGCTCTTGTATTATTGAACTAGATGTTAATAGGTTATTCCAGGTTACTACTCAAGTAGGTGATCTTGATCTCGTGAGTTTCTAGGATTTCGCTTAACATTAAAGTCTGTACATTTATAGATGCTGCCATGGTTACAGTATCAAATGCTAATACTTAAGTTGATGACGCGTTCTAGGCACATCCATCTTTTACGTATTTGTCTCGAGTATTCTCCATTTTGCCCCTGTTTATTTGAAATGTATATTTACTTCCTATGCACGATATAAGTTTGGCGGCTGGGGTATTAAAGCCTCATGTTTAAGTCTATCTATAAGAATCACCTTAAAATTTAGTATCATTGAAACAGAAACTAAGTGTTGAAATAAATTAATGCAACGAAGTGCTGATGGATGGATAGACAGATGGATGAATTGCGATTTTACATCCTTTTCAACAGCATTTCAGTTATATCTGGACAATGGAACGGTAATAATTAAAGGCTGTGTGCAATGGAACTCCGTTTCACTCTTAAGGACAAATATTTGATATTGTTTTCAGAAAGATACATTTTCCTTTTAAATTCATAAAAAAAAATATGTAAAATATTGACTGGCCTAAGATATGTTGTCATGGCAACAGTATTAGCTTGGATATCTCAAGTATCGCATTTTACTTTTTTTTCTACTATTTTCATTCTTACTTCAACTTAACCCTGAAAATTTGAGCAAACTCGATGCTTACAGTCAACCTCTTAACAAGTTCACGTTATTAGCTATTATGACAGACTGCTGGCTTATGTTTGAGGAACACTAATGCAATGATACACTGTACCAAGTTAAATGAAAATCTGTCCGGCCATTCACAAGAAATTTTAGCTTTTTTAAGGGTTTCATTTTATCGGCAATAATGACGTACGCTGGCTTCGGAACAGATTTTTCTTCGCCAATTTCAGAGGCATTGGTCACTGGTTGGGAGCGTCCAGTACTGCAGTACCGATCTAAAACTTTGTTCCAATATGTCGGATAAGTTTAAGAAGAGTTTATTTTTATGTTTCAAAGTTATTAAGTGTTGTTTGTTATGATAGTTTGACAAGTAAAGCTACGGGTCATTTCGACACGCCATTCTTGATTTTCTGTATTTTGTTGTGATGTCCTTTATTTTAACATTTTACTTGTGAAAACCACTACTGCAATTCTATTTAAAAAGATGGTCCGGTACCATTTCTTCAAATTTTGCCATCAAATTTACATGAAACAACCGTATTTCAATTATAAATATTTTAAGGTGTATTTCGGATCAGGATTAATTAATCTTGTTGGATATCATTCTATGTAAGGGCAATTATTTTCAAAAAAAACGATACATGGGTCAAAAGCTATTCCGCATCGTGGATCGCAAATCCGAGTCTCGGTGAGACATCCCATAGAGTAAGAAAAAATTGGGATGCTCAGTCTTGCTTGCCAAGTTGTCCGTGTTGTCCCCCCCCCCCCCCCCACGCCTCCAACACACACAAACTATTTTAAAAGATTAATATCATGAGTAGATCTCTTTATAGATTATTTGTCGACCTTAAAAATGAATTTTGCTGATGTTGGAGATACTTTTTATACAAGACTCTAAGGCTGAAGATTTGTGCTGTGGTGCACCTTCCAGTTCTGAAGGTAGTTTGTTCTTCAGTGATTATCTCTTTGGCTTGGGGTTTAAGCCTGTTCAAGATGACTCTCAGCATGACTTTGCTTGAATGGCTGATGAGGCTGGTGGTTCTGTAATTCTGGCAGAGCTGTAGGTTGCCCTTTTTAGGGAGTGTAATAATCAGCGACTGAGTCCATGGGGTAGGCCTTTCTCTTGTTCTCCGGATCCTTTACAGATTTCTGTTAAATCACCAATCATGGTCTCCCCGCAAGCTTGAACAAGTTCTGCTGGTATTTTATTAACTCTCGCAAACTCCCCCTTCTTCAGTGATGCTACTGCAATCTCAACTTCCTCACGAAGAAACGGCTGTTGATCTTCTTCTGGGGGCTGATTGAAGCCCAGAACCACATTGTCAGCATCACTTTCATGGTTGCAACTGCAATATCAATTTCCTCACGAAGGATTGGTTGTTGATCTTCTTCTGGGGGCAGAACCGCATTGTCACCGTAAGCCTTATGATTGTATAGTTCCGAGCAATATGATGTCCATCTGCTAAGACTCTCTCGTTCTTCTGTAAGACATTTTCCAGACCTGTCCTGAATAGCTGTGGACCTTCTCTGTTCTTCTGAAGTGAGGTCCTTCACCAGCTGGTATGCTCTCTTGCTGTTGTTTTTGTTTAGGCAAGTTTCGATCTCCTCGCATTGACTAGCTATCCAGTCCTCCTTTTAGCATCTTCTTTGCTTTCTGAATCGTCTTATTAACTTTCATGTATTCTTTTGCTCCTTCTGCTTCATAACGCCTTTTCTTCCAATCTCTCCTCTCATCACAGAGGTCAAGAACATCACTGGTGACCCAGAGCTTTCTCCTGCGACATTCCTTCCCAATATCTCACTGGCTGCAGCAGTCACTGCTGTATTGTAGGTGGTAATCATGGAATGTATGTCACTGTCATCATCCCTCTGACCAATGAACTTCCCACCTATTGTTGCCTGAAAAGTGCTTGCCACATCTGGATCCCTTATCTTTTTTAAGATTAAACTTCAGTCTTGGCTTGGTTGGCTTTGTCGCCTTCTTTAGACGAGCTCGGAAGGTCATCAGCATCAGGTCATGGTCACTTCCTATGACTGCTCCAGGAAAGCTCCTTGTCCTGTGGATGTTACCTCCTGATCGGAAGCGCATCCTCAACAAGACATAATCAGTCTGATTGTGGTGTTTCTCATCCGGGCTGTATCATGTCTATCTTCTGGATGGTTTGTAACGGCCAAGGGTATTTGCCAGAACAAGGTTGTTAAAAGTTGCAAACTCAAGAAGTCTGAGACCTCTCCCTTAGGATAGAATAGAATAACTGACATTTGTATTCGAATTAAGGTAGAGAGAGTAAAAAGTATGCAATGACCAGGAACTGAAACAATCAAAATCCAAATCCAGCCCTCAAACCATAGTTGGAAACAACCAAGATTACAAATAATCAAAATACAGAGAACATATGGCCAACCGAGTGAGCAGCTTGTTCCCAAAAGGTGGCCACTCAGCAACCCAAACCGAA
Organism: Ctena decussata; assembly: GCA_963989385.1. Taxonomy (NCBI): domain Eukaryota; kingdom Metazoa; phylum Mollusca; class Bivalvia; order Lucinida; family Lucinidae; genus Ctena; species Ctena decussata. The sequence goes on from OZ022513.1 coordinate 56,885,481, forward strand.
CCAAAAATAATAATAACATACATAAGGTAAAACATCACAGAAACTCTGACACCAAAAACAGGCAACAAAGAACCACAACAGAACAACCGCCTTGGAACGGTCAGTAATGAATTACTGGGGGGCTTAAATCGATTTTACAGGCCCAACCTCACCCTCAGTTTCTGAAGTGGTGCAAAACATTTAGTTGGTTGTTCGGTTCGCATGATAACCCTCTAACTCGTCAATGAATCATCACGATAAACACATAAATCAAATTTCAACACCATGAAGAAGCAAAGACGAGGACTCAACAGATACAGCGGGCCGTCTGACAGGTGGAGATCCCTGTCCTGCCAAACAACCCCACTGGAAATCTGAAGCAAAAGAAGGTCACCAGTTGAGCCCCGGTGGACCAAGCAACAGACAAAAAGGCTCCGGTCCCAACCAACTAAAATATATAGCTTTAGGTCGGGGCCATCATAGAGTCTGACGACCGATCCCCCGGTGTGCAATTAAAGAGTGCAGCAAAGCTATCAACCGTGATTGGGTTAATAACAAAGCATGCAGACTGTCGCATAACATTTAAATTATAGCCAATACGTTTGTGACGTATTATTATTTTTCGGAATTGATCAGAAAAATCAGTCCTACCCTTAATCTTTTTGAATTTGTATACTAAGTCACCATAAAATTCTGGTTCCGATAGGCCTTGGTGTAAAAGAAATTTTAATCCGACATCAAATTTTGAAACCAATTCACGGTGTCTGCGATAGAATTTAGAAAAAGCCTTTCTAAGCTTATGATACCGATAGCCCTGTTGAAGAAGTTTAGCAGTTAAACATTTATTACGAGCATTAAAGTCATCTACATGACTACACACTCTAGCAAATCTTATAAGTTGAGAAATATACACTCCATAAGAGGGACGACGTGGAACGTCACCATCCAAAAATGGAAAATTAACTATATCAAAGTCAAAGTCATCACGTTTATCATAAATTTTAGAAGATACAAAACCGTTAGAAATAGATAGATGTAAATCCAAAAAGGGGGCCTCGGTATCTGAAGTATTAGCTTTATTCAATTTAAGTTCAGGTGGGTAAATTTGGTTAACCATGCTTTCAAAATAAGGATTATCAATATTCAGAAGATCGTCTAAATATCTAGAGGTTGAGTTAAATGCCTCAATGATATCAGCTTGATTATCAACAGAAAGAGAAGTCATGAAATCTCTTTCATAACAAAATAAAAACAAATCGGCCACAAGAGGAGCACAATTTGTACCCATCGGAATACCAACAATTTGTCTGTATAACTTATTACCAAATCTGATGTAAATATTATCTAAGAGATATGATAAGGCGTCACATACTTTCTGACATGACCAAAGACTATATCCTCTATATATTTTACGGTCAGTAGAAGTGAAAAACGCTTTCTTATCGTTACAGGCAATATAAAGGGTATCTTCATTTTTGGAGAACTTTTTGAAGGCCCTCTCAATCAAATCAACAAGTTTTTCCTTTATTAAATTATGGGGTAATGTGGTATAAAGAGTAGAAAAATCATAAGTGGACAAACTAGTCGCACGGAACCCTCTTGACTTCAGTTTACTAAGTACCTCACCAGAATTTTTTATAGACCAAGACATATTTTTCCCTGACCTCTCATACACTGTCTCATAGTACCAAATGACACGAGATTTCACAGCAGTGAGGCAAGAAGTTAATAATTTAGATAATTCTGTAGTAGTACAAGAGCTAGAGTTGGCAATGAATCTAGCTTTATACGGTTTTTTATGAAGCTTAGGTAACCAATACATCGTAGGGAGTTTGTCTTGGCGTTCCTTAACGTTAACAGCAAACTTTAAAGGCAAATTATTTGAGTGGCTATTAACGACAGTCTTCTCATCTGTAAAAGTCTCTTCGTAAGCCGTGGTGCCGTTAAGTTCCTGTTTCAAAGTGTTAATATAGTGCATCCGACAAACAACAACAATGTTGTTTGCGGCCTTGTCAGCAGGAACCAAAACATACTTCCTATGAAAATCCTGGATAACCTGCTTCAGATATCTAAAGGAAGATTAGGCTTAGGAGGTAAAAGATTAGTATTGTGTGAATAAAACTTTATACGTTTATCCACAATATTAAAGATACTTAGTTTCCATTTCTTTAAAGCGTTACTTTCAACACCCTCTCGTTTACACCAACGATTACCAAAATCATTTAATGCAGATGCAATTTCTTCCCTACATCTGTTGAAATCGATATGGGAAGGGAATCTATACTTAGGACCCTGATACTGAATAAAAATATTGGTTAATGACATATTAATTTCATTATACCGGCTGAAAAACCCAAAGGGCTATAAAACATTTGGATAAGCATAAAATAAACTCTCACCGTTTTGTTTCCCTAAAAACACAATTTTGTATTTCTACATTCATTTTTACACATTTTCCATTTAAATTCATGCCTCTAGCACATGAATGCACTTTCATTTCTGCAAATCATATAATCTATAATACCGAATATTTGAAACATACAGGTAACAAATTGCAGTTATCTTGATAGTTAGTATTTACATTTTTTTAAAAAATGCAATAAAATTGAATGTCATGAAAAACATCATGACAAATACATTCAATCGTTGAGGCATGCTGATGCATATTATTCAAGTAAAAATTAAATTGTGATACAGAATAAAACAAAAAACAAACATTTCACCGTCTTGTTTCCTAGAAAAACAGTGTTTAAGTTAAAAGATATGCGAAAAACAGACTGCCCAAATTCTGCACCAGCTGCAAACATGGCCGGTCCTTGTCCCATCATTTATTTTCTTGTTATCCCGGTTCTACCATAGAGTAATTAATGATAAAAGTTTAGATCCTTTAAGAGCAAAGAAAACATTCATAAGTAAGAAGTTGGGCCATACCGCGGTTTCGGCTATTCAAGCCTCATCAGTGACCCTTTAAATCTGGCACAAGGAGCCAGAGGAAAAAAACAGTAAATTTGCAGGTTTAACATGGCAGTCGTCTCAAAGACTGATATAAGTCGAAAAATACCAAAATATTTCAAATTTGTTTAGAAAATGAATCTAAACGTATGATCATTTCTGACTTCTCAGAATATATTCCATGATCTCAAAGGACCAAAAGGAAAATATAATCTGCACTATAGATGAGTGCGGGGAGACTTTTTACGGCCGCCACACGGCACAACATCCAGCTGCAGTGATAGTAAATAATGATAAAAGTTTAGATCCTTTAAGAGCAAAGAAAACATTCATAAGTAAGAAGTTGGGCCATACCGCGGTTTCGGCTATTCAAGCCTCATCAGTGACCCTTTAAATCTGGCACAAGGAGCCAGAGGAAAAAAACAGTAAATTTGCAGGTTTAACATGGCAGTCGTCTCAAAGACTGATATAAGTCGAAAAATACCAAAATATTTCAAATTTGTTTAGAAAATGAATCTAAACGTATGATCATTTCTGACTTCTCAGAATATATTCCATGATCTCAAAGGACCAAAAGGAAAATATAATCTGCACTATAGATGAGTGCGGGGAGACTTTTTACGGCCGCCACACGGCACAACATCCAGCTGCAGTGATAGTAAATAATGATAAAAGTTTAGATCCTTTAAGAGCAAAGAAAACATTCATAAGTAAGAAGTTGGGCCATACCGCGGTTTCGGCTATTCAAGCCTCATCAGTGACCCTTTAAATCTGGCACAAGGAGCCAGAGGAAAAAAACAGTAAATTTGCAGGTTTAACATGGCAGTCGTCTCAAAGACTGATATAAGTCGAAAAATACCAAAATATTTCAAATTTGTTTAGAAAATGAATCTAAACGTATGATCATTTCTGACTTCTCAGAATATATTCCATGATCTCAAAGGACCAAAAGGAAAATATAATCTGCACTATAGATGAGTGCGGGGAGACTTTTTACGGCCGCCACACGGCACAACATCCAGCTGCAGTGATAGTAAATAATGATAAAAGTTTAGATCCTTTAAGAGCAAAGAAAACATTCATAAGTAAGAAGTTGGGCCATACCGCGGTTTCGGCTATTCAAGCCTCATCAGTGACCCTTTAAATCTGGCACAAGGAGCCAGAGGAAAAAAACAGTAAATTTGCAGGTTTAACATGGCAGTCGTCTCAAAGACTGATATAAGTCGAAAAATACCAAAATATTTCAAATTTGTTTAGAAAATGAATCTAAACGTATGATGCCTACAAAATGCGCAGATGGAATGGAAACTGTGAAGACTTTGATCATTCTGGTTCCTAAGGAACACTCTGATTTCGGTTTCCGCTGTTTGTACAGACCTATCTGCCCGAAAACGTAGGATCTTTACGGTAGACATTGTTAATGTGTTTATACTGCGCAGTTGGTCGATTTCAGCATAAACAATAACTCTCTTTTGTTTTAACAAAGTAAAAACACATTTATTCTGTAGCTGAATACCTTAAAACGCTATATCGGTCAGTTGTTTTGTTACAGGCGAAGTGATCTTACAAAACAGTAGTTTACAGGTGAACACCAGATTAAGAACAATTAAAGCAACATATAGCCGTCTCCGAAGACGACCCTGATGGAAAACATAAATAGATGAAGCAATCTTACCAAACGGTTTAAATCTAAACAGTAAAATATCATACAGCTCACGGCAGACATATAACAACAGACAACTATCCACTATACAGATCGGACACACGCACTATATTCTCCCAACCAGTGTTAACATAAGGTTGTAATAAATGGTCGAAATTTATCTATTCATAACAAGAATTCATTCGAAAAGTTTAACATTGTGTGCCTCTAAGATCTACCTGCCCAACGGGCACATAACATTGAAATGACGTCATTTCGACATCATGTGCCCGCTGTGTTGTGCATCGGAGCGGATTTTTTGGAAACTAGAGAAACTTTGATACATGGATGTTTCATACCAGCCGTTCATACGTTTATGGGAAAATGCCGTTTTAGAATTTGACCCTTTTGTGGAGTGGAGCAGCCTGAAATCTTAATAAATGTATAATATGTAAGGATGTTTTCTGTTGCTTACCAAAATAAAGTCGTTCAAGCATTCAGGCGAAGATTCAATATTAATGTATACAGGCGTGAGCAATATTACACTGCTTAAATTTCCCTCTATAATCCATTGGTAGTTGACGTTAAAGTCATAGAGGTTATCTCCATCTCTGTCAGGGGAGACTATCCATCCAGACTGATTCGTTAGTATTTCATACCAGCTCTTCTTTAGTGCTGAATAATAAAAAGACAAAAATATTCTGAGTTCTGTCTGCAGCGAAATTATATCAACAATTCACTAGCATCATTCATTTACTAGATTTGGAAGTAAGAACAGCTTACCATATTACCCATCCCTACAGTTATATGGGCAGACCACTGATGGAAAATTCTGGCATGTATGAGCTAATTCCCTGTTTAAAACAATAAAACGCTTGGAAAAAATTGCTCAGTTTGAAAAGCTGTTATTTTTTCCAGACAAATCTTTCTGTATGGAACTTCTTTATGCATTATTCAATAGGCATATTGATGTACGAATACTGTTTGTTTCATATATAAATATATTTCATACAGTGTATATACTGTACATTTACAGTCTTAAACCCCTTCATTGGAAATCGTAGAAGGAGCAGATATTACAAATTTAAAGAGTAACTAAACTTCAGGAACTGACGGAATCAGATCCCAAACCCTATCCCGAATATCAAAGGGAAAGATTGACAAAGACATCCCAACAAACAATAAATTACAAGTGATAAGCCGAATCAGCAGCTCTTTCCCAAATAGGTGGCAACTCATTATCTTTATTGAACTAAATAATTTAGACCAATAGAAGGGTTACGACAGACTAAGCAAATTATACGAAAAATATTAAACAACTATTTTTACCTATTTTCATTATAGAAGGGTTAAAATGAGAACACAATAAATTAAAGAGCACCGAGCGAAAAACAAATGCAACCGCAACGAAAGTACCGCCTTGGGACAGTATGCATTTCATTCCCCGTCAATAGAAACATGACGCCCCGGATGAAGCCGAAGCTTGCAAAGCAGTACTTTCGTCAACAAATCATTTGTCAGTATAAAATTTCTTAATGCACAATTCAGTATGTTTGTAATATATTCTGCTCCTTAGCTTTTGCGTAAGTATTTAAATACTGATTTGAAACAAGCTTAATAACCTATTCATGGTCACATTGCCTGAAACATTTTAAAGTGAGTGAGTGAATTCAGTTTTAATGCCCCACCGACACATAAGTCATACGGAAGCGGGACCTTGGGCTTATATCTCATCCGAAAGGGCCTAGAAGCAGGGAATCGAACCTGTTACTCCTGGATTGGTATTCTTGTGAGTTATCCACTACAATACGGCCACTCCTAAAACAGCTTAAAAGATTTTAAAACTAAGACTGATTGTGATAGGATCATGAATCTTAGATGCATTTGGCTTCCTTCGTTTTTGATTATTTTGGCTCGCTGAATATTTTCGCCCCATCAGACACCCTTGCCTATCATATGTCTCGGGCTATGGACATGCTCGCGACCTAATGCATAGGCATGTCTTACCTGATTTAATTTAATAACGAACAAGCTTTGCCTATCATTGCCTATCATTTTACTTATTGGTCTAAAGAAAGGATGCGATTTCTAGATTGCATGCTGATATCGAGAAATATCAGCATCTTTGTTCCTCGGCTTTTGACGTTGATCTCTATGCATTTAATATTGAAACATGTAACTATATTCTTAATATGTTATATAAAGACAAAGCTTCAGACCCTTCCTTAGACAGTAGGACTTTACTATACGAATACACCCGTGTCTTTAGCAACAAATAACAACATTAATGGCAAATTGTTAAAAGCTGTTCTTTTGTCAAAACATGATTTATCAGAGTGTAACTGATTTATGCACATGTTAAGTATTTCTGTAATGGTTTATTAACATGTTTTAGAACTACTCCTTGGAAATCTTAAGAGAAGATGATTTAACAATGTATGCCCTATATGCACGTATTAAGTACAAAGCCCTGAGAACATGACTAGATTTGAAAAAAAAAACATTTGTAGTTTCATGATTCTCCCATGCGAAACGTCTTCATATACATATTCAATATGCTTATTTATATAAAGTTTCAAACCATTCGTTCGAAATCAAAGAAGCTGATTACAAACCTTTTGCACTGAGTAATTGCATTTAATCACAAATTCTTTCGAAAATTGCTTGGTTCAAAGAGTGAATATCTTGTCGGAAAATATCATTCTTTAATTATTAAACTTTTTCGTGCATACGTTCAGTATGCCTGTTATATACAGTCTGTCTGTAATATACAGAAAAAGCTTCAAATCCAACTTCTACATTCATATGTTCACTATGTCTGTAATATACAGTTTGCCTGTAATATACAAACAGACCTATTCATAGGGAAGCCTGGGAGGTGCCGATTACACAAAGTATGCGCTAAATAATAATGCTTTACAAAGAGGTTTAACTCTCCCAGAAATGACCGAACAAATATACTTGGTTTAAAGAGCAAGTTTCTCAAGCTGTCTAGCCCAGTTGACGGTAAGTATTAGACCAAATGGCCCATGACCAGACAAAAACCAAAAAATGGCCCAGCGAAGACTCAGATTGTCGAGACAGCCGCCAAGTCTGATCAGAGTCTTTGCTGTCCGCATGGATTCGCTACCCTTTAAGCGCACAGCAAAGGCTTAGATGAGACTGGGCGGCTGTCAATGATGATCTGAGTCATCGCTGGGCGCACTTTGTTGGTTTTGTCATGTCGCGGCTCAAATTATGACCGCAGCTGGAAATCTCATAAACAAAGAGGCACGACATGTACCGTCATGTGCCTTACCATAAAGGGTAGGTCTGGTGCCTGTATTTAGCCTGTGACTACCCTGCACACTAGGTGTGCACAGTTTTATCTCCAAGGTCATGGTTATTGTATGGGCGTATGGAAAATGCAAACACTAGATTAGACATGCTTGTTCGCACATCCCCGAAGACACTGTTGTTATATATTTGCTGATATTATATAGGGGCCCGGTATCACAGTGGATTAGGTGTTGGCCTGCTGAGCTAGCTTTTCCGGGTTAGATTCCTGCTTTTTGTGCAAATCGTTTCAACCGTAAACATTATCAAACTCCCATGGTTCTAATATTACTGAAAACGTAAAAACAAACAAGTCATCATCATCATCACTGATATGATACCTTCTGTGTGTTCAAAGTAAACGTAGAATTTTATTGGCATCAACTTTCTGTCTTCATAGTATCGGATATGTAGAATGTTTGATCGAGTTTCCCCGTCAAAATATAAGTATAAACTACCACAGAATGTCCTCCCATGTAATGGTCCTTCTTTCTCAAACAATATCTGTAATAAGGACGTGTACAACAAAATGATTTCGAATTCGATATACCGTACAAAAACTAAAAACTGGGACACATTTGAGCCGCGACCATACAAAACCAACAATGTGATTGTGCGGCCAGTGAACACTCAGATCAGCCTGGATAGCCATCTAGTCCGCTCAGACTCTTTGTTAGGTGCTCAAAGGGTAGCTATGGATCTAAGCTACATCCATGCGGACAGCGAAGACTCTGACCAGACTGGGCGGAAGCCCAGGCTGATCTGAGTCTGCGCTGGGCGCACAAGCACATTGTTGGTTTTGTCGTGACGCGGCTCATTTAAAGTAAATACTGTAATTGTCCTAACCTGCAATGGTTGGGCTTCAAATGCAGATGACATTGCAAACGGTGTAGGCCCTGGTCATGCTGCTTCTGAGGAGCAGTCTCATCTGAACATGCACTGTTTGCTCGGGCAAAAATGTCCAAATACTTAAATTCCTTACGGTAGATATGTAACTTATTTTATATATTTGCTGCGCACTGTCCACTTCAATACTGGCTTTACTCATGTGTTCATCCGCAAAGAAAATGTCATAGAAAACACTCAAAAGCAGACAAACCACAGTGAACAATACGGTGGTAGACCTTTTAACATTTCATACAGGCGCTCCCTAATGCAAACAGCATCCCCAATATTTTTTTTTTCAAAATTGGTCAGAGGTAGAAAATTTTCGAATTGCTCATGCTCAATTTTAATCTTATACATAACAAAATCATAATCTTGTAGAAATGTGAGGCTTTGCATAAAAAAAGGTTTAGTACACAAAGGGACCTAATATATGTCATTTCCGCCTCTTATTTACAAGGGAGTAAAACTTGGCTGTGGGAATTCCCGTTTAGTCTTACGTATAAGAGCATGTGACCAAAGTATGCTATCCTTGGAACAAAATTTGCATAATAATTGAAATTTTATTCTGAATCTATTTCTTTCTACATTTTGTTTCATCCAAATATTATCACATTTTGAAGAATACTCATTTTACTCGCAAACTATATAATAAATTACGACTCTGTTCTTACTTGTTTATAAAACAAAACAGAGTTATTGTTCATCATCAAATCGATTAGCTGTGGAGTATATACAGTAACAATGTCTACCGTAAAGATCCTAAGTTTTCGGGCACATAGGTCTGTACAACCAGTGGAAACTGAGATCTTCACAGTTTCCATTCATTCTGCGCAAATTTGTCGACATTACTCAGGCTATGGTAGAGCCGAATAAAAGGAAAATAAATAGTAGGGCAAGGACCGGCTGTGCTTGCTGCAGGTGCAGAATTGTGGCAGTCTGTTTTGGGGATATTTTGAACTTAAACATTGTTTTTCTAGGAAACGAACGGTGAAATGTTTTTTTTTTTTTTTTTTTTTTTATTCTTTAACATACAATGTAAGTTTTACTAAAATAATATGCATAAGCATGCCCCATTGATTGAATATATTTTTCATGACGTTTTTCATGAAATTCAGTTTTCTAGCATTTTTTTAAAGAATGTAAAAATATACTTATTAACAAAAAAACTGCATTTTTTTGTTATCAGTTTGTTTCAAATATCCTATATTACAGATTACATGATTTGCTGAAATGAAAGTGTGTTCATGTGCTAGAGATATGAATTTTAATGGAAAATGTGTAAAAAAAAGTATGTAGAAATACAGAATATTGTTTTTTAGGAAAACAAAATGGTGAAATTTGTTTTTTTCTTATCCAAATGTTTTATAGCTCTTTGGGTTATCTAGATGGTATAATGGTTTGAATGCCCCGCCATTATTTCTATTCAGTATTCGTCTACTTACAACATAGTATCACCTGACCAGTGACATAATGCATTGCGCGTGCGGACACATTTTACTATTTCATTCAATTACGCACACAACTGTAGTAAAGAACGAGTTTACGCTATTGTCTATCAACAACATTTTGGCTGTTCTAACAAGCATACGACGCTCATCAGAGAAACTGCTCTAATTCTGCATTAGAGGTAATATAATATATTGTACAAAAGCATCCAAAAATTTGGATTTTTCGTATTTTGTTGTGCATTGTTATAGGAATCATTAGGGCAATAGAACATTTCATGGAACTTTCATCGTTTTCGAGAAAATAAGCAAAACCCCGTTTGCACTTGGGAGCAAACGGACTATACTATATGCATTAAACAGTGCATATTATACGAGGGGAGTTCATTAAGTTCTGACAATGACCTCATAACTTTGCTTGAGGACATGCTGGGGACAAATGTTATGCATATATTAAAAGCACTTTCTTTGACCTTTACAAATACCATACAACGACAACCTGCGTCATTCAAAAAATGATCAATAACACCTTTTCGGACAATCATGTATTCGTAATACCAACAAAACTCTTTATTTAAAGTGTTTCGAAAAAAAGCTGCACGCATCAAATGTATTCAGGATAGGACAATATAATATCAAGAAGGTGACCCCCTGAAACATTGTCGAACTTGTAAACACTTGGACTAAATACATTACAATATAAGGTTAAACATGTTTATCATATGACGTCGCATCTGAGAGTGTAATAAAGCCATGCATTAAAATCAATAATCCTCTAGTGGATTAAATATGCAAATTATGTCGTAGCGTTATGCGTTAACGTCCATAAAAACGTCGCTTTTTCTCATGGGGAAATCATGACGTTTCAGTGCAAAATTTGCTAATAAAATGCGCTTTTAGTGTCATATGATAAATAGAATCTTGCATTCGTGCTCCTGTATTATTGAATTTATTAAACTCGTTGGGGAAAAACGATAAGATGCTCGGCAAAGCCTCGCATCTTATCTTTTTCCCCAACTCGTTTAATAAATTCAATAATGCATGAGCACTCATGTAAGATCCTCTATTTAGTCGAAGTGTTTGCGAAATCAACAAAATATTTGGGACTCACTTTCATATAGTCAGATTGTCGATTTAATACTGAATTTGGTTGACCAAGTGGCTTTTTGGAGACTTTGAGATTTAAAATATCTACAGAAAAATTCCAAACACTGGACCAGACGAACTTGTGTATTTCGAGAACATGTCACTTGCTGATGACGCAGGTTGTTAGGGGTGATAACTTTATTAAATTCAACGTCAAAATCATCTTATACGTCCCACTGGAAAACCCCTGGCGCCCGTCAATCCGTTGGTGACCTTTTCGTGTTCGGGCAATTCCTCCTACAATTTATATCCGATTAAACTGAAAGTTGGTATATAGTAAGAGTATGAGGTGGGCCAGCGCATATCGTCTCGAGTCGAGGTTCAATTATATTCAGTGGAGTTGCAGCCCTTTACTTAGATTTAGAATGTCGGATAACTCCTCCTACAATTTTTGTCAAATTAAGCTGTAACTTTGTAACTAGTAAGACTTTAGGCCTTTTCTTGTGCTGGCCATAACAGGTCAGTAATTATAGCCTAATGCTCTGCTAATTAGTTGCGAAATAAATTGCTGTAATTGCCCTTTGCCACTATTGCTGTGTGATGTTTTTCTTACGTTAAATAGATTCAATATTTCATGGTAATTGCAATGGTGGTGGACACGCTGGACCAGCGCGAATATATTATTAAACTCCTTTCTTTTTATTTTGAAATACAAGTGTGACAGTGTTAGGAAAAAGGACTTTGACCATATGTTGCAGCCTATTATTATTTACTCCGGAATAAGTGGGTCTAGCTTAAAATGTACTGACTTTCTTTGATACTATGAGGTACTGATATTTTATACAAAACGGCACAGTTTGACGTGTTCGCAGTAAATGTTAGAGTGAACGTAATTGTTTCGAAATCCAGAAGGTTGAAGAATTTGCCAAGCCCCTCTTTTTGTGAGAACGGGAATTTGTCGAGTATTGATTCTAATTGTTCCAATTACATAAAGGCGGTAATATGTTGTTGTTTTTCTAAACAAACCAGCTTGACAGAGCATGATTGCATGATGTGTATGCGTAAAAGATTAGGACAGGTGTATTTCACATGCCAATTCAGTAGGATTTATTTAGTGTCTATCGGTAAAATTCTTTTTTTCTGATATACGAGGTCTGTTCGGAAAGTTCCCGGACTGAACGCATTTCTTTTGTATAATACCAAAACTCAGTACGGATTTACGGCATCTTCTATTGCATATCACTGCAAAATTTCATCGCCATACAAATAACAATAAAAAAGTTGTAATAAATTAAAAACATGTACCAAGGGTATGTCGGAGCAATCCGAAATTAAAATCAATGACGTCAACGTCAGTTTTCACTCCTTCTCGAAATAGCGGCCATGTGCTTGCACGCAACGTTCATGTCTTCTGACCCGACCCATGATGTGTAAACAGATTTAAACCATAGTTTATCAAAGGATGAAATAATTGCCTGCTTGTGGCGACGAAGGCTCTGGAGATCATCGAAACGGATTCCCCGTCTCTGGGCTTTGACGGCCGGGAAAAGCGCAGAATCAAGTGGCGCAAGGCCTGAGATGTATTGGGGGGGGGGTGCTCCAATCTGCCGATCCCGAGCACATCTAACTCCAACTCAGTCTACTTGGCTGTGTGCGCTGGGGCTTTGATTTGGTGTAGATGAATATTCTCTATGTGTAGAAGAACATTCTATTTGTCCTGTGCCATGCCGGGCCTCTTCTTGCGCATTGCTTGACGTAACACATGGCGTATAATATGAACACTATAGAAATAAATGAGGGTTGTTCCGCAAAAGCGTGTATCGTGTTGCTAGGGATACGATTATTTTAGAATGCATCGACGTAGGCAAATGTCCGCTTGTAATGAAAATGAATATATATATTTCTTAAAGTGACTGAAGTTTCAAAGCTTTATGTTTAAAAAAAACAAAGTTATCGGTGCAGTCCGGGAACTTTCCGTACATACCTCGTATGTTTACCTGTGAGACCCACTTTAGACTGCAAGTGTTATATAGGCCATTACTTTGAGCATATGTAGGAGGCTTCGTTTTGGGAACTTATGATTTTGGTTGGTACGGTAATCAGGCGATGTCATGAGACTAAGTTTTGAGATAAAGTCGTGATTGCCACGGACTTTATGATTGTAACCGTATTTTGGTCATTCCTATATATAGACTGGTTATCTCCCCTTATAGCTATCTCATATAGGAACAGGTAATGACTAATCCAAACGGTCAAAATCTGCCCGTGAGATCTAGCGAGAGTTCATGCGAGATTTTCTAGATCTACCTCAAACAACAAAGATTCGTTTCGTAGTTTATTTTAAAGAAGGAGCAATGTGGATGTTAGTTAGTGAAATACCCCAATAATGTTGTAATAAGGTGTCGATAGTATTATTAAGGGTAATTTCATTTGTTACGAACTAGCTGACTGGCTAATGCATTATCCAATGAAAGCCGTCGCAACAGTAGACCTTACCAGTTGTCATACACACTGTGGACAACTGCGGAACCAGTTTATCTTATATAAAAACCGCGCACGGTCAGTTAATTTGTTTAGCCGTCAAGTTAGTTAGCATAAGCTTGTGATTCTTAATTTTAGAATGTAATGCTATTTCATGGTTAAATTATCTGAGATTTTCTTTCCTAAGTTATTTGCGTTCGCGCAGTCTGCTCTTGGTTGTCGAATTCATCACTCGCACAAGCATTCCTTAAACGCATTTTAAAGCAATTTTTATCACATGACGTCGCTGTTATTCAGTGGATAACGTCGTGTCATAAAAATCGTATGACCACACTGTATTATTACTTTGGCGAGTTTCTCAGCCTCCCTGGTTGCGCCTCTGTCTTGGTTGTCCGTCTTGGATAATCGGTGCCTTCTTCCTTTAGTCAACTGACTGAAACAGGATTTGATACTCGACGCACGGACGAGCGAGTGGGAACGTAACAGTAATACTTACATTAATATGTCTCTATTTCCGATCACTTGCAAGTGTTCTACTTTGTAAAAATGATGGGAAACGATGGAGCTACACCTTACACCTTAACACTAATTTACATATGCAAGCTTTCCAAAACACATTTCTTACTCAGTCTACAGTGTCACTGTAGACAGACACAAGGTAACTATTTACAGCTGTCATTCAGCCCTTGACACTCGTTATAGTAAAGCATAAATCATGAAAATCTTTATGCTTTTGAGAGAAGGTCCACATAAAAAGGACCTGGTATAAATAGTTAAATAAATATTACCAAAGCATCTGCCTGACACTGTTCGTGATCTATCTCCTCATCAATAAGAAGGCTATATCTTATCACTTGGTTCTCATCCGCTTGAATGGTACAAAGACAGTCAGCTTCTTCTAACTCGTATGGTACATATGGTACACGGGATGATATGACACCAGTTCTGTTCTGGATCAGACCGCCACAAAGTCCTGTACTCCCTGAATGAGACCAGAAATGTACAAAATAGCCCTTTCTTATAATAAATGTTAACATATCTAAGACTTTGTGTAAAGTGAGATGCAACTTTCATTAGTTTGTTCTCGGGACCAAGGATGAACTTTGTCGACGGTATTTTTTTTAAATCTCCCGGTAGTCTAAGCTGCTGACCGTTCTAAGGCGGCAGTCCCGATGCTATCCTTAATTCTATCTTCCTTTGTGGTTTTTACCACGAGGCGCTTTATGTTATAACATCTTCTGCTCTTTGTTCTCGTTTCTGTGTTTGTTTAAGCATTCTGATCACCTCGGTTGGGGAAGAGGGAGCTGTTTATTCTACTTTTTGTGCATGTGTTTGTTTGCACGTGTGTGTATGTTTGTCCTTTTGCGCTTCCTCTTGATGTCATGGGTTGGCAATGGGTGGCATACCCTGACCCTTTCTATTAACTTTATTCATGTCTGGTATTTCTGCATAGTTTCAGTTAAACCGTGCATGGTGTCGATTTTGCAAAAGTTGGTAGCTTTGCGCCAGCTACCTGGACCTGTAAGGTGTTTGTACCGACGAAGTGTCAAAGATCTAAGGCGTATAGAAACCGAGATACGGTCCGGATCTTAAAAGTCGTAAATGGTGTCGATATTAATGTTTGTAGGTCACCTTTACCTAGTTTTGTGGCAATCAATAAGGACAAATAATTTCTTTAAAGAGCATTTACTTGTGATAAAAAGTACAAACAGTCGGCTTCTACAGACTCGTATGGTACATACGGGATGATATGACACCAGCTTTTTTCTGGATTACACCTTCACAGACTCCTGTATGCTTGAATGGGATCAGGAATATGTCAAATGAACTATGTAGAAAATATCTTTATACGTCTGAGCCACTTCAACAAATCCTTATTTTACCCACACGCCTAATGCCTATCAATTACATATAAGGAACCAGTATGAGGTGGTAATGTTACTAAATTACTAAATACCTTAACTGTTGCTTGTCCAATGCTCGTGCAGATTGATTTATCTAGACTTAGTACTTAAGTCTAAAGTTTTGAAATTCAGCATTTTTTAAAACAAATTACAATACTAATCAGAGAGAAATAGATATCCTACACAAGCACATTCTCAATGGTGTCAGTAACGCGTGTTCGTCGCACTAATTTGATATAGTTAGTTAAACTTAATATTTTTTCTTTAAACGGCATTTACTCGTGATACAAAAAAGCACTAACAAGATTCTATGCCGGAATAAATGAAAACTGCAACTGGCAGTCTCGTTTTATGTCACTTTTAGAAATTATTAGCATTTTGTAATAAAAGACGTTGCAAGGCTATCACATATCTATTGACGTGTGAAGTGGTATTTGTACTAATTGTTTTGTTTTCACATCTTATACGACCATTTTCGAATAAAATCATTAAAAAATGAAAACGGATATATCGGATTTTTCTTTCTCCCTTACACCTTCTATAAAATGTCGAGTTTTTTACACTTCACTTCAGGTGTCATCTACACCTTTGCTTTCGAACCCCTACTTTACCTTCTACAGTAATGTCAAATATATGATATTGATCGCATGAGCGTCTGCCGTCTATGGGCTGTTTATTGTGCAATTTTATTATACCGTTTGCAAAACTTATTGGATGACCCTCGTATAGTGCCGCTTTACAATTTCAGCGAGTTAAATGTAGAAAATAATCTCTAGACTAGTATTTGTTTATTTCAAGGTAAAATGCTTTAAAAAGCACGAGTCTGGTAAACGATATGAAAATTGTCTCGAAACTTTATAAGCACCTTATATGTATATATAACACCCTAGAGATTAAGCAATTGAGGAACCTAAAATATTTACAATAATCGTTGTATAATGGAACAGTTCGGGGGTTCAATGCAGCCATTTGCCCAACAGATACAGATCGAATAACAAGCATTGTATACCACTTATCAGACTCTTGCTTCAGGAGCAGTCAGATTTGGGTTTGCACCGTTTTTTCAGACTTATCTGCCCCAGTACTTAGAATTGTTACAGTTGTCACATTTACTGTTGCAAATGCCAGTATTATATACTAACAGAATAGTCAGTCTTACTTTCTGAACAGCACATGCAGTATTGTGACCATTAAGGATAATACATCCGTACTTTCTTGCACAAATGCCAGTATTATTTATGAATAGAAAATTCAGTTATATGCTCTGAAATTTACATGCAGCATGATAATATGTTAACATATAGAAATAAACATTGATACTTTCGTTCGCAAATGCCAGTATTATATATATATATATATATAGAAAATTTAGTTGAAATTTCGGAATATTACATGCAGTAATGAAAAATTTGGGCTAAATAAGCATACTTACTGTTGCAAATGCCATGATTGTTATACACTAAGAGAAAATTCAATTGTTCTTTCTAAACATTGCATGCAGTATTGTGACCATAAGGGATAATACAACCATACTTTCGTTTTCAACTGCCATTATTATATACATGTCATAATAGAAAATAAAGTTTTATGTTATGAAAATTACATGCAGTATTGATAATATATAGGATAATACAATCCTACTTTTTTTGCAAATACCAGTATTATATACTAATGACCAATTTAAGCATCCTTTCTGAACATCACATGCAAAATTGTTAACATATATGAATTACACAATCATACTATCTTTCGCAAATGCCAGTATTATATATCAACAGAAAATTCATTTAAGATTTCGGAATATTACATGCAGTAATATAAACATTTGGGATAAAACAAGCATACTTACTGTTGCAAATGCCATTATTATATACTAACAGAAACTTCAATTATTCTTTCTCAACATCATATGCAGTATTGTTACCATAAAGGATAATACAACCATACTTTCTTTTTCAACTGCCATTATAATATACATGTAGTAATAGAAAATTAATTTATAAGTTATGAAAATTACATGCAGTATTGATGATATATAGGATAATACAATCATACTTTTTTCACAAATACCTGTATCATATACTATGAACAATTCAGGCATTCTTTCTGAACATCACATCGCAGAATTGTTAACATACAGAAATAAACATTGATACTTTCTTACGCAAATTCGAGTATCATATGTCAATAGAAAAATCAGTAAACGTTTCGGAACATTACATGCAGTAATGTAAACGTTTGAGATAAAACCAGCATACTTACTGTCACAAATGCAATTATTGAATACTAATAGAAAATTAAATCATGCTTTTTGACAGTACGTGCAATATTGTAAACCTGCAGGATAATACAATAATACTTACTGTTGCAAATTCTAAATGTGCAGTAACTCCATACTATATTTTGGTTCACTGTATAACACCATGGACTGCCAGGTTTATCAATATCACGGCAGTAATTACTGGCCTCTGCCACAGTTCCATCCATTGAAAACAAATTGTCCTGATTATGGCTGTGTGGGTGTGGTGTCTGTGAGGACCAGGCCTGGCATGTGTGTCCGTGGTTTGTAACTGATACCTTTCCGTTGTACCCGGTGAGATTATCCAAACAGCGCTTTGAAGCTGAACAAAATATTCATCGTGAATGAACAAAAACATATATAAAACAGGCAAGTCAACTGTTAGGTGGAAATGGTTACCAACTATATATAATACCCATATTTATGTTTGCACTTTTAAAATTACTCTCTGCACAATAATACTTAAATAGTAAATCGCGAGCGGGATGGACCCATTCAGCGACGTCAGTTATGTCGAGAATGGAGAATTCAAAATTATAAATCAAGAGCGTTTCGGTGCCGTTTGTTCCTTAAGGACCAAAGCATTTCCTTTCAGAGTGGATCCGTAGGGAGGCACAAATTAAATATGGCAGAATTGCCTTTCTGAAAGTGTAATTGTACACCTTAATCATAGCAGCGTCGGTGTTTCCACATACCTTACTGACGTCAATAAGTCTTCTGGCCCGGCTATGCAACTTTACGTGTTTGAAAGCGTACGTGTATTTATCGTTGATTTCTAGATTGCTGAATAAATCCTGTTTCTTACAGTTCTAGTACAAAAATAATTGTTTTTCCCGATGAAAGAGAAAACCGGTAGCTAGTCTCACTCCAGTGAATTTCCTGCATTTTAAATGGAAAACATTTTAATAAACATTTTTGATTGATTATTGTGACATAGGTCATACATGTACGGTCACTTTTGTTTTACTTTGTCGCCTTAAAACACTAGTAAATTATTTACTCTGCTATCAATAATAATAATAATAATAAAAGATGCAAACAAATAAAATTAATACAAACCTTGTTCGTACACGAGCTTAAACCCTGCTCTAGTGCCTATATTGTCTGAGATGAAACGCACAAAGAGCACATTTGATATTGTCTTAATAACATTTGTCTCACTTTCCAGATAAAAATCACAGTGTCCAATGTATAAATTCTCGATATCGTATACCTGAAAGTTGCCGAAAGAAGAATCAAAGTTCGTTACTGGTCCTATTTCAGGAGAGTTCGCCTGGCAGCACCATATCCATCATAACTGAGCCGCGACAGGACAAAACCAACAAAGTGACATGACCGTACAGCGAAGATTCAGATCCGCCTGGGCATCCGCCAAGTAAGAGCAGAGTATTCACTTGCACTTAGGGTTTTAGCTAACTCAATGCAAACAGTGAAGACTCTGATAAGCCTGGGCGGACCGACGGATATTTAGGCTGATCAGAGTCTTCGCTGGGCGCATATGCCACTTTTTAGGTTTTGTCGTGTCGCGGCTCATATAATAAAGTTTATCGAAACTTTTACACTAATAGAGGTCGAGACAAGCAAATTTCAGGCTAGGATGTAGATTTTAAAAAGTGGTGCTTATCACCAAATTGTTGTAAATACAAAAGTCTGCATAAAAGCTTGAAAATACAAAGATCTCCTCAAAACATAACAAACGCCTTCCATATTTTGTTTTACACAATGAAGAATTCTAAAATGCTGAACTTGTCATCGATAAAAAGGATTAATATCAGCTTAGACAACAGAGTTGATTACGGCGCAAAACTGTAATAAAGGAACATGGGCCATACTTCGAAGTTTTGGCTATTCAAAGCCTCATCAGTGACCCTGACATAATCTGGTGACGAAAGCCAGAGAAAAACAAGCTGTAATTTCCTACTTTTAATAACGCAGTCGGTTCAAAGACTGACTAGTATCAAAAAGGGTCCAAAATGAATAAAAACGATGATCTAGAATGTGAGGCTAAATCAATAATAAAATAAAATCTTATTTCTCAGAACATGTCCTCTTACCTCAAAAGACAGACATAAAATTTAACCTGCACTATGAGCCGACGCACGACGAACTAAAATGTCATATGTTCGCCCAGTGATGACTTTGACTAGACTGGGCATCTACCAATATGTAATTTCAGAAAGCTCAATAATTTGGTGTTTTAGGCATGGTATGAAATTAAAGTTCCTGATCACGGCACTTGAAATGACTATAAGTGATCCTTTCCAAAGTTTAAATATTGACCTTGACATTGAATATTCTCAATTTTTTAAAAGATCATTAAGTCAAAATCATTAACTGGATGATTTCTAATTCAGTTTCAAGCAGACCCCTAGATTATAAAACTTGAGTACATTCTCAAACTCAAAATGAAGCGCAATGATTGGCTGCTTCTAAGCACATGCTCGAAAGCAGCCAATCAGTGTGTGCTTTATTTTTAGTTTGAGATTATTCTCAAGTTTTATAACCTCGAACCCTGTTTTCTTTCAGATAAGCTGAATGGACCATTCGTTCTGTCAATAAGTTCTGAATAGGTAGATCCTTTGGAAGCAAGGAAAACACCAAAGAAATGAAAATCTCAGTTTCACTGAGCCTGTATATTACAAGTAGTCAAATGTGAAAATCTGCCGTACTCTTAGCACCGGAATCTGGATCTGTTGCTGCCGAGAAGACTGCAGGATTTTGCTGAAAATGTTTTTTTTTTTTTCGCAAACAATGTGTTGGATTTCCGTTTCAAAAACTAATTTTGTCACATGCCCGTATGTGCGTGACTTCTGATGTCATTCTTCACAACACAATATTTCTCTTGTCATGAGCTCTCTTAGAGGTCCCAACATGGCGGATGGGTAAACACTATCCCAAACTGCAATGCACTATGACGTCAGTCGCGTTGTCAATTTTTGGTGCGGAAACAAAGACAGCGCTAACTGGTGTGGGAAGCAGTGTCAGGGAATCAGACTAATCCAACTCTTTTAACTTTATGCTGTGTTAAGTGAATTTTTTTTAGTTTCCTTGTTACAAGTGCCTTCCGACAATTTAGAAAAAAAATCAGCAAGAATTATGAAACATTCGAAACTCCAAGAACTAACCTTTAATGTTATTTGTTCATATGTCTGCTTATCTGTGTCCTTCTAGCTGTGTTCACCAATATTTCTCCCACCTTTGCCTATATAAGATAGGCTCTCAGCTCATATTAGAAATTTCTATCTTATACCTGGCAACATCTTTCTTATATAAGCAACCATACCTTTTCATTTTTGACTAATATTTTAATTTTAAATGAACAAAATGGACACGCAAGCATGTCGGATGACGTAAGATAGCAGATCATGGATTTGTGACGTCAATCAATTTTAATGACGTCACTAAAACCGGTTAAAAACGTCGCTAGCAAACCTGACGCGCGTGACGTGAGAGGCTAAGTTGCATTTTGTTTTCGCCCTCTGGAAGATAAAATAGTCCACATATCATGTTTTCCGTCTAATTTTGAGGTGCAAGCTGTGTTTACAACAATTTTAGGACCCGATAAACACACTGGGCTGCTCAAAATTTACTTCAGATCATTGGTTAAAAAGTTAGAATTTTCCTGTTCTGAAGCCTAATCCGACTTTAGGTTAAAAATCCGCTAACAGTGGGAGAAGAATAATCCATCATGAGCCGGTCCACGTAGGATAGGTAAATCTCACCCGAGGGGTCGGAATTTCAACCAGGGACGAGGCCTCGTCCCTGGTTGAAATTTCGACCCCTCGGGTGAGATTTCCCTATTCTACATGGACTGGCTCATGATGGATTGTTATAATCTGCCCACTTTTCTTCCTGTTTTGTGTTGTAATTTCAGATAGAAAATAGGTAAAATACATGTTACTGTTAATAGTTCTAGTTGTCTATGTCGGCGCTTTCGTTAATCAGTTGTGTGAGTGACGTTTCCATTTGGGATAGCAAATAGACCACATGTCTAGGAAAGAGCTGTTTATTCGGCTAGTGAGTGAGTGAGTGAACTCGGGTTTAACGTCCCACCAACAACGAGGTCATATGGAGACGGGACCTCGGTTTAAAGTCTCATCCGAAAGACCGGAGAAGCGGGGGATCGAACTTGCGACCCCTGGATTGGTAGTCTGGAGTGTCATCCACTACGCTACAGCCGCTCCTGTTTATTCGGCTAACCGTGCATGTTGTTCGTGAACGGGTGTCAGTTTATGTACATGTATTTGTTTCTAAATCTTTTGGTTTTGAGAGCGGGATATTGGATTTCTGATCATTTGGTGGGGCAGGGAGGTACCAAGATGTTTGTGGAGGCGGAGGGGAGGGGGTTAAACTGTCAGATAATTATTGATCAGTTTGATGAGAATTTTTCATCAGGTCTTTTATGTGCCTAGAAATATATGTTGTGATATATCATTGGAATAGCCTCGCCGTGGCGATTCTGATGAGCTGTAACAACATGTAGATCTATTTTAATCTAACCACAGAGACGAATCATCTCAAACTGTCATCAGATACTCCCTATCATCTTGCACGCCTACCAATCGCTCTCATGCGAAACCACGTTTCAGAACTCCAATCCATGAGAGGAGTTTCCGGTTTTGCAGGAGGGGAGCCGAAATCGTAAACATATTTGACATCGACACAAGGTTGAGGTATTTATTTATGCAAAATATAAGAATGCTATTTTGTCACATATAGATTGTTCTTCGGCACATGAAAGGATTAGGTACATGGTCTTGTATTTTTCCAGATATGCATTTAGTACGGCGGAGCATGTGTTCAATGTCAATCTCGGCGATATATACATGGAGGGAAAAGTCGCATTCTCTTGCTTGATTTTGAGTCTTTAACCTTGTCAGTCGCAAAGAAGTAAACGAACTATTGTATGCTTGAATCCAAACGTTGGAAGTAAGCTTTCAGTGATAGACAGTTTAGAATTTAGAAAATATATGCAAAAACTTAGCATCGTCAGCCCGGTTCCGCATGAGATATTAGAAAATAAAAGGAGTTTTTATCAAATACAAAAACAGCTTCTGAGCAATTAGTGGATCAAAACTAACATGAACTCTGTGATAAATCATTATTTTATACATCGCAGATGACTTTCAAGCAGTTTTTATTTACCGTTTGTCTTTAAGGCCTTTGCCAAACCCTTTTTCAAACCCTCTTGCATGCCTCAAAAATAGACAAACGGGGATTAAAACAGCCGGAAAGTCATCTGCAATGTATAAAATAATGATTTATCACAGAGTTCATGTTAGTTTTGATCCAATATTATTGTTCAGAAGCTGTTTTTGTGTTTGATAATAATTCCTTATATTTTCTATTATCTCATGCGGAACCGGGCTGACGATGCCAAGTTTTTGTATATATTTTCTATATTCTAAACTGTGGATCACGGAAAGCTTACTTCCCACATTTGGATTCACGCATACAGTAGATCTGTTCACTTCTTTGCGACTGACAAGGTCAGAGACTCAAAATCAAGCAAAAGAATGCGACTTTTCCCTACATGTATATATCGCCGAGATTGACCTTGAACACATGCTCCGCCGTACTAAATGCATATCTGGAAAAATGCAAGACCATTTGCCTAATCCTTTCATGTGCCGAAAAAACAATCTATATGTGACAAAATAGCATTCTTATATTTTGCATAAATAGTTTTCAGAGAAAATAAATACCTCAAACCTTGTGCCGATGTCAAATTTGTTTACGATTTCGGCTCCCCTCCTGCAAAACCGGAAACTCCTCTCATGGATGGCGTTCTGAACCATGGTTTCGCATGCGAGCGATTGGTAGGCGTGATCTTGGGGCCTTTATATTATACATAACACAGAGGCCCAAATGGCGGGACTGAATTTCCAAACCAACCCCTTGGATCTGGAGTTGAGAGACGAGCCTTGCCGAAATTTGAAATTCCGACCGGAGGTATGATATTCCTTTCCTACATGTGACTACTGCTTGTGAGAGTTAGGGTCAGGTCGGGTAACTTCGGACGGCGAGATAATTCGGACATACTATTTCAAACGGTGAAAATCCATTTGAGACGGCTCATAATGAGCCATCTCATCATCAGGATTTTTACTGTTTGCTCAGATAATTTTGTTTCATTTTCATCCAACTGACATATAAAGGAAACAATGTCACTGTACGAATTTACCTGTTGTCTGAATTTACCAGACTCAACCCTATCCATCCACTTTCAGCGAACTTATCAACATAGAATCGGATCAAACTTCAAGACAGCAAATTCTAACTTTCAAGAAATAATCGGAAGTAAATGTTTAGCAGCCTAGTGTTTTATCAGGTCGAAAAAGGGTTGTAAACGACTAGACTTTTATTTATTTATTCATTTATTTATTTTGTTGCAGGAAACAACTCATATATATCTTCATCCAAGATAATACTTACAAATAATCGGTCGTCTAAACAGTCATCTGAGGGCATGATTTCTATATACAGTAGCCGAAATGCTATCACTTTATTTTCATCTGTTTCTATAACCCAAGAACAATTAAGATTAAAGTCGTAAAGACCGTCCCCATCTTGATCAGGGGAGGTAATCCAGCCAGACGGTTGAGTAAGTACTTCTCCACAATCTTTGTTCGGCGCTGAAAGACAAGCAAAAGCTAAGGTCACAGGTGAAACAAACACATTATATTCAGCATTTTAGGATTATTACGAACTTTAATGTCATTCTGGATAAACCTTCAAACTTGGGTCCACGCAATTTGGGATATCAAAATTTACAATTGCCCATACCAATTATTACAATGTCAATAAACAGTATGAAAATACACCTTTGGCGCATTTGGCGCATTTCTGTATTTAACTTATTTAGTGTCACTGAGCCCCAAAAGTTTTAAACATAAACTTAAAGGTGATAGGAAGGCCTCGCACGTGACTGGCATCTCTCTTCAAGCCATACATACAGGAAACGCGACATGGCAGAACCAACAAAGTGGCATGTGGGCACAGCGAAGATTCAGATCAGACTTAGCCTCAGATCTGAGTATTCGCTGTGTGATTAAAGGGTAGCAAAACGTCTAAGGTAGCACCATGCGGACAGCGACTAGGCGGATGCCCAGGCTGATCTGAAACTTTGCTGGGCGCACATGCTACTTTGTTGGTTATGTCGTGTCGCGGCTCACATGTACTGACGTAATCCGCCGCAGACGTCAAGAAAGAAACACCCATGAAGTCGCTGCTAAAGCAGGCGCCACAACCAAGCCACTTCAACCTGACCATTGCCTGAGGAAGACTACATGCAAACGCACCAGGAAGCATATGTATGATGCAGCAAGAACGTTCATCAAGCCAGAAAGAATTCCGAAAGAATGGAAGCCAGAATCCGCAAAGTTTTATATCACTCTAACAATTAAGTCTTAGCTGTAGAAGATTTTAGAATGTTTACCAGATATAGGTTAATAAGGTTATTTCAAATAAGTAAAAGTATTGACCCAATTCCATGAGATTCAGAATTAGCACTAAAGCATTGTATACTGGGTTAATGATACGCTCAATTGCAAACTGTCCACCGACAGTTACATCGGTCCATTGGTTTCAATTAAATGTAATATTTCCAAAGGACAGTGAAAAGTAATTCCAGCGAGATCGCTGCTAGAGCAGGCGTAAACCACTTAGCCACCTCACTCCCAAGGGCCCGAAGAAAGACGACATAAGGTGGTATCAGGAATTAACTGTTTGATCCAATGAGAATCTTCAACAAGCCAAGACAGTGCGGAAAAATTTATGTCAAGCTCCGCTAGGATAAACACGTTATGACGTGTCAGATGCGACATAAAGGCACACACCCTTTCATGCTTAGGAAATCTTAGACATGGACATGGTCCAAATAACAGAGGTGTAATCAGGTGCTCTCGAGTAGTGAGCATCGCCTGCCTGTTCATATACACCCGACATATCCAATAAGCTGTGGACTACGTAAGTGAAAATGGAAGTCCGGTATATGAAAACCTTACTAGGCTTCGGCTGAGACCATCAAATCGGAAGTTTAGATACGACCACAAGGTAGGGATCAGTAAGGTAATGGTGCCTCCCATAAAACATCTAAACTGTTGATAGAAGCTTCGCTCTTTGATAACCCTGTGTCAACAATTTACGGCTAAGCAGCTTCCCTTTATCAACAACGTCTTGCTATTGGAAACATGCTCTAACATAGTGGTACTATATCAAAGTACTGAATGGCGTCAGTGTTCAAAATTTAGCAAAAGTAGGTCTCCATGACGTAGTTATCAGAGCGGTGAGCCATCCTGTGATGGTAACGTTTCAGGTGTCTCGTTTTTTTGTAGAACACAACAATGTTGTTTTAAAATGATACACATGGAGTAGCATTAGAAGGCTGCAACGGACTAAGTTGTGTAGCTTTTGCAAATGCGTCGGATTTAGACAACAGTTTGCAAAATATGAGGGCAATGGACTTCGTGTGCTCCTGAGGCCAGCGTTCCAGTGTTGTTTTTGCTGTTAAGTGTTCGCCTTGTTTCACTTCAGTTTTCGATAATATAGGGGTAAAGTCTGGTAAATTCGGACAGCGGGTAAATTCGGACAGTAACATTGCTTTCTTTATATGTCAGTTGTTTGGAATTAAAAAAACACTGACTGAGCAAACAGTGAAAATCCTGATGAAACGGCTCATTTTGTAGGCGAATCAAAACGATGTGGTGCCAGACTGGGATCTTACATGAGTGCTTATGTATTGTTGAATTAATTAGGGGAAAAGATAAAATGCGAGGATATGCCGAGCATCTTATCGGGTTTTTTTCCCAACGAGTTTAATAAATTCAATAATACTGAAGCATGACTGCAAGATTCTATTCATCTCATGACAGTAAAATATCATTTTATTAGCAATTTTGCATAAAACGTCACGATTTTGCCATTAGAAAACGCAATGTTTTTGTGGGCGTCAACGCATAATGGTAGGGCGTTATTTGCATATTTAATCCATTAGTTGATTATCGCATTTCATGCATGGCTTTATTACAGTCACAGGTGCGACGTCATATGATGATTATAGTTTTACACCGTTTCCTGTCGTTGAGTGTTGAGACTAAAATGGCTTTAAGTGTAAAATACTTTGGGTATTTAGCGCTTTCAGGCTCACATTGTAAGAGAACAAGAATAGAGAATATCTCGAACTATGGAAATTCTGAATTATTCAAAGAACTGGACTATGTAACAGTCTGATCATGGTGTAACTGGACAGTGCAGCGGGAAAAAATGAGGATGGAATGAAACAGCTGTGATTTCAGCATGGCATCACCTCTGTTGAAGAGATACTTCATCAGTACAGAGGAGTGCCAATTTACTATGAAATGTTTCCTTTATTAGTAGGGGAGTAACAGCACTTTAGAGAAAATACAAGCTGATATGAAACACTCTGTTTTATATGTATTTTTACCTTTGAGCTGATGAAAAGTTATATTAAATCCTTTGTCAACTACGCTGTAGTCTGAGTAAAACTGCACATAGAGTATGTTGAACCGTGTCTCCCCTTCTACCTGGAATGTCCCACTTGAGCCACAGTAGATTAACCTTTCTGTGCTTCCTTTTTCAAAAATCTGTGAAGAAACAAAGGTCCAATCAATACATACTATTCCTTTGACACTTGCGTACAGAGTTAACGTCTCTTAGTCCGTTAGGCTAGGGCATGTTTATAACTATCAAGACTTTGTTGATACAGGGAAGTAAGGTTGGCAAAGGGCAAAGTTTTATGTCAATACATGAGCCGCGACACGAGAAAACCAACAATGTGGTGGGCCCAGCGCAGACGCAGATCAGCCTGGTCATCCACCCAGTCTGATCAGACTCTTCACTAAGCGCTTAAAGGTAAGCTAAGGGTCTAAGCGACCTTCATGCGGACAGCAAAGACTCTGATCAGACTGGGCGGATGCCCAGACTAATCTGAGGGGCGCACAAGCACATTGTTGGTTTTGTCGTATCGCGAATCACATAAAAAAGTATAAACATGGAAAACATCGTGACATCAATGATCCCTACAATGTGCACGTGATATGTTAACTGAGGAAAATGTGAGTGTGGAGTTGTGCGTTAACTGTTTACACTTAACCGAAGTGGTCATACGTATAAGTGTAAGTCTTCTATGGAAATGAACTCGCAAATGTTTCAGTTATAAGATTACGACACGATCATATCAGCAGTCGTAGTCAGAGTTGATGAATATGTGAATGAGAATTAATTCAACGTGCAACACTGCCGATACCCACAAACACCAGTTTCAGCGGAGGTGCGTTTTCAAGAATGAATAGACAGTAAAGGGAAGTAACTCTGCTATTTACATTTATGCCACCACTTTCGACGAGGAAAAAGAGCAAATTCTTTCCTTTATGAGTAGACCCCCATTTAGAAGGATTTCCTTGCCCAGGGAAGCAAACAGGTTGTCACAAATGTTGTCTCCTTTGTATAAATGGCGGGAAAATGGTGGTAGTGTACCACTTTACATTAACCCTAGATGTTGCGAAGAAACATAAATTCTGAAGAATAAAAAAATATTCTCCGAAAGCAAGGAAAACACCGAGTATGCATAAAAGCCGACGAGGTTTTATTAAACATATGTGTGAAATACTGTCCACGTTCAGCTGAACTGTTCTAAATTCTATGTAATTCTCACAAAGTTGTAATACATTTGATAGTTTTGGCACGTTCGACATAATTAACCGGGTAGTCCCGACCATTAGCAGATATTCTTCGGGCTACTCGAATGTATGTAGTTGCCCGAGGAGCACATGGGTATTGCTCGGGTCTACCCGCGTAAATAGGCCGAACGTGCCCTTTTAGACGAATTACCATAAGTATATCTGCACTGCAATCTGGAGAGTCTTCTATCTCATAAAACCGTATCACGTATCTTATGACGTAATCCTCAGGCGCCTGTACAGTCCAGAGACAATCTACGTTCAACTCATAATGGCCATCGTCATCCAAATCAGGGGACGTAATTGAGCCAGTGGCAGTTTGGAGCACTTTACCACATATTTTGTTAATATCTGTAAAATAATTTGCCATACAAAAGCTATGTTTACAGGCAGATTGGTCTAAATAAACAGTACATACCGTGATTAGACTGCTACTAAAGGGCACTCGGATAAAAGCCTACACTGTTTATCATCCTACCTTCATATTTTATACAAGATCCAGACTGTTTCATATTGGGACAATTACGGTAATTGTTTTAGGTATTCAAATGTCTAGAATTTTTACGGTGTGGTGTTTTGAATTCATCTGAGTAGATATTAATCATAATTTGAGTTTCAGTAATATGAATATAAAGGATCTTGCATGAGTGCTCATGTATTATCGAATTTATTAAACGAGTTGGGGGGAAAGATAAGATGCGAGGCTATGCCAAGCATCTTATCGGTTTTCCCCAAAGAATTTAATAAATTCAATAATACAGGAGCACGAATGCAAGATTCTGTTTATTATATGACACTAAAATCACATTTTATTGGAAAACTTGGCACTAAAACGTCACGATTTCGCCATTGGAAAAAACGACTTTTTATGGTCTTCAACGCATAACGTTACGACGTAAATTGCATAATTTATCCACTTGTTGATTCTCGTCTTAATGCCTGGCTTTTTTACACTCTCAGATGCGACGCAATATGATAAAACATGGTTTTCGCATGCATGGTTTTCGCATGCATGGTTAGCTTAAACCAACAGGATGATCAGTGTACAGCCCCCTTGAGAAACCAGCACACACGTACAGCAAATACTTACAGTACTCAAAGTACATAATTAATGCTTAATTACCTGTTCTGCTGTGGTACAGTAGACGAAAGAAATATAGTTTTGCATTTACCACAGAGCATTTACAGTAAATTCTAAAACAGTGCGCTCATAAATAATCTGTGGTCTCTTCTACAACAATTTAACGTTTTGGAGCTCGTGAGTGTAATTGCTGACGCCATGTGCAATTACTAACAACTCTGTGATGCTTTGGCGATGTTTCTCTACACTAAAAGTTGTAGAGACTTTCTCAGTAAAGCTGAACCATTTGCTGTCATTTTTGTCTTTCGCCTATTTTTAATTTTACAAAATATTTGTCTGTTGTTGTTGTTTTTTTATGTTTTTTTTTTTTTTTTTTTTTTTTTTTTTTCTTCAATAAGTTACCTACTTTCAACAATTTTAAATCCAAGTATCAAGCCATCAAAACGCTATGTGTATAATTTTATACGCCGACCCAAATTATGATACCCTAGTATAAAAAGGCTATTTTTTCAAACATCGCAATATTGATGTTTCAGAGATAAGAATACGGCATGGTTAAAATAGATCATCGACTGATCAAACACCAGCTGTGTTCTTAAAATCAGATGTTTTCTCTCATAATCTATTCAGCTCTGTTTCAATTCTCGTCACGACGTTCCCCAAGTGGCTCAGCGGTACGTAAACATTGTTACACACACCTTTTTCTTTCATATCTCTCGGCTTAAACAATATCAGAAAGATTATTGTTTTGTTAAGAAATGGTGCGGAGAACTAATGTCACAAATTTTGTGTAACCTACGTCATGGTGGTAAATTCGTGTTCAAAGTAATTATTAACATAACATACATGTAGCATCTTAAAACTTACAGCATTATTCACTAAAGCATGTGCTCTTCAATATTTTATAGACTTTTTTGTAAATTTATTTGACACTGCATCTTTTACTCGACCTTAAATTACCTTACCCCGGCATTTTTCTGTAAAAACTATAACCTCACACGTTTTTCTTCAAATATAAACGTATTTATACCAAATTTAGTGCGACAGACGAGCGTTTCCGTATTTAACTTCTCCAGTGTCTTCAAACTGAGACAAGCATTCGCTCTAAAACTCAGGTCCAAAATACTGCGGAGTGACCGCTATAAGATTATGTGTTTGAATTCATCGAAAGTTTAAATGAGACAGAAATGCAAATGAAATGTGTGAAATGCAATTTATGCCACGCGTAACTTACGTCACAACGTTACTAACACAACGTTTTGAAAAGATGGCATTTGATTCAGCAGCGCTCCACAGGTAGCCCAGATAACCATTCTTCGTAACAAAGCAAAGCAAAACATTTGAATTGAAATCAGCCAAAATAATACAAGTTAATGGCAGTCGGTTAGTAAATGTGCACTGCTACTCTTGTCCAAGAAATCGTATGCGACATCATCCTTCAACGTATCTAAATAACGCCATAAAATACGTCGTTTCCATTTCTTGGGGTGTGGCTCTAAATGTGATTGTTATTCCTTAAACTAAAATAATTATCAAAAAAATATTTTCAACTTTTGAAGTAGATCATCATGGTCGTGATTTTTCTCGAGTTCTGGCATGCTTATATAAATATGATCATTTTTGTCCGCGAATGGCCCAGTTTAACTGAGAAAATCTATGTAGCACCTTTTTTTCACCATAAACTCATCAGGAAAAAAATGCACGTTTACCGTGTTACAGTGAAGACCATTGGCGAAATTGTGCACGCGCAGACGCACAATTTTGTAGAATTTGAAGGAACATATGGAGAAAATCTCATCGGTCCCTAATGTCATATCCAGGTAAGGGGATTAGTGAAAATCGCAGATTACAGGTAAAGTTAACTCCGGCTGTTTTCGGCTTTTCTCGACATGTAAGGGCGCGTTTACACGAGCAAAGTTTCTATGTCACAGAGACTTTAACAAAGAAAGTATGACAAACATTTTGCATTTACACGGAGCAAATTATTTGTTAAAGAAAATGTGTCATAGAATCTTTGTCACATAAACTTTGGCAATGAAATATTTGCTGCAGTGTTCACACGACCAAATATTATTCGTCAAAGTGACCTGCAGCGATGAAACAAAATCTTTGTCACATTTTCCACGCTTATAGTAAAGTTCTTCGTTACATAATCTTTAGAAAAGTTCTCCGTTTACACGGACACATTTAATTTATC
This sequence comes from Ctena decussata, assembly GCA_963989385.1. Taxonomy (NCBI): domain Eukaryota; kingdom Metazoa; phylum Mollusca; class Bivalvia; order Lucinida; family Lucinidae; genus Ctena; species Ctena decussata. The sequence continues at coordinate 56,917,450 of OZ022513.1, forward strand.
GAAGTAACTTTACCATATATATTTGTCATAGAAACATTGTCATATTTTGGCATTTACACGGGCAATTTTTTCTGTGACAAACCTACTTTGTCATAGAAACTTTGGTCGTGTAAACGCGCCCTTAGGCAGATACACTCGCTTTACCAGATAGCGACGCGTGAAAAATTGCCCCGAGCCATTAGGCAGTATCGAGGACCAGTGTTAATCTTACTAGTTTATCATAGACATTTATGACTTGTGTCAACAGTAATTAGATTCAATGCATTTTTTATTTGAATATTAGAGCTATAACTTGGTGTTAATTGTTTGCTTTTCTTTTCTTTTTTTACAAAATCCATTTTCCATAAGTAATGGGAGCCCCGGTATATCAGTAGGTTAAGCGCTGGCCTGCTGATCTATCGGTCCCAGTTCACGCAGTCTTTCATTATCACCAATAAATCGTCCTGACATGACTACATACAGTCAAACCTGTCTTAGTGGCCACCTCTATTAAGCAAGCAACCTGTATTAAGCAAGCATGTTTTCATATCCCGAAAAAGGCAAATACATTGAAATATACCTGTATTAAGCAAGCACCTGTCTTAAGCAAGCATATTTTGATTATCCCATAGGTGCTTGCTTAATACAGGTTGGACAGTACTAATAAAAAGGACGTAAATTCGGTGGTTATCCATCCATTTCTCAGTTGTATATTTGAAAAATAGAATGAAACTTTAAGAAGTCATACACATGAAAAAAAAATAGAAGTGTTCGAAAGTAAGCATCGGTTTAAAATCTAAACATTTAATACAAATTTAAGGTGAACGATGTACTTGACTACCAATAATATCTCTAACAAGTGCTAACATTTGAGCCGCGACCGACAAAACCAATGAAGTAGAAAGACTAAGATCAGCCTTGGTATCCGTCCCTTCTGGTCAGAGTCTTCGCTGGCGGCATGAAGGTAGATTAGATCGTTAACTATATTTTAAGCGAACAACGAAAACTCTGATTAGACTGGGCAGATGCCTAGGGGTCCGGTACCGGATCTCTAGCCTTTACGACTAGAGGTCCGGTACCGGACCTCTAGCGGTCTAGGCTAGAGGTCCGGTACCGGGTCTCTAGCTATTACTAACGTGGTGGCTAGGGATCCGGAATTATATTTTGTATATCGATCAATTTGTTAAAAGAAGTGTTTTGTATTCATAATGGACAGTTGCAACCGTTCCGCTATTGCTGTCTGTAATTGTTTATTACGCTTGATAAGTTGGGCCGCTCGGATGTTGCAATTATAATGTCAAAGTTAGTGAGATAGGTTTTCCGTAAGATGTTAAAAGGCTTGTTTTGTTTGGAACATGCATGATTTACTTCAAACCCTACATCATTTCACTACAAGATATCAGTGTTTTAAGGAGTTTACAGCTTTATTCGACGCCCTCGCAGAAGATGGAACTAGTGATCCTTATACAACCAGTTCCTACCGTCCGGGGAGAAGCCCATCTGATTCTCTTTAGACGTACTCGTCGCCTGTATAGGAGAAGCCCTTTACCAGGTTTACCAGTAAAGTGGATGCCTCACTAGAGCACGAATTAAAAGCCCTTTTCAGGGCTACGACCACTTTACGAAAGAAACCTTTAATTGTACATGTATATAATAAATCAATAAATAAAATAAGTAAATATCTTTTATTTTAACGGACGAACGGAAGGACGGACGGACAGACAGACAGACAGACAGACAGACAGATAGATAGATAGATAGATAGATAGATAGATAGATAGATAGATAGATAGATAGATAGATAGATAGATAGATAGATAGATAGATACCTCTGTTCTCTCAACCCTATCCCTCTGGACTTAAATTTCTTGCCGCCATGTATACAGCTGAATTTAATCTCATAGTACTTCATCCTTGGGTTCAGTATCCTATTCGTTATGCGCGGTTGGGCTTTTTCTACTGTTCTTGAATCTCTTTTAAAAAAACTGAACACTTTCTACATTTTGATAGCGCTCTATTACGCTTTCAAATGCACGAAAGTCTTCAAATTATGTCCGATATGAATATTTTGAGCCATTCTGGCCATATGACCCGAATCTTGTTTGAAATGGACAAAATTGTACGGTGAATGAGTAATAACATAATTATTTTTGCTTTGCATTATCTATTGCATTAAACTCGAGAAATATGTTGCCTGTGTCGATATTGATAAACATCGTGTTGCATTAAGTAGGCTTCGCTGCTCAGCACATAAACTTATGATTGAAGAAGGTAGGCATAGGGGGGTCGAACGAAGTGCAAGAATTAGTCCGTTATGTACTATGAACGTCGTGGAAGACGAATATCACTTTCTTTTAGTTTGTCCTATGTATAGAGAAATCCGTAAAACTTATTTGCCTAGATTTTATTGTAGATGGCCGTCTAAAAACAAATTCATCAAATTACTAAATGAAAATCAGGTTAGTGTTTTGAAAAAAATTAGCTAAGTTTGTTTATATTGCAACCGAGAAACGTTTGTCGTTACTTAACGATGTTAATATGTAGTTCTTGGTCATTTAGTCTGTAAAAATTGTGTACATTTTGTGCGTCAATGTTTATAAGATACTGTATTAGGGAAACTTAAATGAAATGTTTGTGAGTCTTATATATATCAATGTATATCTGTCATGCTCTTCTCGTACCGCCATTAAATGGTATTGTAGGGCGAGAAGCACTTTGTTGTTTGAGCCTGAATAAACCATTTGTAGTTGTAGTTTGTAGTTGTAGTCTATTATAAAAGACTTAAAGACAAGGCCTTTATATCCCTTTGATCTGTTTTTCGGCGACTAATGAGCATCTCAGACAATAGGCTCATTCCACTGGCTAGTTTAAATATTAATCAACCTCGTTAACGCAGTATTTGTTACTCGCACATCCGCGACTAGATGAAGCATATACTTTGATAGAACTAATCAATGCAATTATCATTTTCATGCATCGATGAAAAACTCAAACACTGCAAACAGTTTAATTTATATTGATTATCATTGAAAAGGAGAGAAAAATAAGAATAAAATTTTATTCGTTTATTTTACACAATCATTGTGCGTTCTAACCGGGTTTACTAGACTAAAGTAGATTCCCTTTACAAAATGAAGTGTATCGAAACTCTCGCAAGGAAATGCTATTTAAACCAATCAATAACATACTACCGGATCCCTAGCCTCCACGTTAGAAATAGCTAGAGACCTGGTACCGGACCTCTAGTCCATAACGCTAGAAGTCCGGTTCCGGACCCCTAGCCGTAGAGGCTAGAGATCCGGTACCGGACCCCTAGACACTTATTTTCGCGTGTCACAAATGCCATTTTGTTTGTTTTGTCGAGTCGCGGTTCAATTGCTCATAACGAGGACTCAGATCAGCCAAGGCAATGCGCAGCCTTATTAGCGCAAATGTAACTCCACACTTAATTAATTAAATAAAAAGGCGAATAAATCAGTTTAAATTATCCGATTTCACAAATGACTTGGTTCAAACAAATCAGTAGATAGATAAATAAATATGTAAATACAGTATAAGCGAGTTGTGACAATGCTGTTTTGTGTGTTTGTGAGAGAGAGAGAGAGAGAGAGAGAGAGAGAGAGAGATGGCTAACTTCATAAGCATGAAAATTGCATGAGTGGAGATTAAACTTTTAGTTGACATCATTTAAACAAATCCATCCGATGAAGGGCTTTAAAAGAACAGACATGCGTTAACGGGACACCTTAGACGCGGTTTAATCAACATTTGCAACTACTGTTTGGACCAAAATTATGAAATATCCCTGTTTTAATTTTTTTTTAGTCATGAAACATTTTAACCAAATAAATAAATAAATAAATAAATAAATATCCATCAGATAACCGCACACAAGAGAGTGTCGTTTTAAATCCAAACTTGATGTAAAAGCATTCGGAGTGTATAGTTAGGAAACAAATAAATTAAGTTTCACTGGCAGACTTAACAAATAAATTTACAAAAACCAAATATCTTATTACATAAATTAGCATGTAATAATCACAGATGTCAATTTCACACGTAAATGGTTGAGCAAATATTGAGTAACTGCAATTATATCGTAACACTTTATCTGGGCACCATCAGGTTTAAAATCAATTTAAGATGTTTGTTTTTATAACAATTAAATTATGGTCAGCATTTACCTATTTTATTTACTGCTAAAGAAAGTTTTATGCCATCATTGTTTTAAAAGTCAAACAAGCAAACGGTATTTGTTTTTACTTTACTGTTTGAAAAAAAAAAATTATTTGTATTTTGAAAAAAGTAATGTTCAGCTAGTTAATTAGAACTAGGAACATTCAGTTAATAAACTTAAAAATCCCTAAATCAAACAGTGTACAATTTCACATATCATGCGTTTGCTAATCTCAGTCAGATACGCTCATAAATACAGCCCGGGGCAAGCGGCTCAATACCTCATTCTCCGTGACACTTCGTTAAATGGACGGAAAATTCCGAGGTATCGCGACCAGGAAAATAATTGCATAGAAATGTTAAAAACAGACTATTTTGCTTTTATTATTTAAAAATAAAAATTATACCATTAGAAAGGACGAATATTTTTGTATAATTAAACTATTTGCACACGCTTTCTATGGTTTTCTCTTTTTGAAGAAATAAGTGCGAAAGGGACTCACAACTATTTAATATTTTCCGTTTTACTATGTATTTATTACATTTAGATGGTGCCTCTATTTTTTTTTCTGAAAACAGACTACTTTCCTTTTAACGTAGAAACTTACAGCTTTATAAAGTTTAGATGACAAGCATTTCAGAACCGTTTGCACAGGAATGATTACTTTAATACAAATCACGATATTTAAGTTAACACATCATCTTCCATTGACCTCCAATGTAAATTTTTGTGTATACCTGGCCGTTGGTGACGATGAGATTTTCTCCATATGAATAATATTTCTAAAAGTATTTGTTAGTGTTACAATCGAAATAATTCAACTCTGGAAATGAATGTTTAGTACTTATAAGAGTCCTTTAAGTTCGTCATATAATCAGCTTTAAAAATGACCTCTAGATAATGGATAATGGATTATAACTAAATAATCCACTGTATATCCTATATACTTCTGAAATTATAGTTCCCATAGCAACCGAGGCTTCTAGCCGATAAACAGTCAAAACGGTCTTTTAGCAGAAGATTACCCTAAAAACATATTAATATGTAAATTTTCAGTCTGGGTATATCTGCTTACCGGTACAAATTGCGAAATCGCAGTAGCCCCATCTTATGTCTGGATGCGTTGTGTAGCACCACGGTCTAGCATGTTCCCAAATATTTCGACAATAATTTCTCGCCGCTTTTACGGAGCCATCATCCGGGAACCAGCTATCGTCGTTGACAGAATGTTGGTGTGGTGTCTGAGCTGACCAGGACTGACACGTGTGTCCATTGTTTGTCACAGATACGGTCCCAGAATACCAAGTATATATCAAATCCTCGTAACAGTCGCCTCTACCTGAAGTTAACTCAGTTATACTTAGCGTCCAACAAAAGGGACATTGGCAAGCATTGCAGACCCAGATCAGACGACGCTGGTCGCGGCATCTGATCACGGTCCACACTGATTGCTTTTTCTGCATAAGAAAATTAGGTACTTCTATGTGTAAGATGAAACCAGGAAGTGGCTGTTGACAACTGGTTGTTACCAGCCAAACAGGTGCTGACAGCAAATTACATGTAGCATAAAAGACTTCTTTGATTAAGGCGTGAATTTTCCCCATGATTAAAAAGTTATACGGAACACTGACTTCTGCTTTGCATTTATGACTATGACATGTAACTTGCATAACAAATGAATTTTCAAGTGTTTGTGTCTATGTAAAGTACGTTAAACATACGTTGACGTTGACGTCATTGTTGAGATAAATTGTAAATTATCCTCAAATTGATCGTTGAAATAATGATCTATTGTATATATTTCACCCTTTTTTGATTTACATTACTTACATAACAGACAATACTGGATAGTTTTGACTATATGTATGTGACCTTGACCTCATTTCAAGGTCATGGTACACAATATAATCCTTGAAGATCACAGTGCTACTGTTGACCATTCTTATTCTTTGGCTTACTGAGTATCGTTTCCCCCCCCCCCCCCCCCCCCGTGACCCAGCTTCCCACTCATATATATTGCGTACTTGCATCGCATAAGTCTCCTGCATGAAGGAAATGCTGGGTCACGGGGGGGGAAAGTACTTGTATTTTAATTGTAGTGAAGCGTTGTCTTTTGACCGTTTTGACCGGAAGTATAACTGTGGTTTTGCATGTTTAAATGCCAATCAGGCGTAACAAGAAGAAAATCATTGCTTTGTATTGTGAGATGCGTGTATTTAGCATGCATGTATGACAAAAATTTATGAAATGAATGACTGATCTCAATATTTTTATTACCTCAAAAAAGGAGGTATGCGAAAACCTTGAATTTAGGGTAGGTAGGGTCAGACTGGATTATCTCCCCATGTCTTTGAGTCTGACTCACATATGATCTGATTTCATACGGTTTACATATTTGTGGAAGCTATGCCAAGAAAAATATGCACACTTTATACTTTTGGAAATTCGGACCTGTCGCGCCGGTCTAATGGGGAAAATCCTCGCCTTAATCATAGAAGTCCTTCTATTGATTTCAAATAATGGAACCCAAGATATTCAAAGAACATTCTTTGGGAGCAGCCTTATATTGGCCTACTCAGACCTATCTGTCCCAATACTTAGAAAGTTTACGGTATAAGAGCCGCGACACGACAAAACCAACAATGTGGTTGTGCGTCCAGCGCAGACTCAGATCAGCCTGGGCATCCGCCCAGTCTGATCAGAGTCTTCGCTGTCCGCATGGAGGTAGCTTAGACCCTTAACTACCCGTTGAGCACTTAACAAAGAGTCTGACCAGACTTGGTGGATACCCAGGCTGATCTGCGTCTGCGCTGGGCGCACAACCACATTGTTGGTTTTCTCGTGTCGCGGCTCATATGATGTCATCGAAATTATTTATGACACAATAATTCCAACTTAATTTTCTACTGCTAATGAGAGCAATTTGATTGGTCAAGAGCGTACGGAAAACGTCATTTATACTTCGATGAATTCCCTGAACCAGATCTCAGGAACTACTCGGACTATTTGTTTGCTGCAGTTTCTTAAATACTCGGTATAGCTGACACTTCTAAGATAAAAAATGACCGAGTTAGAGTTATAAGAAATGAACTTTATTTGTGTGGCTTTTATAGATGTGTTAACGCCAGCAGTCACTCACAGACTTTACACAAAGCTCTTCGGGCTTTATTCAGTCTTCGGGCTTTACTCAGTTTGTGAGTGTTCGCCGGCGTTTACATATCGAAAAAGAAATCCACACAAATGGAATGCATTCCTATAGTATGAACTATTTTCACTGTTACTGACCAGGAAAACAATACAGCTTCGTTGGCATGGGCAAAGTTTCTGTGACAAAAGTAGGTTTGGCATAGAAAAATTTGCTAGTGGGAATGAAATATATATGCCGCGTTTTCGGTGCCAAATTTATATGGTAATGTTTATATGACAAACAAAATGTGTCCGTGTGAACAGAAAATTTGCCATAGAAAATATGTAACAAAGAAACTAACTATGGAGATGAAAACAGAAAACTTTACTCATAATCAGATCCGTGTACAGTCTCATTCACAAGACCAAGGTTTCTTTGTCACTTTTAAGATATAAATGAACGAGTTAGAATTATAAGAAATGAGTTTTATTTTTGTGGATTTTATGGATATGTAAACGCCAGTAAACCACTCACAGACTTAACACAAAGCTCTTCGGGCTTTATTCAGTTTGTGAGTGGACGCCGGCGATTACACATCGAAAATGAATCCACACAAACGAAATGCACTCCTATAATATTACCTATTTTTACTGATACTGACCAGAAACAAACAAATTAACTTCGTTCACACGGGCAAAGTTTCTGTGATAAAAGTAGGTTTGGCATAGAAAAGTTTGCTCGTGTGAATGAAAAAAAAAATATGCCGCATTTTCGGTGCCAAATTTATATTGTAAAGTTTATATGACAAACAAAATTTGTCCGTGTGAACAGACAATTTGCCATAGAATATGTAACAAAGAAACTAACTATGGAGATGAACACAGAAATCTTTGCTCGTAATCAAATCCATGTAAAGCCTTGTTCACACGACCAAGGTTTCTTTGTCTTAGAAACTGTAACAAAGAAAGTTTGGCAAACATTTTGCTTTCACACGGAGCAAATTATTAGTTGAAGATAAATGTGGTATAAAATCTTTGTCAAATAAACTTCGGCAATGAAATATTTGCTGCCGTAGGGCGCGTTTACACGAGCAAAGTTTCTATGACAAAGTAGGTTTGTCACAGAAAAATTTGCTCGTGTAAATGCCAAAATATGACAATGTTTCTTTCACAAATATATAATGGTAAAGTTACTTCGATAAATTAAAGTTGTCCGTGTAAACGGAGAACTTTGTTAAAGATTATGTAACAATGAACTTTGCTATAAGCGTGGAAAATGTGACAAAGATTTTGTTTCATTGCTGCAGGCAACTTTGACGAATAATATTTGGTCGTGTGAACACTGCAGCAAATATTTCATTGGCAAAGTTGCTCCGTGTAAACGCAAAATGTTTGTCATGTTGTTAAAGTTTCTGTGACATAGAAACTTTGCTCGTGTAAACGCGCCCGTATTCACACGAACAAAGAATTCTCGTCAAAGTAACCTGGACTAACAAACTTTGCTCGTGTAAACGGCCAACTGTGCCACATTTTCTATCTTAAAAATATACTTTGTTCAAAATCAAACTGATTTAATTATGAGCAAAGTTTTCTGTGTTCAGAATCAATCATCCATAAATCGTATTCACTAAGCATAAACAGACATTCTCTTTCTGGGATATACCGTTCTGTGTTAGCAGAAGAAACTGCGTGTACATGTTTTAATTCTTCAATTTTAGTGCTTATACAAGATTTTTCATGAAAGATTTGATTGAAACGAATGTAAATATAAGCAATGAACTTAATTTTCTGCTGTTTATCGAAGTGTAAACTACATTGGGCCACTAGCAAAGTTTACATGGGGTTCATTCACTTTGCACGTGACCCAATGTAGTTTACACTTCGATAAACCTCAGAAAAATGAAATTCATTCCTTAAATAAAATTTTAATCCAGCAACCATAGCCAAGAAACTTTGCGTTTACATGGAGAAAATTATTTTTACCAGAAATAATAACCAACAAGTTTTGTGAAAAATATACTTGGCGATGAAATGTTTTGCAACCACGTTCACATGAATAAAATATACTCCAAAGCTAGTTTCTTTACTACATTTTTGGCGAACGTTCTGTTCATACGAAACAAACACTGTCTACCAAATAAACTTTCCCCGATAAAGTCAATGAATATGTGAAATATATTTTCAGTCACATGAGCATATTTTTCTTTAACAAACTCATTTTGCCAAATGAACTTTGACGGAAGGTTTACCCTGTCTAAAACGAATATACAAGAAGCTTATCCACAAATAAATTTTCCACATGTCTGTTGTTCATAAGTGATTTTCAAGTAAATGATTGAAACGGCAAGCTTCTGCAATAAGACTACATAGATAACTGCGCATGTCCAAATTAGCGTCGACCGACTGTCAGTGTACACAGGGTGTAATCGATTCCGCTAATTTTCGCTTCCTGCAGAGACTGTACATCATACTGGGCTTCCGCCGAGACTGTCCGCGACCTCTTGCTTCCTGCCGAGACTACTGTCCTCGAAAAATGGCTTCCTGCCGAGACTGTCCGCGTGACTCTGCTTCCTGCCGACAGCCTCCGCAGGAAGCAGAATCACGCAGACAGTCTCTGCAGGAAGCCATTTATCATGTACAGAAGTCTCGGCAGGAATTAAGAGATCGCGGACAGTCTCGGTGGAAGCCAAATCAGATGTACAGTCTCTGCAGGAAGTGAAAATTGGCGGAATCGATTATACCCTGTGGTGTATTACATGTAGCACTTCCCTTGTACTTTGCCACAGAATCGATGTAGGGCCGAGTCGGGTAACTTCTGACAGCGGGCAAATTCGGACATACCATTGCAAACAGAAAGAAAACCAGATGAGACGGCTCATCATGAGCATGTAGCAGTTCCCTTCCACTTTGCCATAGAATCGATGTAGGGTCGAGTCAGGTAACTTTGGACATCGAGCAAATTCGAATATACCATTGCAAACAGTGAAAATCCAGATGAGACGGCTCGTTATGAGCCGTCTCATCAGGAATTTTATTGTATGCTTAGTTGATTTTGTTTTGGTTCCAAACAACTGACATATAAAGGAAAATATGTCAATATCCGAATTTACCTGCTGTCCGAATTTACCCGATTTGACCCTATATGTAGTTGTCACTGTTTGTTGCTCCTCATGTTCTTACATATACTGAACAAAAATAAAAACTTGACGGTTTTTATGTCTTAACTCCGGCCAACCTAGCAAATTTGTAATGTATATATGGATTTTTTCGAGTTGGACAGACGACTGATCGCTTAAATCATAAAAAACTTATTGGTAATATCTTGTCCTGTCCGGAGTTATCTAACTTATTCCTCTTTTGATAACCCAGAACAGAACTTTAATTTGCGCATGCGCAGAAGAAAGTTCTCTTATACGCAATAAACAGTATTTCCAGTACGCACAGAAAACACTTTAAACGCTTATGTTTATTGTAATCACAACCTGAAAATAACGTTTAAAGTTTCAAAACTTTCAGATTATCTCCCTTTGAATTAAACATATAGAGATTTTTGAAATGCCATATCTTCTATACCAGTTCATCTTTTTTGTTATTTTCTTCGAGATTTGTTGGATTGTCTTGCAAATTCAATGTCTTTGTTACTAAATTTATTTGAAAGCCATTTCTTAAACTGTCATAAAGACTTAAATGTGTAATGGGAATTCCATTGAAACTGAATTTCTGACTTCATAATGGTTTGGAATGAGGTTTTTCGTCTGGTCCTCACAGACTCCAAGTCGACCATGCATCGGCATTAGTTTAACTCATGGGTTTATACAGACTGGATTTCCTAATGGAAAGGCATTGCCCACAGAATTGTTATCATTTAAGCAGACTTTAACAATATTGAATTTGGTAATTGTTTGGTTTTGAGCACAGAAAACAGAAAAGTACCCATGTGGCGTTTACAATAGCCTCAATTTTGCTGTATATAAAGAATCTTGAATTTTGTGTGACTATGATATTACAGAATGGCTACTTTTTCTTAAATTAAAAGAAATTCCGTGTCTCACTTTTTCCCGACTACTGTAGGATGAAAAATAGCGACTGTCAAGTTTTTATTTTTGCTAAGTATATTTTAACGTATTCTTTTAAATAGCCTTTTTGTGCTGATGTGCCGTAAAACTCATATCACTGAACTCACCCACTTACATAATTAATGTCAGCCGAGAAAAAAAGTTAAACCATTTATGCCCAGGAGAATGTTCTGTATGTAACAACTAGTCCATTTGTCTGTCAAGGGTTGTCAAGGGGTGTATAGTTTGTCAGATCAGGGTTTGTATTGTTTATCAGCGTCCCTTATTATGTGACGCTAGGCAGTGATGTAACATATTAATGCCTAGCGCCAAATAAATAGGAAATGGACATACAGTGCAGACCCAGATCAAACACCGCAGAGAGCAGTGTTTCATCAGTGTTTACATTGTTTGCATTGAATTTACAGCAATTTCTGAAAAAAAGTGTTGAAAAAAATATGACAGGCTACCTTCAATTGAGCCGCGACACACAATAACCAACAAAATGGCATGTGCGCCCAGCGAAGACTCAGATCAGCTTGGGCATCCGCCCAGTCTGATCAGAGTCTTCGCTGTGCGCGTGGAACTAGCTTAGACCCTTGGCTTCATTTTAAGCGCCTAGAGAAGAGACTGGGCGGATGCCCAAGCTGATATGAGTCTTCGCCCCAGCGAAGACTCAGATCACCTTGGGCATCCGCCCAGTCTGATCAGAGTCTTCGCTGTGCGCGTGGAACTAGCTTAGACCCCTAGCTTTATTTTAAGCGCTTAGAGAAGAGACTGGGCGGATGCCCAAGCTGATCTGAGTCTTCGCTGGGCGCACGACCACTTTGTTGGTTTTCTCGTGTCGCGGCTCAATTATGCCAGACAACTTTAAATGATGAATTGACTCATCTTATCTATAAAGCAGAGCTCTAGATAGGAGGGGTATTTGATGATAACTGAGGGATAATTTTCTTTATTTCTCATTGAAACCATATGTTGTGACCCCTCATCTGAACCGTCTCGTCGAGACGGTTCAGATGAGCGGTCACAACATATGTTTTGTCGAGACGGTTCAGATGAGGGGTCACAACATATGTTTTTATCCAGATTTAACAAAAATTATCCCTTATTATCACCAAATACTCCCTCTTATCTAGGGCTCTGTAAAGAAAGAAGAGTTCACTAGGCATAAATGGGTTCAAACTGAAGACACCAATCATTATATGGGTAAACTGCACAACTTCAAGGGGGTAAAGCTTTAAGTATGTTTTCTTAAGGGAGTACAAAATTAAGCTGATTTCCGGACAGGAAAGGATCACATGGGGAACTTATTGCTTCAATATGGCGGAAACTACTGATAGCGACTTACGGGTTTTTCCGAGAGCTTACCTGTTTAAATAATGTCGAGTGTTATATGCAATTACATAGAAATATAATATAAAATGTGAAATTAAATACATATATGATATTTCGACAATTTTTTATAAGTTATTATCATAAACTTCAGTCTTTGTCCGTTAGTATGGTATAAAAATATACAAATTAACTTCATGTTTTGATACTTCCATCGGCCTTTGAAGTTTGAAGCTTCAGTCACATGAAATTATATAAGAATAATGTCAAAAAAGGCCTAAGAAGCTATGTTCAGCCTAAAATTTGAAAATGATCGGATTTTCTATAAAACTTTTATAAGTTATCACCACTGAGAGATTTTTATAAGGTTTACAACTTTACCAACTTATGCACTTGCAAAACACTGGTCTGAGTTTATGATCAGTTAATAAATTGTCAATTTTAGTTGAATTTGAGTTTGTACATAACCTTACCCGTGTTTCTGCACAAACCAAACTGATCCGAATTTCTGTTAAAAATATTTTGAACATGTGTTATCAAATCAGGCTGTGACTGTGCGAAAACCATTTAAAATTATCATGTGGAAATTAAATTGAGATAGGATTAAATGCAGTAAGAAATACGGAAAGAACAGTTGAAAGCTGCAAGGCACTCGTCAGCGTTCCGCCCATGGACAGGTCACTTTCTTTTCTGCTCAATGTTCAAAAGTTTCCTCCTATGAGCCGCAATACGATAAGACGAACAAACTGGAATGTGCGCCCAGCGAAGACGCAGATCAGCCTGGACAGCCACCCCCGGTCTCAGCAGAGTCTGAACTACATGTATGCGTTTAAAGGGTATCTAAGCTACCTCCATGCCGATAGCGAAGCCTCTGATCGGATCAGGCGGATGCCCAGGCTGATCTAAGACTTCGCTGGGCGTACGTGCACCTTTGTCGCGGCTCATTTAATTGTTTGCTAAAGACATCAACTGAGTAGTCGCTGTCGGTCGGAAGGTGTGAAAATACAGTTGGTCACACGTCTTGTCAAAACAATGCAATTTCAAAATTAACACCTGCTAACGGCAATGAAGGTCAGAAATGGATATTTAATCCGAACGTCATTCTTGTGATTATTTTTGTATGAAACAGTAATTTCAGTCGCGTCGCAGCAAAATCAACGCGGTGCCATAGCGCCCTGCCAAGACTCAGATCAGCCTTGGCAGCCGCCCAGATTAATCAGAATCTTCGCTGTGCGCTTACAGGACAGGCAATGGTCTAAGCTACCTCTATGCGGACAGCGAAGGCCCAGATCAGATGGGCGAACGCACACGCTATTCTGAGTGTTCGCAGGGCGCACATGCCAATTTGTTTTTGTCGTGGTATGGCTCATTAGTTTATTTATTTTTGTTCGCAGAAAAACAGAGAAAGTCAGACTAATCTTAAATTTCTATCTTTATTGTTTTAAATAGCGCAGCTTAGTTACATGCCGAAAGACACAGTTTACATAAAACTTTCAAACAGTTTTGTCAAAACAGAAAATCAAGAGAAAACGTTATCGTTCCAGTTGAGTAGTGTTTTAACGTCCCAGTAAAAAAAAATAAGTCGTCGAGATGTTGCCTCTGAATTTGTGGGACTGCAAGTATTGCTCGGCCTGCGATAAATGACACCAAGGACTAGCAGCTCTGTCGCAGAAGCACCAGGCAGCCAGTCTATTTCGCGAGCCCCGATGGGCGGGGTAAAAGAAAAAAAAAGAAATTAGAAAAACTATGTGGGTGGATGGGTATCTGTATCAGGCTTAATCCAGCCCCGGATCCAGGGGGTGGGCTTTGGGGCTTCAGCCCCGCCATCTGGGCCTCTGTGTTATGTATATACAATATATAGGCTCAAATATAATTAGGAGTATCTGATGACAGTTTGAGATAATTTATTCATGCGGTTAGATTCACATATATGTTGTGAAATCTCGTTAGAATCGCCTCATCGAGGCGATTCTAATGAGATCACAACATATATTTCAATGCAAAAAAGACATTTTCAAAAATTCTAACTAAACTGATCCCTAATTAGTAAAATATTTTCAAGCCCCGTCCCCTCATACAAACACATCTCGGCAACTCTCAGCCCCACCAGTTATCCAGAGCCCCACCAGTACGTGGTCGTCTGGATCCGGGCCTGTAATCTTTCCATAAAGATGAGACCGTCAAAAGGATAGAAATATCATAATTTCATTATTATAAGTAATTTTATGTTTTTGTTGTCAGAAACTAAAACAAACCGCTGTCAAAACTGACCAATAATCAGATTTATTTTCTCGCCAATTCTTACGAAATTTGACCTAAATATCAGAGAGAGGAGAAAAACGAGACTTATTAAAACGAGAAGGAGCAACTGAAAAAGTAAATTGATTTGATCTGAGAAAAAGAAAATGAAAATCCACATTGTTAAAAATTAAAAATGTTTCCATCCAGCGCATTCGTATTGTTAACACAGTGATGGCAAAACCGGCTTCAGAGAAGTTCAACACCTGTCCAGGGATATGGACATCGATATGACATTCCAAATATCGATTAATGCCTATCGCTCCCCGGGTCTAAGGCAAATAACTGCATTCACATTAATACTCTCTCCAGGTAACAGGTAACCGATTACACTACTCAGCCCGCATTGAAGACATAAGCTCCAGCTGGATTTCATTTTGTAAACAAAGCGATTTACACCGGTCGGCGTAAAAACAGCTGTACGTTGGAAGTTTTACAACATTATTATGTTTTGGTATAGTTCAGTATGTGCTATATAGATTTACCTTTCAGCACGTGGTCAAATTATACTTAAAAGCACAATGATGTTTGTCTTTGCGATACAATGTATGTGACATTTGACACATATTTGGAAAATATATCAGTGTACTGAGTTGCTGTGTATGTACTTCAGTGTTTGTCTAAATGTACAATGTTAAGGCATAAGTATTATTTGATGAAGAGTTCCCTATAATGTGGGCTACGCTTAAAATAAAAGGTGTAAGAAGAAAACCCACGGAAATGAGCATGCTAAGACGGAACGTAAAGGATACAATGGTAAGGGCATGGTACTTCCCAGAATGGCGGGTTTCTGGGTAAGTATTTAAGTCTGTTTTCTAGCTTTTCTGTAGCTTTCTGTAGTGTGCAAACATTCAGGGTCGAGTGTTCAAATCTAGTTTAAGATCCCGTTGAGTTTAGCACGCAGAAAATGCGTGGCTAACCTTTGGGTTAACTTTAATATAGATCTGAGCAATCGGCCTTCAGTATTTAGGTGCGGACAAGAGATGGGACAGGATAAGCTATTGATTTTGTCATGCATCTGCTGCAAAAGTTACCTGAGACATGTAACAGGGGTATGATAACATGATACTTTAGAACTGCGCTTGCGCGAATGTTAACAAGCGTTGACTAAAGATGCAATTGGCTGCATACTGATGCTAGCCGTGATAAAAGGGTTAGATTGGTAAAAGACATTTCCGACTTTTGCGACAGCGAATTCGCCATTTCAACAAATTTAAAGAGTAACTACACTTCAGGAACTGACTGAATCAGATCCCAAACAAGTTCGGACAAAACTTTTTTGCTTTTGCATTTGTTTAGCTCTCTTTACGCCGTAAAATCTTCTAATGATGCAAGATAAACAGAAATTCATGATAGTTTCATTTTATATTATACTGCTGAATTTATAGCCGTGCTACTCCAGGCTGACATTCGCATCATTTTCTTTTTCATCGAGCACGCACTATGTCTATAATGATCGTGTAAGAAACCCTGGTTTTCCTTGAAAGGTAATGATATGTTCAACAAATGCAAAGCGGCATATCTCATTCTAATCCAGGGTGGCAAACTTTTGTCCGCCCGGATTTTCCCACTAGGGGAATCTCGGGTTTTCCTGGGCTGGGCAATACCCCTTAAAATTTGCTAAGTGGGAAATACTGGGTAATATGTATAATTAGTTCCGTTTTTTACCAACAATTCTTTAAATTTATTCACTTTTTATTTGTTAATACTTAATTAAGAGCTCAGCTAGTTGTTAAATGCATACTGATAACAGAAACTAAGGTCACTCACTTTTTAAAGGTAAAAAGCCACCTAGTCTGTATGAATTATTTTTCTTACATTTTATTCAGACAGAGCTAAAACACATTTACATTTTGGCGCTAGCATAAAATAGAAAATGCATGATTACATGAGACTTAGTTTAAACGATATCTTTATTAACTATAAATTACATACATATACTACAATACAATTTCAAAAGTATCAGGATTTGGCAGTAAGCAAAATGCTTATTTATAAAGTCATTTACATGAGACTTAAAATAAAAGTAAAAACGTGATCAATAGTACAGTGGCACAGAAGTGTTAAGCAATACAGTCAGCACTGGCGTTTGAGGCTTTGCATCTTCAGATTATGAATCACTGGCTCTGGGATCAGCATTTTTGTGTTACATTAGTGGTAGCTGCCTCAATATCTATGACACCACAACATTTAAGTCTGTGGGTTTCAAGTCTTTCACCTTTAGTGGTAACAATCATTTTGCAGTCTTTTAAGATTTAATTTGCACTTCGCAATTTTTTCCACCCCATCTTCAGTAATATCATAAAAATTCCATATATGCTCCTTTGGGTTGATGGCGATTAATTCACAAGCAGAGACAAAGTGATAAAGAATATATTTTTACTGTGATTTGTGGGCTTTTGGTTTAAGACTGTTCACTCACATCTTAAGGCAAATCTTAGGATTCATTGTTGAGTTAGACAGGTTAATAAGATTTTACAGGCAAATATAATCCCTTGCTTCAGATACACATTTCACAGGTTAACAATTTTTTGTTTTTAAAATGTCTTACAGCTATAGGTGACAAACAGTGTGGCTCGAATAGAAGGTGTTAAACTTTAACAAAGGGATCACTAAACAATGGTGAACGTATCATAAAACCCCTAGAATTTAGTGTAAAGGGTGGGGCTGGGTGGGTGGGGTGTTTCTCTTGGTGTAAAAACTAAAATGGTCTATTTTTTATGTTTTTGAGTTTTGTTCTGTATCAAATATGTAGAAAATGTGATCAGTTTTCTTCATTGCTAACTAGCATATACCTTGCTAAAACTGCAAGATAACATTGTCACGGTAGGTTCCAGCTTACAAAGTTTACAGATCGACACAGCCCCGGATCCAGGGGGTGGGCTTTGGGGCTTCAGCCCCGCTATCTGGGCCTCTATGTTACATATAATATGTAGGCCTCCAGATAATTAGGAGTTTCTGATGCCAGTTTGAGATAATTTTTGCATAAGGTTAAATTAAAATATATATTGTGACATCTCATTAGAATCGCCTCACTAGATTACGATATAAGTTGTGAAATCTCATTAGAATCACCTTGACGAGGCGATTCTAATGAGATTTCACAATATGTATTTCAAGGTAAAAAAGGAAATCATCAAAAATTCTCATCAAATTGATCCCTAATCATCCCCTCCCCGTCCACACCCACCCACATACATCTCGGAACTTCCCAGCCCCACCCGTTATTCAGAGCCCCATCAGTACGTGGTGATCTGGATCCGGGCCTGCGACATATTACCCAATATTGTCCATATTGCCCAGTAAAACCCTAGTAAAACCCGGGTTTTCCTTGTAATTCCCACCGGGCTAAGCTTTACTCATTAAACCCTGGATTTTGCCAACCTTGATTCTAATCAGTCTTATAGTAAAAAAATATTAAAAGTGACAAATTGATTTTCCTGTCAAAAAAAGGCGTTTTCAAAAGATATCCTGCATATAGTCCCATAACAATAAAATCAAACCAGAAAAGTGCGTCTGTAATACACAGATGATACCCCTGTGCTGCCCCTGTCCTCTATTTCCCCTCTTCTCCCCCTTCCCCCATCCCCATTATATGTGTTTCAGAAAGGAATGTGCACATCTTTAATATGTTGGTAACATCTGTGAAAGGTCTCAGAAACTGTTTCAAAGCCGTTGACCATATTGAATATACAAACTTGTCATCCTATGTTGCGTAAGAACTGTGGAAAGCATATAGGTTTGGTCTTGACCGTCCGCCGTCGGTCAGTACGTAACCCTTCAATTACTCAAGAACCTTAACAGCTGGATAATTCATAGGTAGGTAGACATAAAAAACAGAGGACACGTATTTTTTTTTTCTTGTTCCTTAGCCTTGAACTTGCAGGC
This sequence comes from Ctena decussata, assembly GCA_963989385.1. Lineage (NCBI taxonomy): Eukaryota > Metazoa > Mollusca > Bivalvia > Lucinida > Lucinidae > Ctena > Ctena decussata. The sequence goes on from OZ022513.1 coordinate 56,936,308, forward strand.
TTATGCCCCTTTTAAAAATATTACATAAAAAGTTTGTTCCCAAAATCCTGGGAATACCCTTAACCAAGACTGCTCATATTTGGCCTACTGCTAGAAGCTTAGGTGTAGATCACCTGATTAACTTTCGGGCAAATTCCGTTAAAAATGACCGAATTATGGCCCTTTGTTGAATTTTCAATTTTCCAACTTTTGAACCGTTTAACGTAGAACCCTGATTTTTGGTAATCTTTTAGTATTTGATGTGCTAATCATTCTGATGTTGGTCGTGTTATGATGCATTCATTATTGCCAGAGTTATTCCCCTTTTCTCATCTGTATAAAACATAATTATGGGTAGTCTATGTCTGCTAGAGGCTAAAGTGTAGATCACCTGATTTACTTCTGGGCAAATTCTGTCACAAAATGAGCAAGTCATGCTACACCTATAAAGTTTGACACCTTTAGTGGCAGGCATTGTGTTTCACAAACACACTTTCTGGTTTTTAATTAATTTCTATTACGAAGCGATATTCAATCTGCCATTTAGAAAAAAAAGAAAAAAAGTTTATTTTTAATTAATTTCTATTACAAAGCGATATTCAATCTGCAATTTCTGTTGGATAAGACTGACACGTCTCAAGAAAGAGTAAAGACTATGCCTACTTTTATTGTCCTGTGATATGATTGAGTTGTTAGCAGTTTACAACATGGGCATATATGTACAGCCTATGGGTTAATATGATGAAAATCAACAACCGATTACTCTGAACAGACCGCCTTTTCGCTCAAGAGGCTCTTTTTCTCGTTACTGTATGCTTAATTGGATATATTTTCACCCAGTTTTCACAAAAAAATCAATATAAACTTGAATGTCAACTACTTTAATTAAAACCATGTTTTCGACTTAAGGTAGTGATAATCACTGATTTGGTACAAAGACAAAAATCTGCATAAAACACTGAAAATACAACTGATCTTCCCAAAACTTAGCAGATATCTTCTTTATGTTGATTCTCATAATTTAGAATACCCAAATGCAGGATTTTTTTATGTTAAAAAGTGTTTTTGTAAGGAAAGATCAAAGGGTTATTTTCTGCACAGAAATCTAAAAAAATATCATTATTGAAAATATCCTTAGTGCTGCGGTTACCTTGTTGCATAACAAAGAGCATCCTAGCAAATTCTTTTTTCCAACTCTTTCACACATTATCAGGCTGAGCAGATAAAAAATAAGACATGGCCTGTGTCCTAACGTTTTGTTAAAACACACAAGTAAGATTATTTTAACAAGGTTGAACAATTCCATCTACACACTTACCATAGTATCAGTAATGTATTATTCACATTGTAGATGTTGTATTGGTATGCGCAATCGGTAGGGCACCTGACTCATAAGTCAGAGGTCCTGGGTTCGAAACCCGGTCTGGCCACTTACTTTCGTTTCTCCTTCCGCTGATTCAAGAAGGGCAGTTGTCAGTTACTGGCGAAGGTATGTGCACTTAGTACTGGTTAACCGCTTAGGAGGTCTAAGCCTGCCCAGGAATAGTGTGGTTAGGTTAACTGACCGTCCCGACATGACCATAGCTGTTTACTGTGGACGTTAAGCATCAAATCACTCACTCACTGTATTGGTATGCTTGCCTACCCTATATTTTATAAATGCATCCAGCGTGCATGCCCCTTGTACATGGTTGAACATTTGAGAATAAGCTACTGTTTTCATCTGGTCTACCTTACAATTTGAGAAAAGAGTTGGAACAAATATCTGCTAGGACGCTCTTCATAATGCCATAACGTACCTATCCGCGCTATTTAAATTTTCAATAACGATGCTATTTTTTTAGATTTCTGCGCAGTAGGCTATAATTCGAACGTTTCTTATAAAAACACTTTTTTTAAGCAGCATGCACCTATATTTCGTATTCTAAACTGTAGAGAGCAACAAAAATAAGAAGGCTGCCTTTAGGGAGATACGTTATTTTTTATGTGTTTTTTTTTTTCAGATGTTTGCATTTACCATAAATCATCACCTTAAAGAAGCCCATAATTGTTGGTAGCTTATACAGACCCACTGAAAACAACCTGGACTACTCCCAAGAACTGTGTACAGCCTTAAATGACCTGCACTCAAGATTCAGGGACCATATCTTCTTGATTGGTGGAGATGAAAACCTACCAGATTTCGACTGGAAAACAGACACCATCTCTTGGCACAACTATCCAGTTCTAACCAACCAACTTTTCTTGGACACTTTCATCGACATCGGATGTGAGCAGATAGTGGACTTTCCCACAAGGATAGACAACACACTGGACATCTTTGGCACCAGCAGGCCATCACTAATGGAAAGGTGTGTTTCCCTGCCTGGCTTAAGTGACCATGACGTCGTGTTTGTAGACTCCAGTGTCTTGCCTGCACGCAAGAAGCCAGTGAAGAGGAAAGTCTACCTTTGGAAGAGGGCAAAGAAGCCAGTCATTGAAGAGGACTTTGGCAAGTTCACCGAGAAATTCACCAAGACAATCTCCACTTCCACACCTGTGAATGTGCTTTGGAATGGCTACAGACAGAAGTGAATTGAGAGTATTGACACATTTGTCCCATCGAAATTGACGTCGACTCGAATCAGCCAAGTGGTGCAACCGTGACATCCGTCGTCTCTCAAGAAGGAAGAAAAGGGCCTTCAAGAAAGCACGTACTACCAAGACACAGGCTGACTGGCATCGTTACAGGAAGATCAAGAAAGAACCCAGCAAGCATGCCGAAGTGCCCATGATGACTACAGCAACAGTATGGTAAGTGAACCAGGCTCCAACAACAAAAATCTCTTCGGCTACATCAAGGATATGAAGTGCTAAAGCTCTGGTGTAGCCCCACTGAAGAGTTATTGCATCAACTATTCAGAACCCACAGACCAGGTTGAGATCCTAAATGAGCAGTTTGACAGGGCCTTCACCAAAGACGGCAACATTTCAATGCCTACCACGGGAACAAGAACAGCTAATACTGCGCCATCCCTAAACATTCAGGTAAATGGAGTGGAAAACTGCTTGATGGCAAGAACCCACATAAAGCTAGCGGCACAGACCAGATCTCATCAGGATTCCTGAAGGAGATGGCCTCTTCAATTGCACCAGCCCTGACACTCATAGATCAAGCTTCCTACGAACAAGGCCAGATTCCTGATGACTGGAAATGAACCTTTGTGACACCTCTATTCAAGAAGGGAGACAAGAGCAAGGCTGCTAATTATCGGCCAGTTTCACTGATATCCAGTTGTTGCAAAGTCATGGAACATATAGTACATAGTCATCTCATGAAATTTCTGGAAAGTAACAAGATTCTGTGAGAAAACCAGCACGGCTACAGAAAGAAGAGATCATGTGACACACAGCTCATCACCAACATACATGGCCTCGCAGTTGGACTAGACAGACAGCAGCAAGTTGATGCTATTTTGTTGGACTTCAGCATGGCTTTCGATAAGGTTCCACATCATCGCCTCGCAGTCAAGCTCCATCACTACGGCATCTGAGACAAGAACTTATCCTGGATCAAAAGTTTCCTCGCAGATAGGAATCAGCAAGTTGTTCTTGATGGGAAGACATCTCCTGCTGCTGTCACATCTAGTGTTCCACAGAGTACAGTGCTTGGACCTCTCCTGTTCCTGGTATATATCAATGACCTTCCCTCAAGAGTTTCCTCTTCAGTGCGACTTTTCGTTGACGATTGTCTACTGTACACTACAGAGTTATACGAGACCAGAATGATGCAGAGTCACTAAAGAGAGATCTTAATCATCTACAGGAATGGGAAAGAGATTGGCAGATGGTATATAACCCAGACAGGTGTGAACACATCGAGATCACCAACAAGCGAAATGGCATACCAACTTCCTACAGCATTCATGGACAGACCTTGAAAGAAACGTTAAAAGCCAAGTACCTTGGAGTCACTATAGACAGTACACTGTCCCGGAACAGCCATATTGATGCAGTAACGAAAAAGGCCAACCTTTCCTTTGCAGAAATCTTCCAAGCTGCCCAAAGGATGTTAAGGCCAAATGCTACAAGTCCATAGATCGTCCACAGCTCGAGTATCCTTCGGCTGTATGTGACCCAGTGCTAAAGTCCAACATAGCCAAATTGGAGTCTGTACAGAGGAATGACGCCAGGTTTTGCTGCAATGACTACCGCCGAACCAGCAGTGTCACTTCAATGTTGCAAGAACTTGGTTGGGAGGACTTTCAATCAAGGCTAGACCAGACCAAAGTCACAATGATGTACAGGATCGTCAATAGCCTCATTGAGATCCCTTCAGGCCAGTACCTGACAGCCACAGGAGTAGCAACTAGAGGACACCAACTGCGATTCCTGCCAATATTTTGTCCATCAACGCCTACAAGGGATCCTTCTTTCGATCAACGGTCTGTGTCTGGAATGGTTTGCCTGCCAATGTCATATCAGCACCGACTTAAGATCACTTTAAGCTCTTTGTCAGTGCAGGTATCCTAAGCCCGTGATTGTGAACATGTTTTTATCTGATTTTAACTGTACATAAGAACCTCCCTTCACGAATGTTTTAAGGTTGTTCACAGTGCGACATGCCAATATTAACCATGCACTTTAATTGGAAGATGTAGACGACACCGTAATCCATTTTCCCTCTTACAGTTGGGTGTAAATACGGTTGAAAGGTGTGCGGATCACCTCCATTGTGTTTCACCAGTTTACAAAGGGAAATAACTTTGTGGATTCCTGTTTGCTTGCAGCTCTCACAAAAATGGGATCTGCAGTTAGAGAGACTTTGTTCCTCTAGGAGTAAATTCTCACTATTAGGGTCAAGCCAAGTAAATTCGCACAGAAGGTAAATTCGGACAGTGACATTGTCGCCTTTATATGTCAGTTGTTTGGAATTAGAACAAAATCAACTGGGCAAACAGTGACAGTGAAAATACTGATGAGACGGCTCATGATGAGCCGTTTTATCTGGATTTTTACTGTTTGCAATGGTATGTCCGAATTTACCCGCTGTCCGAAGTTACCACACTCGACCCTAAGATGTGACCCTATGCTATTGAGAAGGGAGATAAAAACATATATGACAGCGCAGCTTCCCTTGGAACTGTACCCATTTCACGTTGGTTGGCCTTTCGGGGTTCCACTGGTGTTTTTTTTCTTTTATGTATCTATATATTTTCCTACTGTATTTTAGTGGTTATGTTTGTCACCTAAGGGAACTCCATTCGTCGAAATACATCGCTATTGTCTAGTCGTCATTTTGATTTACACCATAGTTTTTAACCGTGATTTTTTTTTTGTTTGTTTGTTTTATTTGTTATAAGAAATCTTTTATGCGGATCGAACAGCTAACTTGATGTTTTGAACATTGCAGAAGCTAAGGTCGAGGGTTTGAAACCAGTAAATGTAGTTAAAGCCCATTCCTAGTTATTTATTACTCACCGTTTCAAGGCGATACTTTCGTTGTGGTTCCTTATGGTTACTTTCGTTGTGGTTCCTTACTGTTACTTTCGTTGTAGTTCCTTACGGTTACTTTCGTTGTGGTTCCTTACTGTTACTTGTTTCTGCAATCGGAACACCGCTCGGCCAATTCCGTGAATCAACCTCGGATGTATGACGTGGGACTACTTACGTCACACGACTGTTGTTAGGAACAACGATATAAACAAACATGGCCGCACTGTCGCACCGAGTAAATAATAAAATGAGAAGAAGCAAATGTATTTTCTGTCTCGTCATTAATAATTGACTATTTTGTTTTAACAACAGCAAAGCATTAAATGAATGTCCGTGCAACAGCTGTAAAAGGTCGCAGGTTGAGAATTAATTCATTCGTAGACCTAGAGATCTACGGCTTCGGCGTATACTTTCGGCCGAACAAAAAAATGTTGGATTTTGCTGCATATTGCTCCGCCTTACATACGCCCGAGGTCTGATTCGTGGAATTGGCCGAGGAGTTCCGAATGTTGTTTCTGATGTCCATGTTGGCGCTTTCTTTCACATGTGAGCCGCGACACGAGAAACCCAACAAAGTGGTTGTGCGCCCAGCGCAGATTCACATCAGCCTGGGCGTCCGCCCTGTCTGATCTGACTCCTCGCGAAGCGCTTAAAGGGTAGCTAAGGGTCTAAGCTATCTCCATGCAGACAGCGAAGACTTTGATCAGACAGGGCGGATGCCCAGGCTGATCTGTGTCTTTGCTTGGCGCAAATGCCACTTAGTTGGTTTTGTCGAGTCGCGGATCATGTTGTGTGACACTTTTTTTTGTTTATGGGCAGCTGAATGATCACTTCACTTCTCTGGGATAAATAGAATCTATCGTTGGTGTCCATTGGGGATAAGGGGATCCCAACCCGAAGTTATACCGTTTAAGTAGGAAACGAGGCTCTGCCGAGTTTCCTATATGAACGGTAGATCCGAGGGTTTGGATCCCTATCCCCACTGGACACCAACAATTGATTATTATCTGATCTCAACCGATATGAAGAAATATTATTTGGCTGACTGTTTGCTTCTACCTTAAAACGAGCTTTGCTGACGTCATTTAATGAGTGACATAGAGAGTGTCGTCATAAATCTAACATATTCACCTAAGATAGGAAATCGAACAAAGCCAAAGAACTCGTAAAACAGCTTATAGGCTGGAAGAAGATTATTTAATGACAACTATTATGTAAAATGAATATTTCTAAATCATGTCTGGGAAGCCACTGAGCAAAATAATTCAAACGAATACACGCAAAGCTTATCCTACATGGTTAGACATGTGAGATAAGACTTCCTTCTGTCGTGAAAGCACACAGATGCCTCTTTCCCGTACGCTGTGGTAGGTCAGAAAGAGTTATTCTTTCGTTTTACCGTGCGTGCCTTTCGTCATGTGACTATAATTTTCAAAGACTCTTTTGTTTCTCTTCCCATGGATGACCCATTTGAAAATCTGTTTGAATCGGCCATGTTTCATTGCAGTAGATGCTTGAAATTGTTGAAGTACAAGTGACCTTGGACAATTTTAAAAGAATAATCGTGTCCTCTTGTGCTAAAAATCACCATGAATTTATTTGGTTAAAAGTATATACCAACTTATATACCATAAACTTAAACAGTTTCAAAGAAATTTATTTTATATCATTTTTAATAGAAAGGCACAAACTATCACCTTTGTAGTAAAGTCAAAAACCAACGTTATGTCAAAAGTTGAACAAACTGGAAAGTATATGAGCTTTACATGCTGAATGGAAAGTTCCTCTGTCATCAGCCATTTTGCTGAGAAGATTTTATAGGATTTTTCCACAAATGGATATGACGGTCAACTAGGCCATGGTACCAATCCGATTGAAGCAAACTTTCGTCTGCTTGACACACAGACGCCTCATTTACGAAACTCGGCATCAGTCGACCCAGTCGCTTAAGTTTTTGAAATTGTTGACAAAAGTGACTGACTTAGGACGAAGGCCAAAGAATCACTTAGACTCTGAGTCTGATAGTCAAAATTTCTATGTACGTGTTAATGACTCGTATCAAATTTTATACCAGACTTAAACAGTCACCAAAATTCTAACACCAGCACAATGATGTCGTGTCTCCAAAAACCATCTACCGTGTAAATTTGTTACCGCAAACATCACGGGAATAAGCTTTTTGCCAATATGAATGAGTACTGGACAAGAAAAGCCTTCTTCGTACAACATCTTCCTTGTGTGGTTTATCTCCAGTGTGAATAAGAGTTTATCATATGACGTCGCATCTGAGAGTGTAATAAAGCCATGCATTAAATGCGATAATCCACTAGTGGATTAAATATGCAAATTACGTCGTAACGTTATACGTTTACGTCCATAAAAACGTTGCGTTTTCTAATGGCGAAATCGTGCCGTTTTAGTGCAAATTCTGCTGATAAAGTGCGATTTTAGTGTCATATGATAAATAGAATCTTGCATTCATGCTCCTGTATTACTGAATTTATTAAACTCGTTGGGGAAAACCGATAAGATGCTCGGCAAAGCCTCGCATCTTATCTTTTCAACAACTCGTTTAATAAATTCAACAATACATGAGCACTCATGTAAGATCCTCTATATCTCTGCAGTCCACATGGCCTTGTAAATTCTTTACATCAAAACTCACATTTATGCAATCCACTTGTATGTGCTGATTTATTTGCCTGAAGATGACCTTGACGTGAATGGGTTTAACCACAATCATCACAGGAATATGCCTAGTCGCCAGTATAAATGTGAATACGCCTACGAAGCTAACTGGCTAATGCAAATACTTTGCCACAAGCATTACAAGGCTATAGTTTGTCCCCAATATGAATGAGAGAATGCCTACAAAAATCACTGACCTGTGTATATGATTTACGTATGGATGAATTTATGCGTAGAAAGACTACTGGCATGCACAAATGTAGGCTGACATAAAATTTAAAAGTCTGTGAGAAAATGTTGAAAAAAAAATCGGACACACCTAAACAAAACTTAAGAGTGCACTAGGCTTAAATGAGTTAACACACTTTTGGATAGTGGACTTGCCCGTCCTTATCATTCGCGTGTATCCACTTTTTAGTTTTAAGTTTTTCTGATTAAAGTTTCCGTTTTAGTCGTATTTACATAGACATTAGCGCAAGCAAACAAAGCAAACAAAGCAGAACCTGACCAGGTTGGTAAGCTGGTTAATTTGGGTTTAATGCTCTTTCAGACAGTATTTCATTCTATATCGAGTCGTCTCCCAGAGAGAGAGGGGGGGGGTGAAAAGAGGTAGCATAGGTAAGAGAAAAATATTCAAACATCCCCGCCAGCACCTACTGCAACACAGTAGGCCCTTGCACTACTATCATTCAAATAAGTAGGATACAGCGGCACTGAAAGTTACCCAGCACCATCGCCCGGCCCTACCATCCCCAGGCAGCCTGATCAGACTCCCCGGCTTGCGGCGTTTAAACTGGATCTTCACTGTGAGATATGTCCCCAAAATGGGCTTCCAGTATTGTAAAGGATTAAATAGGCTAACAAATTTAGTCGGAACACAATAAATCATTATAATATACGTACAGTGCGCACAGACTCATATAAGACTGCGCACCAACACATCTGTTTCACAGTTTCAGTTTTACTGTACTCCATAAAATGAGGCAAATCAATCGGAAAGTAAGGGGCTGGTCTGTGATTCAGATCGTCGTTGTTCACATAATGTCATGCAACTTCTCCTCTCCCGTGATATCGTTAATAATATCGAATAAGCAAGACATTCAATTTTTGGTCTTCCCTTTCATGCGTACTGCTACACCTTCGCGTGCTTTCGCCATTGTTACCAGGGGCAAAGTAGAGACTTTGTGCTTGTTTTCCTAGACAACAACACCGTTCCATAAAGAGGTCTATTCTAAAAGGAATAAGGGAGAAATTTCCTTTTATCAAACGTTGACTAAACTGAGAAGGGAGGCTTGTAATCCGATGTCTACTGAATAGTATAAAACACAATCAGACCTTTAACGTCAGATGACCAGTTTGGATTAGTGTGCAAAACAGAACTCTCTGCATGCGCAATTTTTTTTAATACAAATACCACATCTAACATTATGAACTGAAAGGTTAGAGGGGGCGGGGAGCAAAGATTACTTGCGTGTGTAAATGTTTCACCCCAAACATCTTTTTGCGAGTATAAAAAAGGATAATGTTTAGCTACATCACTAGCCACTACAAACTACTATGAAACTTTTTTCCGCATATTTCAGTAATGTGGCCTGTCACTTGCCGTTGTAAAGTTTTTACCATAGACCGCAAAATAATACGGCTTTTCGCAAGTACGAATAAAATAATATCTGTAAAGCTTACTCAAGCCCACAGCGGTGAAATGTTAGAATGCGCTCTTATCCACTATACCAAAGAGGCCTGTCACTATGAAGAAGATAATGCATAAGAAAAGCAGCGGCCAAAGCAAACCTTTTAGCACATACATCATCCGTGTGCGGAACAGAGCAGATCATACCTTTATTAAATCTCAGGTAATAGACAAGGCGTAAGTATATGCGGTCTATCTCCAGTATGAACATCTCTGCAGTCCGCCTCTGTCCATTTGGCGTTTTCAATACTTAACCACAAAAGTCAAATTTATTCAATTTTCCTGTATGAGCTAATGCATGATGGCCTAGAGGAGCAACTGTTTGATCACAAACATTAAAGAAATATGCCCTGTCGACAGTTGATTTATAAATGATGTAATGCTCATTGGAGATAAATTGCTCGAGTTAAAAACCTTACCACAATCACAGGAATACAGCTGTTCGCCAGCATGAAAAGGACCTATGTTTTCGAAGAGTTGAGACTAATGTGAACCCTTTCCTTATCACACCTCACACCTGAGTTGTTTATCTCCAGTATGGATGTTTCGCAAGTCTATATGGCTCTTTAAAGTCCAAACTACAAAACTCACATTTATGCAGTGCAGCTGTATGGACTAACGTTCGTGCCCGAAAATGACCTAGACCACCAGATGTTTGCCCGCAAACGTCACAGGAATATGTCTTGTCGCCAGTATGAGTAAGAGTATGCTTATGAAGATAACTGGCCAGTGTAAATGTTTTAACACAAACGTCATATTAATGCAATTCACCTGCATGGACTTATGTATGTGCGCGATAATAACCAAGACCAGAAAATGTTATCTCACTTAGATCGAAGATATATGCCTTGTCGCATGTATGAAAAAGAGTTTGCCTACGAAGATAACTGGCCAGTGCAAATGTTTTAACACAAACATCAGAGGAATACGTGTTTACGCCAGTATGTATGGCCTGATACTTACAAGGATTATTGTCATGGGCAAACATTTTTCCACATACATCACAATTATGAGATTTACTTCTAGTATTAAGGAAGATACAAGTATAAAGCTCACATTTATGGATTAACCTGTATGCACTCATGTGTCTGGCCCAAAGATAACCTTGATGTGTACATGTTAAACCAAAAACATCACAACAATATGTCTTGTCGCCTGTAAAAAATGTGAGAATGCCTTAGAAGTCATCTGGTCAATGCAAAAGCTTCACCACAAACATCACAGGCATATGCTTCCTCGCCTGAATAAATAAGAGCCCAAATGAAGAGCGAATGCTTTCACACAAACATCACAGGTATATGTTTTCGACAGTAAGACTGAGAGTTTGCACATAAAGATAACTGGCCGGTCTTGGGCAAAAGTTTTTCAACATACATTACCGTTATTTGATTTATTTATACAATGTAGTATGAATGAGAATACCAACATGTCTCTGCAGTCCATTTGGTGTTGTTGTTTTTTTTAAGTTTAAAACTAACATTTATGAGATGCACCTGTAAGGACTAAAACTTGTGCCCGATATTGACCTAGCTAAGGAAATGTTTAAACATAAACAATATAAGAAATACGTCTTGACGCTAGTGAGAATGCGACAATGACTACAAAGATTACTGGTCCATGTATTTAGTGGTTAACCACAAATATCACAGGGTTATGACTTTCCGCCAGTATGAATGATTTGATGCTTTCGAAGAGCAATTGTATGGGCAAAACACTCTACAAACATATCACAAATATGGGATACGAAATTTAGCTCCAGTCTGAATGAGAAAGTCTCCGCAGTCTACTTGGCGTTGTTATTCTTTATTACAAAACTCACATTTATGCTATGCATCTGTATGCATTGAGGTATCAAATGGAGACACAGCTGTGTAAATGTTAAACCTAAAATATCACAAGAATACGGCTTTTCCCAAGTATTAATGGGAGCATGCTTGCAAAGATCACTGGCCCGTGTAAATGTTTTACCACAAACCTCGCAAGAATTTGGCCTGTTCTGAGTATGGATGAGGCAATGCCTAGTAAGGTGAGTGGCCTGTGTAAACGTTTTACTACAAACATCACAAGAATATGGCTTGTCCCCAGTATGGATGAGGTTATGCCTAGTAAGATAACCGGCCAGTGCAAAGGTTTCACCACAAATCTCAAAAGAATACGGTCTGCAGTATGGATAAGATTATGTGTAGTAAGATTACTGCTTCGTGCTAACTTTTTACCACAAACATCGCAAGAATGTGGTTTGTCGCCAGTATGGACGAGATAATGCACAGTAAGATTCTCCATCACTGTAAATGATTTACCACAAACATCACAAGAATGTGGTTTGTCGCCTTAATGGATAAGAGAGTGCCTAAGAAGATGACTGGCCCTTGTAAACTTTTTGCCACAAACATCACAGGTATACGGCTTTTCGCCCTTATGAATAAACTGATGTGTGTCCAGAGAACTGGCCTGTGTAAATGTTTTACCGCAAACATCACAACAATATGGCTTTTCGCCAGTATGAATTACCTTATGCCCACGAAGACTACTGGCCTGTGTAAATGTTTTACTACAAACATCACAAGAATATGGCTTGTCCCCAGTATGGATGAGGTTATGCCTAGTAAGATAACCGGCCAGTGCAAAGGTTTTACCACAAACCTCACAAGAATACGGTCTGTGGCCAGTATGGATAAGATTATGCGTAGTAAGATTACTGCTTCGTGCAAACTTTTTACCACAAACATCGCAAGAATATGGCTTGTCGCCAGTATGGACGAGATAATGCACAGTAAGATTCTCCATCAATGTAAATGATTTACCACAAACATCACAAGAATGCGGCTTGTCGCCAGTATGGATAAGAGAGTGCCTAAGAAGATGACTGGCCCGTGTAAACTTTTTGCCACAAACATCACAGGTACACGGTTTTTCGCCCTTATGAATAAACTGGTGTGTGTAGAGAGAACTGGCATATGTAAACAGTTTACCGCAAACATCACAACAATATGGCTTTTCGCCAGTATGAATTACCTTATGCCCACGAAGATTACTGGCCTGAGTAAATGCTTTACTACAAACATCACAAGAATATGGCTTTTCGCCAGTATGAATACGTTCATGTATTCGAAGACTACAGGCCTGGGTAAATCGTTTACCACACGCATCACAAGAATACGGTTTGTCCCCAGTATGGATAAGATGGTGCTCACGAAGCTTACCTGCCCGTGTAAATTGTTTGCCACAAACATCACATGAAAAAGGCATTTTTTCGTCCGTAAAAATGAGATTATGCCTGTGGTGATCACAGGTCTCTGATTTTTTTCCGATACCTGCTAGTTCTTTGGCTTGTCTTTAGTAAGAATGAACTCAGGTGGCCGAAGAGTACTGTGCCGCAAAATTCGCATCTGTATGACTTTTGTTCAGAATCAGCAATCTTTTTATTATTTCTATCAAAATCACAATGGTTTAGCAACAAATGTAGCTATATTATGGGACTTAACAGATAAAATGTGTCATGGTTTTGTTTTAAGCTCATATAGTTTCGTTGGCACGAGCTGTTCAGAATCTGACTAGATATAGATTAAATCCGATTCACAAATTATTATTATTATTTATCTATATTATTTCTACCAAAATATCAATGGTTTTGCAACAAATGTTGGAACTCAACAGATAAAATGTGTCAACAAAAGTTAAAGTTGGAACTCAACAGATAAACTGTGTCACGATTTTGTTTTAAGCTCACATATTTTCGTTGAGACGAGCTGTTCGTAATCTGACTAGCTATAGATTACATCCGATTATCTCCAGCATGCGTTCTATCACCACAGAATAAAACTATGTTTAGTGTTTAACTGACCTCCTTTCACAATTTAAATGTGATCACTTGATATATAACTTGATGTGATGAAAACTGGAATAAGTCTTTGTGCGATATATCTCCTTCGATGTCGTTTATATATCATATTATACATGTGTATTTATCTTCCTCCGTTTATGACCTGGGTGCTGGTATTCTTGCTGTCTCTTATGTCTGAAATCGTACGAGAGTAAAATAATGTAAATGAATACAACTGCTGCAAAACACGTATATTAAAAGAATTTTGGTGACTAAGATCAAAGTCCGCCAATTTTGGATTTTGAATTATTTTATATAACACAGCATATTAGTGGTTCAGATGAAAAGAAGTATCTGGTGAGTATTTCAGATATTTTCTTCATCACAGGCCCGGATTTAGAGGGGGGGCACTCGGGCCCGTGCCCCCCCAGCTAGCCTGCAAGTCACTTTTTTCCAGCATTGACCTTTTGTGGGCCCCAAATTAAGAAGTTGCATCTTCAGTGTCTGTCTGCTGTTATGTGCCCCCCGGCAGTGACATCTTTAATCTTTTAACACCTACCGCGCTAATTGCTAAATTCTGTAGATAAGAGTCGCGTATCGATCGAAACACTCCGCTGCGCTCAATGGAAGTTTCAAGGATTTATTTGATTGGACGAGTAACTGCCAATCGAAAGATTGAAAAGAAAGGAACATGGTTTGCCCTTGTCGGCACGTTTAATGTTTGGCCAAACTATGAAAATGATTAATAACAACATGCCATAAACTGATAATGTATCTGGAAATTACATGTCATTCGCTCAAAATGAAGCGTGGTGCTGTGATCACGTCTGAATTGAACTTGGTTTGTTTTGTTGTCTTTTTTTTTTCTTTTCATTCCTGTAAGATGGGTCACAGGATGGGATAGGCGCCCTGTTTTAGAGGTTGTTCAGAAGTGGAGGGGGGTGGGGGGGGGGGGGAGAGAGGGACAGGGGGCACACAATATTATGTGTGTGTGCCCTGTTTTAGAGGTTGTTCAGAAGTGTGTGTGTTAGGGGCACACAGCAGTATTGTGTGTTGTGGGGAGGAATGGGGAGGGGGGCACACTATATTACCTAAGATTTTTTCAAGACACAGAAAAGCAAAGAAGGGCCAAGTGGGAGTTTGGGGGGTTGGGGTGGCACAATGACTTTATGTTTGGACCCTTAATAGAGAGAAGCTACTTCTTCATATACATGTACTAAGGGCCAAAATTGATCAGTGGACTTGTATATCCTGGTACCAAGTGTTACAATATTGATGTTTATGACAAATATAGGTGCAATAACAGAATATAAATTTCACAAAATAATGTTCATCAGAGCCCTCCAAAGACATCTACAAATACTGAAAATCATTTTCCGGCGGGGGGCTTCGCCCCCCTGCACCCCCTACCAGGGCTTTGCCCTGGACCCACATGGGGCCTAGGCGGCCCCCTTGACCCCTCGCCTAATACGTGCCCCCCCAACACCTCTCGGTCTGGATCCGGCTCTGCATCATTTAACTAAACTATACATAACGGTATCCCATTAGAATTGTCTCGATGAGGCGCTTTAAAAATGCCGCAATATATAGTTTGACAGAAAGTTAAAGAATATAAAAGATTTATATCAAATTTTCTTTATTACCTGGTTAATCAAAAAGGTCAATTAAGATTAGGATGTGGAAACCGATGCAGTTGGTTCTATTTTATTTCCCAACTACCTGTATCCCGATGCGAACATTACCCAGAGTTTACAGTTTGCTACACTCTAGCATAGAACTGCCTTCTGCCACCTACAAAATGTATGCTAGATTTTGGTTGAGCTGTTTTATCATTAGACGATAGCCCCCACTTTTGTTTATTTGTTCTGACATCCCTAAAATTGCAGTTGTCCTTATAATTTGTGACTAGAAAAGTAAGCCAAATTTGTGCGACAGTAATTGATCATTACATAATGTGAATTGAAATACGGACATCAATAGATCAGTTGCTGTTCACGAGTCAGTCCTGCTGAGGGGGCTGGTAGCCATTCTTATAGCACTGGGCCCGGTTGTTCAAAACTAACGACGTCGTTAGTTAACGTTTCGTTAAAATTTTAAACGTTAATATCTCAAATACGCCAATATTTTTTGTTGTAAAAATGAAAGACGCTTTTGCGATGCAAAAGCTTCTTCCATTTTTTCAACAAAAAATACCAGCGTATTTGGTTACAAAGTTGCAAAACACTTAACGAGTTGACCTCTTAACGAGCTCGTTAGGCTAACGATGCTTTGAACAACTGGGCCCAGGAGTATATCACCACCAGCTTCTTAAATGGATCTTATCAACAAGCACAAATTTTTCTGAAAGCCAGTCAGCGATCGGCATCCTAGTGCTGAACTAGAACAATAACTACAAGCAGTCGGCCTATAACAGTGCTCCAGATAAGAAGGGGTAACAGAGATAATTTAGGGATAATTATCATTATTTCTCCACAAAAACATATTTTGTGACCCATCATTAGAACCGTCTCGTCGAGACGGTTCTAATGAGGGGTCACAACATATGTTTTCGTTGAGAAATAAGAAAAATTATCTTTGAATTATCCTCAATACCCCTTCTTATCTGGAGCTCTGCTATTAGCTGGAACAGCGAGGATGGATTTTTAGACGTTCTGTGTGATAACTGTTTGGCACTCAAGCAATACTTTGTGATATATCAGAACTTAACGGCAGTTTAGACTGATTGCTATAAACTTTAAATGTTCAACTAGTTAGGGTATTTATAATGGTAGAACTTTTATCAGGTTTTCTAAAAGTGAAAGAAGTCAAAAGAAAAAGAAACAAGAACATTATTTTTCAACTTCTATTAGAAGTGTTTCTTTATAAATAATTAGATTCACCATTAGTACCTTACACATTGGGAAATTTTCACCCAAAACTTGTAATTATCAAAAAAAAAATGAACAAATTCATCGACCGGTCAGACAAGTGCATCATTACAACAAGAGCTGTCGCCTGACAACATAGCTCGCCTGAATAGATGCTTGCCCATCACACAGTCGCTTTGGAGGTGTGGACTTCTATGCATAAAACTTCAGGCAAGCATGTCCATAATGACAACACATTTATAAACAAAAGCTATCTAAGAAATGAGTCTTGAAATAAAATTAAAATAAAAAAAATCCATATGAAATTTCAAAGTCCATGAGCTTGAGGTAAAAAAAAAAGCGGTAGGAGGGGGTGGGGGGGGGGGCTAGGATGTAACACAACCTTGAGCCATTATCTAACATCAGTCCAAGTATTAGTATCAGCTGAGTCCATCGTGGCACTGTGAAATTATGTCTTCATAAATATAAAACTTTAACCAAAATCTTTAAGACAAAATTATAAGTCGATGACCTTGACTTCATGGTCATCCAGTGGGGTAAGTATATAGTGTTTTGTAAAAACTCAAAAAAGTGTCTAACATGAGTTCAAGTGTAAACTAAATCTCTGCCAAGCATTATGAATCAGTATGCAATTAGAAAACTTTAATAAAGAACAAATTTCCAAAGTCCGTGACCTTGACATCAAGGTCAATGTGCGGGGTGGGGTAGTACTCGGCAAAACTTTGGACTAATATCTAACTAAAGTGCAAATATAAAAAGAATTCATCACTGGGTTCAGGAGATATGTGTCTTTAAAAGACTTTTACCAAAACATCCAAATAAAAAAAAGACAATTTTCTAAGTCCATGACCTTGACATCAAGGTCACTGAGGGGGGTGGGGGTAATACCTTGCAAAACTTTGGACCAATATCTAACTACAGTGCAAGTATCAAAGGAATCCATCCATGGGTTAAGGAGATATTGGGCTTTATAAAACTTTAACCAAAACATCCAGTCCAAAAATACTCCCAATTTTCTAAGTCCATGACCTTGATATCAAGGTCATGGAGAGGGGTGGGGATGGTACCCTGTTAAACTTTGGACCAATATCTACCTACAGTGCAAGTATCAAAAGAATCCATCCATGGGTTAAGGAGATATAGGTTTTTAAAAAACTTTAACCAAAACATCCAATCCGGACGCCGACGCTGACGCTGACGCGGACGTGGACGCAGACGCCGGGGTGACAACAATAGCTCTTCCTGAACTTTCGTTCAGGCGAGCTAAAAACAGTGTGTAGCCCCACATCAGACTACTCTGTACAGAAACAGTCCGACCTGGGTCTGCACTCAAACTCAAAGCACTTCTGTCCTAACACTAAGGGTAATTATGGCATTATATAGCTGTAGCTATGGTTCACAGAGCAAACACAAGCTCTCATCTAATTGTCAAACAGTAACATTCCAAATGAATCAGGACAGTTACATGTAGCCCAAGGTTCCATAGAATTCTTTGTTGGAGCTGCAGGTGTTAAGTGTAATGCTTTTTGTGGATTACCATGGTGCAAACACAGAATCTGGACAGTGTAAATAATTATGTTTCTGCACTACAAACATCATAACTGCTCATTAGTTGTTCTTGGAGTTTGTTGAATGTAATATTTATTATTGAAATGATAAAAATCAACATCTTTTCAGAAAAGCTTACTCGAAAAGCATTTACTCACATTCTTCAGCTGGACACAACCTCTTTTGAGGTTCAGTTCACCACAAGGTACTTCAAAATCTTCAAACATAGAACGAGCCACTCACTGTTGTATCCAGGATCAGGTCAGCTGAACATTCAGGTTCTACAAGCTGCTTGTACACAAACACTGAGAGCTGGCTGGAGGTTCTCCTTTGTAAAATGAAACCTGACAAAGACAAAAATAATGGTTTTAGACAAAACAAAGGGGTGAAGGGGAAGAGGGGGGGGGGGGGGGGTATAGGGATTAATAAGTATCAATCTTATGGTGAAAATTAGAAAATGCAAGTTTACAGAAACAAGTAGAAATTTTCAATGTATTTCTGTTTCATACAGTAGATGAGCCTTCGGTCAGTATTCGCCTATTCGGATAGTGGAACATTTCTGACTCTCTGTTTCAACCGTAGAAAAATATAACAAATGCAGGTTTAAAACTGGAAAATATGATCTATGCAGCTGTATGTGAGACATGCATGTCTGAAGCATTATCAAATTGAAGGCGTCTCAGAGCAAACGATGCTCGATGAGCTTTCGAACCTAAGTGGCCTCCTGGGACAATTACGCCGATTTCACCATATCCGGGTATGTCTACGCCCCTCCCATATATCATAAATACCCTCAGATTAAACATAATTTTTAAACTGATTTTTAAATCTGTGTTTATCTTCATCTGTCGAACTTACCATATTGTATTTGAATGGGTCAGCCATTCTCTTTGAGCTGAAAATGTCGCTATATTGTGAATTACCTGTTTTTCCTTTGATATATGCAAGTATCTAAGATTTCTGGACCCATATTTAAAAGCAACTGTCAATAAAAGCTAGTTTTGTTGGAAAACAAGTGAGAAATACGACTTACTAGGCAAAATTTCAGTTAAATCTGCTTTCTGTTATGGTACTATACAGAAAACTGAATATGGACAGAAAATCTGTCTGCGGCCCCCCATGCACAAATACCAAGCTCCATTTACTTCGCAAGCTTACACGATGTCCACTAAATGAGTTATTTTCTATCCCAACATATAAGCCGACTAAAATTTACATAAAATTGTCTGCTTTCAGGAAAGTGAAATTTACTCATATCTTCCTTAAGGCCTCAGGGGAAGTCAAATCTGCCATTTCTTGTCCCTGGCCGCAAACAATTTTTGAACGACTCTAAAACATAAAATGCACTTCAAGCCAAGATTTCACTTGTTGAATATGTTTTCACTGTAAATAAAAACTAAACAAAGCATAAAAATGTGCATCACCATACTCAGGAACCGTCTTTGCAATGTTCACATTACCCAACCCACCCCATTTCTAGTGCTAAAAAGTGCTCTACTGACCAGGATCACATCGCCTTCTGGAGAAATATCTGCCAACTACTGCCAGTTGGCATATATCCCCTTTTGTTCTTCGAACACATACCTTCCGAAAAACAGTTCTCAAATGGGGTCATAACAATGGAGGTTTTTCAATATTTCACAAAGAAAAACATGCCTGTTTTCAACAGGAAGTCTTCTATTGTGATAATGACAAGCCACTCTTCAATTTGGAGATCCCCCTGACCATGGGAGCTATCAGAATGTCTCGTATCCTACTCCAGCTAACATACCTAACCTTCCTACCAGCTTACAAATTAAAGAAACATTCAAATACCTCATTTAATTAGAGCAACCATGCTATTTTTTACCCTCTATCTAAAAGTATGATTTTTCTGACCCACTGCCAATACGAAACTCCCAGCTAACAAAATAACGTTGTTGCAACGTTATATTTTGGTTATGAAAACGTTTTGATTTTTGGTTTTATGTAGGGTTTTTTGGATGGTTTTATTTGGGATTTCTAAACGTTTTCATAAAACGTTGCAACGTTGGTTAAACGTTGTGTTTTGGTTATAAAAATATTTTGATTTGAGTATTTGGATGGTTTCTTTTGGGATTTCTACGTTCTCATGTAACGTTGCAAAAAACTTTCCTGCAACGGTACCTTTTGACTGCCTCTCAGCTACCTTGCCACAACCGTTTAACAACCTCTCAGGTACCTTGCCACACTCTTTTGACAACCTCTCAGGTACATGTACCTTATCACAACCTTTTCCAACCTCTCAGTACCCTTGCCGCAACATTTTGACAACCTCTCAGGTTTTGACAACCTCTCAGAGGAGACGTCTGACGACGGATGGACGACGGATACGTGCCTAAACTATAAGCTTCTCTATGAGCCTATGGCTCAGGTAAGCAAATTAGAATAGTTGGTGTGATAAATATACTGTTTAACGTCCATGGTATAAGCTATAGTCATGCCGGGACGGTCATTTAACCTAACCGCACTGTTCCTGGGCAGGCTTAGACCTCTAAAGCGGTTAAGCCCCGGTCCCATAGAGCTTGCGACCGCGCCGCGACCTATCCGCGATAACTTGCAGTGCCGGGGCGCCCTACTTATTTGGATAGTAGTAGGGCAAGGGCTTACTGTGCTTGCAGTAGGTGCGGGTGGGGGTTGTTTGCGCATTTTTTCTCTCGTCTATCTTTTCTCTCTTCTTTCTCCCTCTGTTTTGGGAGACGGCCCGATGTAGACTGAAAGATTGTCTCAAAGGGCCGTTAAACCCAAAACAACCAACCAACCAACCTATCCGCGACTAAACAAACTAACAGTCGCAGAGAGGTTGCAGAGGTCGCGGAGAGGTTTTATAATGGTCGCAACAAGGTCGCCGAGCAGTCGCCGATCAAAATTAGTCGCATCCAGTCTTTTGAGAAAGCACAAAAGACAAGCCGCGACTGATTTCGATCGCCGACTGGTTGCAATGGTTTTCTGGAAGTCGCCGATCGTATTATTTCAGTCGCCGATCAGTGCCGATCGGTTTTAGCAACACTTTGGCTCTGAAATGTTTCAACCTTGCTGCGACCTTTCGGCGATCTGTCGGCGACTGACCACTGGTGAGACGGCGACTGATCGGCGACCAATCGGCGACTGGTCGCCTACAGGTTTGCAGCGTGCGCCGAACGATCGCCGAACGATCGGCGACTGGTCGCCGACTGGTTTCAGCACGCGCCGATAGATTGTCGAAGGTTTGCAGTGCCAGCTTTAAAACGAAAAGATGTCTTCGCATCCTGGCATCATTTTATTATCATTTTTCTTATCCGCGATAATAATTATTTCAAATTGAACGGAGAACTATTATTTCATGCGAACGTGTAGGCCTACAACTGTAAGTAGCCACATGGCTCCTGATGTGAACAAATAAGTAATAGCTGCTTAACAGCATTTTCTCTTCCGACTTCATCTTTGACAAATCTGAATTTTTGGAATTTCTAATTGAAATTCATGATAAAGAGCAAAATTTGTATTGTGACGACTACAGCAAGCGCATGTATGACGCTAATTGTGACGTAACGTCAACGTTATTTCAAACGTCAGTTGGTAACGTCTTCAAAATGACAACACCCTCGACATCGTTTGCGTGAAACATTGCATATTTCGGATTTTTTGTCGACGTTAAGACATAGAAACAGATAATGATGGAATTATAAAGAATGAATTTCTTTCTTGCGATTTTATTGAGGAAATTCATTGCTTTAAAAAATAAAGAATCGCCGTGCCCGGTTTATCGCATTTCATTGAGCGAGTAGTGGTACACGGAATTCAAGCGCGTGTGAGCAGTCCCCGCCCATGGGCAAGATAGTATTTTCCAGCACCGCTAAAAATAGAACAAACTTTGTCTCGTAGGTAAGAACTAGAGATTATTACACGGTTGTTTTATCCCAGCCCTGATCTCAGCCCGAGGTGACGGTATCGGCCCGTCCGAATCTCAGCCCGAGTTGACGGCATTGGCCCGAGCCCGAAGGGCGAGGGCTGATACCGTCAACTCGGGCTGAGATCAGGGCTGGGATCAAAACAACCGTGTAATGATCTTTTTATCATATACTTTTTTTTATAGAATTAAACTTTTGTAAGACAAGAGGACCAATGGTCCTGTAGCTCACCTGACACTTGGTACTGGTATATATTTTAATGCTTTTATACATGTATATAGCACCAGGGCAGGGGCAGATAATCCCCCTCCCTTGGGGATTAATGTTGAGTCCCAATTCTATATACCAAGCCACAAGGTCACTGGGCCTTTGTTTCTGGACAAAGATTTCTAAAGGGTTTTTATCATAAATGGGTGTGGCGGCCACCATGTTCATACGACCATGACCATCTGAACAAACTTTGATTCCTTTGACCCAGTATTAAAGCTCCATAATATATGAAACACAGTAATCATTTGTATAAACTATGATGGGCCTGAGTGCCCAATGCTACATACCGGTACCAAGTTTCAAGGTTATAGGCCTTTCGGTTCTCGAGATTAAGACATTTGAAGAGTTTTTACCATATATGGACATGGTGGCCATCTTGGTCAAGTGACCAAGACCATCTGAACAAACTATGGTTCCTTTAAGCCGGTGAAGCTCCATATGAAATATGGCTTCAATTGACCCTAGTGGCCTCTGAGAAGATGTTTGAAAATGTTGACGGGTGACAGAATCTCAATGACCTCGTACAAAAGTCAAAGAATGACCTTGACATTTAACGAAAGTGAAAAATTCTGGCTTGTTTCAGTACAAAATGATTGTTGAATTATAAAATTGTGTGTTCATACATTTTCTTCCCAGGTTTGGGCCAAATTATCTTGGTTTCAGACTCAAATAGTATGCACATGAAATATGCAAAATTTGGAAATCTTTTTGTCTGACTAGTGCTGTAAATTTTTAAGCCTTGTATACTGTATGCATATTGCTGATGCATAATACCAATTTATCATTATTCTTTTTTAAGTTATCTTGATAAAATGTGATAACAGGAAATCTTGATACAGCATTCATTATGCATTTACAGAAGCAGAAATATATATTTTTAATTCATTTTGATTATTGCTCTTTCGTATCAAAATGACAGCTTGCATGTTTGCTTTAACAAATAAGCTTAAACAATCTAGCATTATAAACAATTTATCTGAAAAAAATGAAACAATTTCTAAAATTAGTATATAAATTTATCAAAAAATGCTTTTTTGCAAAAAATTCCCTGGCGAAAATTTTATCTGATTACACTTATAAATTTCTATCATCTAAAGTAACAATTCAGCCATAGAAGAATTTTGCAATTTTCAATGATGGGCATTCACAGAGCTCAAAATACATATTTCAGTGCATTTTGGTAGATCAATTGACCTAAAAAAGACCAATTGCTTTACTATAGATCAATTGAAGCTTGTTCCCAACCTGTACATGATGTTCTATCTAAACTCGGCTTTCAAATCTGTAAACAATTTTAAGGTAACTGACTTTAGTACAAAATGTAGGTTATATATTATGACTTAGGTATCAGGGAACAGCCCAGCTAACAAGAAACATTTCCGCAATGTTTGTGTTTGGTTGTATTAAGGTTTGTTTGAGACCAACGTTTAGTAATTATTTATAAATCGGTGCTTGTTGATACAAAAATGACAGCTCTCTTGCTGGCTTCAATAAATCTTAAAAAAAACTAGCAAAACAAATCACTATGCAGAGAAATCAAGTTATTTCGGAAATTAGCAGGTGTATTAATCAAAAAATGTTTTTCTGCAAAAATTTCCCTGACGAAAATTTTATCTGATCACACTTATAAATTTCTGTCATCTAAAGTAACAATTCAGTCATAGAAGAATTATGCAACTTTCAATGATGGGCATGCACAGAGCTCAAAATACATATTTCAGTGCATTTCGGTAGATCAATTGATCTAAAAAAGACCAATTGATCTACTGTAGATCAATTGAAGCTTGTCCCCAACCTGATGTATACTGTAA
The DNA here is from genome assembly GCA_963989385.1 of Ctena decussata. Taxonomy (NCBI): domain Eukaryota; kingdom Metazoa; phylum Mollusca; class Bivalvia; order Lucinida; family Lucinidae; genus Ctena; species Ctena decussata. The sequence goes on from OZ022513.1 coordinate 56,960,367, forward strand.
CAACTCAATACTTACACAACATTCTATTAGTGTCTAAGTGAACTTCAGTGGAAAAACTTGTAAAATAAAGATTCTTGATCACTTTTCACTGCAGTATTAAAACGATCTTATGAAATTACTACCGTGCCCAGCGGACTAAGGTAGTGATATTATTACTACTTTGTACCCAAAAAGACTTTGTTAAACTGAAAATGATAACTCCTACCAAACCAATTAGCAATATATATGCAACTGCAAACTTGAAGCTCTATTTTTTCTTCAGCCTGGAGCATCACTATCTTTTTTTTTTCTTCTTCTTCTTTCTATTTTCTTCTTTTATGACGATCTTTTTACCATGGTATGGTGCAAACAAGGTGTGTGTTGGAAGGGATAGAGGAGAGCGTAGGTGGGGACGGGTAGATTTACGCAAAAATAGGTGTGTGCGTGTGTAGCTGGAGGATCGGGATGGAAGGGGAAGCGGAAGCGAGTGGCTTAGTAACGCTAGGCAGGAAACGGTCACACAAAATGAAACTAGAGCACTGCCTTTTTCCGAACACACTTTGTGGTGAGGATTTGGGGTGAGGATAACAATGCAACTAATAGGATCTGAACGAAAGCACAAGTACTTAGCCTATGAAAACACGGGTGGGAAACTCCATAATCAGAGCCAATGGCTATGATAAGGAAAAATTGTGGCGGTTTTCCGGAGCGCGTGCGGCTATGATTATACCTGCCGAGATTTGGTCTAAGAATAGGTAAGTTTCTCATTCGCGGTATAATTTTGTTTTTACGGCATGGAATCTCAAAAAAAAGGAGAATGTAGTTCAATGCTCATGTCTTTTAATTTCTTTTCTTCGATAAGGTAAGTTGTCATATGCGTACGATTTTGTCTGAATCATTTGTGTCGTGGGGTGGCAGTAGGCTAATTTACAGATAGGCAGCTAACACTTGAGTTGAAATTCCTGTTGAAATGATATAAACGTGAGAGTTTTGGTGGTCGAAGAGCGTTCACTGATTGACTGATTGTCTGATCCTTCTCCATTCGCAAAAAGTAAGAACTAAAAGCAAATAAAAGAAATTGAGAATAAATAAACCAAGGCTCTGCTTATGTCGAGCGTCTCTGATTATATCGGTCGGCTCTGACGTAGGACGGCCTCTTTTGTAAGAGATGATTACTACTGAAGTAAATGTCTTGTAGTAGTGCTATTTACTGTATGAGCGTTTTCTACATCACGTTCAGGGACGTGAGTTTGATGTTTATTTTGGTTTTAAGGGCCGACAAAATTAGTTGCAGTGTTTGACAGATGATTGATTTCCCAGTATCATTAAGGCGAGGAAAGGGAGATTTTAATAAATGCATTAGTTTTCAAGTTAATGAACCTTGTTGTTCATAGCATACATCTTGTACAGCGTATTTTAGGAATACTTCAATGTCGCACCTGTTTTAGCAAGGTGCGAAATAGGCGTCCGGTTTTCGTCCGTCCGCCTTGGGGTGACAAAAATTGATTTAATGATTCGAGCACCCACCCTCGCCATTGATATTCCTGTTGAATATAAACGTAACAATATCAAATTTAGTGCGACAGACACGCATTTCTATATTTAACATCTTCAGTGTCGTTAAACCCCAAAAGTTGAAAAAACAGTGATGGGCAGGTCTCGGCAGACAGAAGCAGTCTTCCCCGAGCCACACTTACTGACATACTTACTGACGCATGAAACAGTATAATCATGAGAGTCTTTGGTGGGCGAAAAAGCGTGACTGTCTGATCCTTTCCCATTCTTGAAAATTCGCGATACTGAAACAGTTAAATACAGAAATGTGCGTCTGTCGCACTAAATTTGGTATTGTTACGTTTATATTCAACAGGAATATCAATGGCGAGGGTAGATGCCCGAATCTTTAAATCAAAGGCACAAAACATTCAGACAAAATCGTACACATATGACAACGGACGAAATGGCGGACGGACGAAATGATGGACGGACGAAAAACCGGACGCCTATATCGCACCTTGCTAAAACAGGTGCGACATTAACTAATGATATTGGGAAATCAATCATCTGTCAAACACTGCAACTAATTTTGTCGGCCCTTAAAACCAAAATAAACATCAAACTCACGTCCCTGAACGTGATGTAGAAAACGCTCATACAGTAAATAGCAGTACTACAAGACATTTACTTCAGTAGTAACCATCTCTTACAAAAGAGGCCGTCCTACGTCAGAGCCGGCCGATATAATCAGAGCCGCTCGACATAAGCAGAGCCTTGGTTTATTTATTCTCAATTTCTTTTATTTGCTTTAAGTTCTTACTTTTTGCGAATGGGGAAGGATCAGACAATCAGTGCACGCTCTTCGACCACCAAAACTCTCACGTTTATATCATTTCAACAGGAATTTCAGCTCAAGTGTTAGCTGCCTATCTGTAAATTAGCCTACTGCCACCCCACGACACAAATGATTCAGACAAAATCGTACGCATATGACAACTTACCTAAGCGTAGAAAAGAAGTTAAAAGACATGAGCATTGAACTACATTCTCCTTTTTTTGAGATTCCATGCCGTAAAAACGAAATTATACCGCGAATGAGAAACTTACCTATTCTTAGACCGAATTTCGGCCGGTATAATCATAGCCGAACGTGCTCCGGAAAACCGCCACAACATTTCCTTGACATAGCCATTGGCTCTGATTATGGAGTTTCCCACCCGTGGAAAAGTAAAAAGATGGGCAATGGGCAGGAATTAATACAATAAAATCCCACATTCAAAACCAACAGGGAACTGAGAAGCACACACACACACACACACACAGAAAGTGACACAAGTTTCCGAAAGACACGCATAGTAAACCGAATGAGCAGCTCTTTCCCAAACAGATAGTCATTCAACTACCCCAATAACAGCATCTACATCTATTTTTACTTATTTTTTATTTTAGTTACAAAACAAAACAAAACAGAAGGCAGACTGGGAAGCAATACATGTGACCAAACCGCCAGAGACCATAGACAAGCGGACACAGCACAATATAACATCAAGGAACCGCAACAGAACTACCGCCTTGGAACGGTCAGCAAAAGATTACTGGGGGCGGCTTAAACATGTTTTACTAGGCCCAAACCTCGCCCTCTGCTTCTGCAGTGGTTTGATACATTAAGTTATTAAGTTAGCTGTTTAGCCTATGAAGTTCCTCTCCTTAACTCCACAGTTTGGCACATTTACTATATTTCTTATCATTTCAACTCCTGTCATCTCAAACAATCATCATCTCACAGTACATTTTCTGGGACGAGAACCTACTTTATAATTCTAACATGACGTTGAAATGACTATTTAGCTTTATCGTAGATCATGGAGACTATACATTGTTTATCTTTTCCGAAAACGCTAATACCATAGGATTCAGAGATCTGAGTCTTTACCTTTCGGTCAAATTAGGCGCATCGCGCATGTGACTGCAGAGCCCCCTTCCAAAGCACCATTGTCAAAACAAGCTAAGGAAGTTCTTGCAAAACCGCCCATTGCATCAGTGTTTTGTTTTAGTAGTGAATGTTTTATTTAACGATACTTAAGGTCAGCTTTAAATTTTATGATGATGTATTAGAATATAAGTTTTGTGATGATTTTGATAGGTTTTAGAATTCATTTTTAATGATGTGAGATGAGTTCAACATTGGTCGCTCAAAACAATTAGGCATCGAGGCAGTGATAACCATCACTTCTTTTACTATGTGCTCCGTCTTAAATATGGTCCCGAGATTATAAAACCTTTTTCATGCTCAATTCAGCTGAGCATGAAATTGTATCTGCTAATAAATAGCAATTACTGATCGTTTTCTTGCTCAGTTTAGCTCAGTATGAAATTGTCTCTGCTTATGCATATGAAAATACCAACCTTAGTTGGCATTTTCATCTTTATCAGCAGAGAAAATTTCATGCTCAGCTGAGTTGAGCACAATTTTTTTTTATATTCTCGACGGCAAGAATATTGCCTTATTTTTTATCTATAAGTACATAACTCATATTAATATGACGCATTAATGGATTCATGTGCCGGCCCCAAGACAACCTTGATGTGTACATGTTGAACCAAAAGCATCATAGGAATATGCCTTCCCACCTGTTTAAATGAGAGCATACCTACGAAGTCATCTGGCCTGTGCAACTGCTTCACCACAAACATCAGAGGAACATTCCTTGCTGCCAGTATGAGAATTTGAGCCATGACACGAGAAAACCGACAAAGTGTTTTGCGCCCAGCGCAGATTCAGATCAGCCTGGGCTTCCGCCCAGTCTGATCAGAGTCTTCGCTGTGCGAATGGCGGTAGCTTAGACCCTTAACTGCCCTTTAAATGCTTACCGAAGAGTCTGGTCAGACTGGGCGGCTGTCCAGGCTGAGCTGAGTCTGCCCTGTGCGCACAACCACATTGTTGGTTTTCTCGTGTCGCGGCTCAAATAGAGTATGCCTACGAAGAGACATGTAACTGACAAGCAAATGGTTTATCACAAGCATCTCAGCAATATGTGTTTTCGAATGTGAGATTGAGAGGTTACATACGAAGATAGCTTTCCATTCCGAAAGTTTTAACACAAACATCACAGGAACATGTGTTTTCACCAGTACGCAAGACCTGATACTTACGAAGACGTTTGTCCTGTTCAAAACTTTTCCAACAAACAACATAGTTAATTGATTTATTTGTACAATATAGTAAGAATAAGAATACCGGCATGTCTTGCCAGTCCACTTGGTTTTATATCTTAAGTATAAAACTCACGATTATGAGATGCACCTGTATGAACTAAAGCATGTGCCCGATATTGACCTAGCTGTGAAACTGTTTTAGCATAAACATTAAAGATTTGTGCCTTGTGGCCAGTAAGAATGCAACAATGACTACAAAGATTACTGGATCATGTATTTAAATGTTTTACCACCATTATTACATAGATATGACTTTCAGCCAGTATTTACAACATAATGCTTTCGAAGAGCAATCGCATGGGCTAAAAGTTACAAACACATCACAAATATAAAACATGGCATTTAGCTCCAGTATAAATAACAATGTCTCCGAAACCATTTGACATTGTAAATTCTTAACCTCAGATCTCACATTAATGCTATGCATCTGTATGCACTGAGGCATGTGCCCAAAGACGACACAGCTTTGTAAATGTGTTACCACAAACATCGCAAGAATATGGCTTGTCGCCAGTATGAATGAGACTATGCCTAGTAAGATCACTGGCCTGTGTAAATGTTTTATCACAAACTTCGCAAAAATATGGATTGCAATGTTCACGAAAATCTGTCTGACCACCTGACATGTCTAGTAAAAATTCATTTGGTCTGGTAAAAATATTCAGTATTTTTAAGTACATTTTAATCATTTTACTGGATTCGGTCCTGTTAACTCTCACAGACTTTTGTGAACTTTGGGATTGTCGCCAGTATGGCTGAGACTATGCCGTGCAAGCTGACTAACCTGTATAAACGTTTTACAACAAAAATCAAAAGAATGTGGCTTGTCCCCAGTATGAATGAGACAATGCCTAGTAAGGCTACTGGCCGGTGTAAATTTTTTACCACAAACCTCGCAAGAATTTGGCCTATTCTGAGTATGGATGAGGCAATGCATAGTAAGGTGACTGGCCTGTGTAAACGTTTTACTACAAACATCACAAGAATATGGCTTGTCCCTAGTATGGATGAAATTGTGCCTAGTAAGGTAACCGGCCAAAGCAAAGGTTTTACCACAAACATCACAAGAATACGGCTTGTCGCCAGTATGCACAAGCTTATGCGAAGTAAGATTAATGCCTCGTGCAAACTTTTTACCACAAACATCGCAAGAATATGCTTGTCGCCAGTATGGACGAAATAATGCCCAGTATATAAATGATTTACCACAAACATCACAAGAATATGGCTTGTCGCCAGTATGGATAAGAAAGTGCCTACGAAAATGATTTGCCCGTGTAAATGTTTTGCCACAAACATCACAGGAACACGGCTTTTCGTCTTATGGATTAACTGATGTTTGTCTAGGGAACTGGCAAGTGAAAAAAAGTTTACCACAAACATCACAACAATATGGCTTTTCGCCAATATGAATTAGTTAATGCCATCTAAGAGTTCTACCTCGTGTAAATGTTTTACCACAAGCATTACAAGAATAGGGTTTGTCCCCAGTATGGACGAAATTATGCCTAGTAAGATTCCTCATCAATGTAAATGATTTACTGCAAACATCACAGGAATATGGCTTGTCGCCAGTATGAATAAGATAGTATTCACGAAGATTACTGCCCGTTGTAATTTTTTTGCCACAAACATCACAGGAATACGGCTTCTCGCCCTTATGAATTAACTGATGTTTGTCTAGAGAACTGGCGTATGTAAACAGTTTACCACAAATATCACAACAATAATAATTTTCGCCAGTATGAATTAGTGTATGCCATCGAAGACTACTGGCTCGTGTAAATGTTTTATCACAAGCATCACAAGAATACTGTTTGTCCCCAGTATAGATAAGATGGTGCTCACGAAGCGTACTGGCCCGTGTAAATTGTTTACCACAAACATCACATGTAAAGGGCGTTTTTTTCTTTAGTATTAATGGGACTATGCCTGCGGTGATCACTGGCCTCTGATTTTTTTCCGATACCTGCCAGTTATTTGGCTTGTCTGTAGTAAGAATGAGCTCAGGTGGCCGAAGAGTACTTTGGGATGCGCAAGCTGTGCCACAAAATTCGCATCTGTGTGATTATTGTTCTGAATCAGCAGTTTTTAATTATTTCTACCAAAATCACAATTATGGTTTTGCAACAAATGTAGCTAAAATTTCGAACTGAACAAATAAAATCTGTCATACATTTTTCTTAAGCTGACGTAGTTTCGTTAGGATCTATTCAAAATCTGACTGGTTGAAGATTACACCCGCTTTTCTCCAACATGCGTTCCATGATCACTGAAAAAATATTAAGTTTATTGCTAAACTGACCTCCTATCACTATGAAAATGTGATCACTTGATATATATAAGGTGTTCCAAAAGCAACAAATGTTTGCCTAAGATGAAAACTGGAACAAGTCTTTGTGCAATAAATCTATGTAGATGTCATTTATGTATTATTATATTTATCTTTCTCCGTTTATGACATGTGTGACGGTATTCTTGCTGTCTCTTATATCTGAAAATGTACAAAAGAAAAATAATGAGAATGAATCTAATTACTGTAAACCACTTATATTTACTGAATTTAGGCAATGTTTACGGTTAAGGCAAAGAGAGCTAAAATATATGTCCGCAAATATGTGAATTTCAATTCCTTTACAAAACAGGCGAAAAGGAGTAACTGGTAAGTATTTTGGATATTCTCTTAATCGTTCCATAAACTATACACTGTGACATCCCTTTAGAATCGTTTCGATAACGCGATTCTGAAGATGCAGCAATCATGGATAATTTAATAGAAAGTAAAAACATAAAATAAAAAAAAAACACATAAAATGTAACAAATTTATGTCAAATTTTCTTAATAGTCTGGAACCTGGTTTATGTCATTTTCACTTAATCGCAAAATTTAGATACCACAATTTTTTTCATTAAAGCCCAAATGTTGAACCCGCAGATATTAAGTGTTTGCATTAAACAGCAAAATTATGATACAGCAGAGATTGAGTGTTTGCTATAAACCGTAAAATTTTGATGCCGCAAATATCAAATGTGTTAAAGTATTTGAGGAAATAAGCTTCTCAAGGTGTAGGGATAAACTGTCAGGGGAGGCGATTCTGCCATTTGTTTTGCCAACATTCTCAATGGGGAATAATTCTTAAAGTAAAGAACCTGCTCTTCCAGAAGCTAATTCTTCTTTAATAGTAGACCCCCTTTTGAAAGTGATTAGTAATACTGGGAATAAAATGTATTATCCTTTGTAGAGTACGCGGGGAAAAACACGAAGTTTTATCCATATTCCTTACTAAAACTTATGTTTTGAACAAAAGTTCTATTTCACAATGTTCCAGTCTTCAAGGTTTGATCCCCGCTTCTCCGGTCTTTCGGCTGAGACTTAATATCCAGGTCTCATCTCCGTGTGTATTACGAGTTGGTGGGACGTTAAACCAGAGTTCACTTACACTCCAGTCCTGGAAATGTTGACTTGCATTGTGCTTTGTGTGTCGTCTTTTTTTGTTTGCCTTTCCTATTTTACCCCTGGTTAACTGAGGAAACGAAAAGGAGTTGCTAAGAAACGAAAATCTCATAGTTATCAAACGACCTGGTCAGGGTGTTTGTTAACTATGACTCATTTTCGTTTCGTAACAACTTTTTTTTGGGTTTCGTGACATCCTTGAAAACATAGTTAACCAGGTGTGTATTTAGTGTAAACATATTTTATATCAATTTCATGACATATACAGTTTACAAAGAGTATACAAAAGTAAAAGGAATGGGCTCATGTCCTGTTCTTTTCCTATTTGAGCCGCGACACGAGAAAACCAACAATGTGGATGTGCGCCCAGCGCAGACTCAGATCAGCCTGGGCATTCGACCAGTCTGATCAGAGTCTTCGCTAAGCGCTTAATGGATAGCTAAGGGTCTAAGCTACCTTCATACGGACAGCAAAGACTCTGATCAGACTGGGCGGATGCCCAGGCTGATCTGAGCCTGCGCTGGGCGCACAACCACATTGTTGGTTTTCTCGTGTCGCGGCTCATTTCATGTTTGGAGCAGAATGTGAAAATCGATTAAGTCGGTTCTTTTTCATTGCCTAATTTCTTGCTTCCAATTAGCTATATCCCGATGAGAATATTGCCCAGAGTTAGCACTATACAACACTAGCGTGAAGTTGCCTTCTGCTACCTACAAAATATACACTGAAATTTGGTTAAACTGTTTTATCATTAGGTGAATGAAACCAACTTTGTACTGTTATCTGTCTTGGCATCCCTTTATATTGGATCCGTATTACAGACATTCAGCTGATATAACCGTTACTGATAAAGGATCATGTAACAGTCACCAGAAAATTTTTGCCAAACCAGTTTTTGGCAAACTCACCTTGTAATTTTACTTGACTAAGAGACCTCAAATGACTTGTGTTACATGAAACAGAGGTTTCTAAGTAAATCCAGTACCTTCTGGACCAAAAATAATTAGAGGTCTCAAAATTATTTAGCAAAAAAGGTCAAAATCCCCATGGGTTTTTCGAAATCCCCGTGGGGAAAAAATTCCCAATGGGGAATTATGGGTAATATTCCCAATACTTTTTCAAGGGAAAAATTCCCCATGGGTAAATTTAATGATGCAATATTTACTTTATTTTTACACGTAGAATATCAACAAAAGACTTATATAAAACCTGCCGACGATTCTATTCTATTCTATTCTATTCTATTCTATTCTATCCCATAACCGTACTAGGTCGTTGGGGCACCACAGATGACTTCAAAACAATCCCTTTCCACCTTGTCCTGTCTTCAGCTGCCCTAGTTGAGCTGGCAAAATCCATTCCAGTCCACTCCTTGATATTGTCTTCCCACGTCTTCCTCTGTCTACCTCTCCTTTTTTTCCTTTCACTGTGCCCTGAAGAATTGTCTTTGCTAAACCAGAAGACCTTGAGACGTGGCCAAACCACCTTAGTTTCCGTTTCTTGACCAGCGTCAGGAGTTCATCATATTCTCCAATGGCTGCTTGGATCTTCCTGCGAACCTCCTCAATGGTTATATGGTCTTTGTACGAAATGTTCAGTAAACTTCGGTAGCATCTCATCTCAAAGGCCTGCGTTCTTTTCTCTAACTCTGCTGTCAAGGTCCATGATTCACAGGCATACAGAAATATGGAAATAACAAGGGAGCGCATAAGTGTCACCTTTGATCCAAGAGATATGTTATTATCTCTCCAAATTGGTTTCAGCTTGGCAAGAGCTGAAGTGGCTTGTGCTATCCTTGAGAGAACCTCCTGTTTTGAGCCATCATCTGAGACAACTGCTCCAAGGTATTTGAAGCTGCTTACAGTACCCAGCTTCTGCCCCTTAACCTTGATCTCCCTCTGGATGCCATCTGCTCTGTTTGTCATCAGTTTGGTCTTCTCAGCACTGATCTCCATCTTATACCTTGTGCAGGTCTGGTCGAGACTTTCAACTAGAGCTTCTAGTTCTTGCTCTTCCTCAGCAAGAGCGTCTATGTCATCGGCAAACCGCAGTTTGGTAATATTTCTGCCGCCTATGCTAACCTTTCCGTCATGTTCTTCCAGAGCATCAGACATGATCCGTTCGAGAAAAATGTTGAAGAGGGTGGGTGACAGAAGACATCCTCGTCTTACTCCGACTGTTTTTCTGAACCATTCTCCTGTGCTGCCATTTATCAGGACCGCACTTGTAGCCTTGTCGTATAGCTGCTCAATGGTGCGAACTAGCTTTGCATTGATATTGTACTTCCTCATGGTGGCCCATAAGGCTGCATGCCATACCCTGTTAAAGGCTTTTTTGAAATCAATGAAGACATGGTAAGAAGATATTAGCCATCAAACCAAAACTTGATTTTTCACCATGGGGTTTTCTTCCCGCGGGAAAATTTTGGACAAAATTCCCCGGGTTTTTTTAGTTTTTTTTTAAGAACTTCAGATTAACACATTTGCCAAAATTTAAATTTGACGTGGATTTTTTTACCTTATAGTATGACTTTTTGGTTGATTTCAGATTATTTTTTTAAAATAAAAATTTTCACGTGGGTAAATTTCCCCATGAGGAAGAAAAGTATGTGGAATATTTCAGCCATGGGGAAAAACTCCCATGGTATTCTAAAAATACTAGTTTTACAGTTTGGTAATTCAAAGTTAATTGAAACAGTTCAGTTTGAATATATATTTAGTTTTAAGTATTAAGTTTAAACCTTAAAAAAAATAACAAAAATTGAGATTTTTCCCATGGTGATTTTAGGCCGTGGGGATTTTTTTCTCATGGGGCATTTTTCCCGCGGGTAAATTTTCCCATGGGTTCCCCAAGTTTTCTGTTGAATATTCCTAATAGTTTCTTTCTTTGCTCAAAACATTTGAGCCGCGACACGACAAAACCAACAATGTGGTTGTGCGCCCAGCGCAGACTCAGATCAGCCTGGGCATCCGCCCAGTCTGATCAGAGCCTTCGCTGTCCGCATAGAGGTAGCTTAGACCCTTAGCTACCCTTTGAGCACTGCACGAAGAGTCTGATGAAACTGGGCAGCGGCCCAGGCGGATCTGAGTCTGCACTGGGCGCACAACCACATTGTTGGTTTTGTCGTGTCGCGGCTCATTTGTCCTAAAGATGTTCAATTTTCTAAATTGTGTTACTAGTACTCATTGGAACTGACTCCATGAGTTCCCAGCGTATGTTTTTGAAGTAGAAATTATGTTGAAAAATAGCAATATCTCTGCAAGCCAAATCTTTCTTTTGTATAAAATTGGCTTTTGGGGATCTTTAGCATTCTTTGGTTGGTTGTCCAAGCCTACCACCTAAGAGTGGAAGACATCATCACTGCTGTTCCCTGTGCCGTTCCCTGTAGGTGTGGTGTAGTTACTAAATGTGACAACTGCATAATTGAAAAATGAGCCGGGACACAACAAAAATACCACACGATCCGATAATGTCACAAATGATCCGTTGCTGTAAAAAAGTCGGAGCCTTATTTTCTGCCCTTAAATGAATAAAATTGGTAAATGTTTGCATTTGCAATCATACTGTTCCATGACGAGCGTAATTTCAGCGTCTGTATAACGCGGATTAAAACAGGATTGATACACAGGCACCTGGTTTCATCAATGATTTGTCCGGGTATTTCTTACTGAAAGGTTGGAATCGTCGCCATGTTTTTCCAACAGAAGTAGGGTAAAATACATCATTTTGCCCATTGGAGTGGCATGGAGTGTTTAGTCTGACCCAAAGTACTGCCACAAACGGCTGGTTTTCATCCCTAACTCCCGTTAGAGAATGGCGAACTTTCCAACCTTCTACACTGAGGACATACCTGGATAAAAAGTATCACTGATAAAACCAGGTGCCTGTGGTTTTATATTCACATCGACCTAATACTGTCGACTTTTCTGTCAAAGATCAGCTTACATAGGCCTATGTATAGTCGCCTTACTATAGTACAAGTGCATTGTATAGCTGCCTATGGTGTTAAAAAGTGCTTGAATTAGAACATAAATTTCAGGCAAGAAAACAGTAGAAGACTAGAAATAGTCTACTGGCTATTGTTATTTTGCGGAACGGAACGTAACATAACGGAACATAGACTGCTTACGGAATAAAACGCAATGTAAGATTGACAAGGGAGGATATAATTGTGCTTTATTCCGTAACATAATATGCAAACTCAGCAACCAATTTTGTGCGGGTTGGGTAGTATTTAGCACATGAAAACTTTGACTGGGACTATGAAATTTTCATAGATGTTAGCTCTGTTTGGATTCATCCAAATAGTGCTTAGCTATTGATGAAAGCTGATTCTGCGCCGTTGTACCTACATACAGTCCCAAGTTTCATGTGTGGGGTAGGATGTCAATTCTTAGAGCCACTACCCTGTATGTGTTCGAAAATAATTTTGACCAGTGACCGGTTTATTGATATTTTAGAAACTACTCTGCGTCCAAATGCCATTGTGTTTGATCAAGGGCCCGTATTCATAAAGCCACTTAAGTCGTTGCTATGCGGTTGCTAAGGCTAAATTTCTTTGAAGGAGATTCCCTACAACTATGAAATTTGGTCTGGAGGAACAGTCTTTGTAAGACTGTTCCTCCAGAGCAAATTTCATAGTTGTAGGGAATCTCCTTCAAAGAATTTTAGCCTTAGCAACAGCATAGCAACGACTTAAGTCGTTTTATGAATACGACCCCAGATGTCTCGTTGTTGTCGCGTTGCTGCTTTACGTCCACAGTAAACAGGTATGTTCATGTCGGGACGGTCATTAACCTAACTACATCCTTTGATTGATTTATTGCTTTACTTCCACGGTAAACAGCTATAGTCATGTCGGGACGGTCAATTAATCTAACCACACCATTCCTGGGCAGGCTTAGGCCTCCAAAGCGGTTAACCAGTACTAAGTGCACATTCTTTCGCCAGTAACTGACAACTGCCCATCTTAATCAGCGGAAGGAGAAACGAAAGTATGTGGTCAAACCGGATATCGAACCCAGGACCTCTGACTCTGGCTACGATGTCCGGCTTACCTAACTACATAGTTCCTCAGCGGGCTTAGGAACTACATAGTTCCTCAGCGGGCTTAGGCCACCTAAGCGGTTAAACAGTACTACGTGCACATACTTTTGACAGTAACTCACAAAAGTATGTGTACTAAGTATTGGTTAACCACTTAGAAGCAGTAAATTAAACAGAAAGGCAACGATCAGGAATTAATACAATCAAATCCCACATCCCGCTCTCAAACCAATAGGGAAAGAAGCACACACACACGGAAAAACTGACACAAGTTCACGAAAGACAAGCACGTTAAACCGAATGAGCAGCTCTTTCCCAAACAGGTGGTCATTCAGCTACTCTAATCAAAAACAGCATCAACAACTATTTTTATCTATTTTATTTTTAACCTTCAAAACAAAACAAGAGAGCTAAGAGACCCTGAATCACTCACCTGAGCAAATATGACAAATGTGAAACTAGGGTCATCATTTGAACAAACCTGATAGCTTGAAACTTTCAAAATATGAGAGATACTCGTTAAAGCTCAAAGAATGATCTTAATCTTTACTACTACAAAACGTTCATGTACTCATTTAATTATCAAATTTTGCACCAAAATCTTCTATAATTTCCATTAACCCTTATGGTTAAGCGTTTGCCCATAAAAAAAACACCAGAAAGCAAATTTGACCTTGCCGTAAAAAAGTCAGGGTCCACCCATGGTCATCATTTAAACAATCTTAGTAGGTCTGCAGTACTCAATACTTAATACCAAGTTTCAAAGCAATCGGTTGTATGGTTCTGGATAAGAGATTTGAAATTTACCATATTTGCGTATGACCTTCATGTTGGTCATGTGACCTGGACCCCTTGAGCGATTTTTCTCTCTGAACCCCTACTATACCAAATTTCAAGCACCCTGAGCTAAGTGGTTCTGAAGGAGATTTTGATTTTTTCCCCTATGAATGTCTATGGTTCAAACCCGGGACCCCTGGGGTGGGGCAATTTTTGGACCCCGGGGCCACCATTTGAATAAACTTGGTGAATGACCTTTAGGCAGTGCAACATACAAAATTTTAAGCATCTAAGCCTAGCAGCTCTAGAGAAGATTTTTAAGTATATTTTTTTCGAACCCAAAACCTTCCGCCTCAGGGCTCTTTGGGACCCTAGGGCCACCATTAGAACAAACTTAATAAGTGTCCACCAGGCAATGCTTCAAACTAAATTTCAAGCACCTGAGCCTAGTGGTTCTGAAGAAGAAGATTTTGAATATTTTTCAATGTATTTCTATGGTTCAAACCCTGAACTCCTTGCCGCGAGACCATTTTGGACCCTTGGGCCTGTATTGAACAAATTTAGTAAAGGACCACTAGGAAATGCTAAATGCCAAATTTCATGAATCTTGGCCTATTGGCTCTGATATTAACGTATTCATACCAAATTTAGTGCGACAGAAGTGCGTTTCTGTATTTAACTTATTCAGTGTCGCTAAACCCGAAAAGTTTGAAAGAAAAGATATAATGACAGGTCTCGGCAGGCAAAGAGCATCCCTCTCCGAGCCACACTTACTGTCGCATTCCGCGGTACACACTAGCTGCAGACATCAGGTAAGAGACGCCTTCGTATTAATCCACGGGCGCAGGCGTCCCCCATCCAGCCATCTCAACCCCTGCGTCTCGAGAAAGGCGACCGACAAGGGCATCAGGAAAGAGATGTTCGATGCAGCAAGAACCCGCAAAAAGCCAAAACAACACAAAAGTCAAACTCATGGAAGCCAAACTCCGCTAAGATTCATGTCGCTACGACAAGTCAGGTTTAGTTTTAGAATAATTTAGAAATTTTCGAGATATATATATATCAAAAATGCCTTAAGTGTTTAAACAGTATTTAAGTAGTAACCCAATGCCTGAGAACCAGAATCAATACTGAAATACAGACTAACTGGGTTGATGATATCCTCGGGGACAAATTGTCCACCAGCAGTGATATCGGCCCAGTGGTTCTAACATAAACACATTAATACCAAATTTAGTGCGACAGACGCGCGTTTCTATATTAAACTTCTTCAGTGTCACTAAACCCCAAAAGTTTAAAAGGAAAGATTTGATGGCAGGTCTCGGCAAGCAACGAGCATCCCTCTCCGAGCCACACTTGCTGTCGCATTCCGCGGGACATACTAGCTGCAGACATCAGGTAAGAGACACCTACCACGCGAGCGCAGGCGTCCCCCATCGAGCCACCTCAACCCCTGCGTCTCGAGAAAGGCGACAGACAAGGGCATCAGGAAAGAGATGTCCGATGCAGCAAGAACCCGCAAAAAGCCAAAACAATTCAAAAGAATGGAAGTCAAACTCCGCTAAGATTCATGTCGCTATGACAAGTCAGTCTTAGTTTTAGAATAATTTAGAAATTTACCAGATATACAACAAAATGACTTAAGTATTTAAATCAGTATTAAGTAGTGACCCCAATGCCTGAGAACAAGGTCAGCTAACAAAACAAAAGGCAGATTGGGTAGCAAAGCAGGTGACCAAACCGCCAAAGAACGTAGACAAATGGACATAGCACAATGTAACATCAAGGAACCATAACAAAAGTATCGCCTTAGAACGGTCAGCAAAAGATTACTGGGGGCTTAATGTTCGAAACATTTAGTTAGTTGTTTGGTCCGCATGAAGGTTTCCTAACCCATCAATAAATCATCATCGGAAACCAACAAATCGTGTATAAGAACTACGATGAACCAGAGACGAGGACTCGACAGAAATAACGTATTACGACACCAGGAGACCCCTGGGAAGTCCAACAACACCACTGAAATACCGTAGCGAAAGCCTACCAAGAAATAGATGACTGGATATGTTGCAACATGACAACAATCCGAAACATACAACAAAGCATACAAAACAATGGTTTCAAAAATAAGTATAACCGTATTGGAAAGGCAAAACTACGGCCCAGACCTGAATACTTCTGATTGTAAATATTTGGCCCAGACCTAAATTCCTATTGAATATTTGTGTGTTTGGTTTATTTAATGGGTCGTGCGATGGGAATTTAAAGCAGCAGGTGAATTTGTGCAGCTAGATATTTTAAAAGTTTTCAAACTGCGTATATTTCTGAAAAGAAACCAGAAATGATTGCATGGTTTAAAGATTATCTAGCATCTCAATTTATAAATTCGTACATGAGAATCTTCATAATATGGCCAATACATAAAAGGGAGTTTTCCGTAGTCATAATTATCCATACAAGCTGTCTGCACAGATTAAACACTGATAATCTAGCCTGTGTCTCTCTCCTCAGAATCCAATGTCTTTGAGTTTACCACCACATTAGACGTCCCATATACCACAGCAAAGGTTGGTAGCCCCGTGAGAGAAATAATTTGCTCCTCGCGAGAGTCTGTACCAAAATCTCCAAAGAGTACTTGCTATGTTTAAAGTTTTTCAGACGTACGTATGACTATTAAAAACGTAACTGTGCCACATTTCGTGCGACAGCCGCGCATTTAACAATACGATTAATCGGAAGTATGAGTCCGAGTATGCTTTCGAAGCTCAAATGCCCGAGTAAAATGTTTTCCACATACATCACAAAAATGTGCCTTATCGCCAGAATGAATGAGATGATGTCTTCGAAGATCACAAGCGACCCTAAACGTTTTGCCACAAATATTACAGCTATGCGGCTTATCACCAATATGTATAAGATTATGTCTTTTAAGAGAACTTCCCATTGTAAAGCTTTTGCCACAAACATCACAACTATAAGCTTTCTCGCCAGTATGTACAATATTATGTCTTTGGAGACCACAAGTAGTCCCGAACTTTTTCCCACATACATTACAACTGTGAGATTTTTCACCAGTATGAATCAGAATATGTCTTTTAAGATGACCTGCCGTTGCAAAGGTTTTATCACAAAGACTACAACTATATGCTTTATGGCCAGTATGAACAGTCATATGTGTCTTAAGAGTACCACACTCTGTAAACGCTTTCCCACAAATGCCACAATGATAACGTCTGTCACCAGCATGAGCAAGCATGTGTTTCTGCAGACTACTAGCGTATGCAAATATTTTATTACAAATCCCACATTTATGACGTCTGTCACCATTATTTAATATATGTCTACGAAGTGTAAATGCTTTTCCACAAACGCCGCACTTTTGAGGTTTGTTACCAGTATAAAGGAGAGTAACTGTCTGCTGACAATTACCCTGACACCTGTGTGACTCTACGTCAGTATGAATGAGAGCATGCCTCCGAAGAGAGTTGGCGTAAGTATATGCTTTACCGCAATATTCACACTTGTGTGGTTTTATACCAGTATGAATGGTATTGTGCTTCCGAAGAGCACCTACCCGAGTAAAACCTTTACCGCAAGATTCACATTTGTGTGGTCTCATATCAGTATGAATGAAATTATGCATCCGAAGATTAACGGCCTGAGTAAATGTTTTACCGCACAATTCACACTTGTGTGGTTTTTCACCTGTATGAATGAGCTTATGTCTACGAAGATTATCTCCCCGAATAAATGCTTTGCCACAAACTTCACACTTATAATTTTTCACTCCAGCATGAGTAATTTTATGTATACGAAGATTTAATGTCCGTAGGAACTCTTTACCGCAAACATCACATCTATAAACGTGTGGGTTATCCATAGTATGTTTTTGCCACTTTGTCAAACCTTCAGGACGTTAACTGCAGCTATGTTGATCTAGTGTAGAGCGAGTCAGCAGACAGAAACAAGATTGAGTTCTCTCTTGCTACCCTACGATTTACTTTTACAATTGTTTACAGACCATGGTAAAATATAACCCTCGGAAACAGCAGAAACTTGCATTTACAGTCTACATGTGTATCTTCTAAGCTTTCCGTGTATCTGCAAAGATATAAGAAAACTGTTTAAAGTACCTTAGTTTCCTGTGGTAACAACCACACATTTATTATGAGTGGCACCAGGCACCGAATGTTGCTGCACATAATTATCTGCAAATTAAAATCTCAAACCGGTGTGCGAATACGTGCAGTTCAGCTACCTACAACCTTCATTTCTGACTTATTCGGAAGGGGGAGCTACATCGCCATCCGTCAACTGGTTCTAAAAAAAGGTTTATACAAGTTTCATATATGGGCGTGCCGGCCATGTTGGTCATGTGACCCATTCCATTCAAACAACAATTCGTTCCCGCCAGCACAGGATCTATATGAACTTCACTTACAATCGGTCCAGTGGTTTCAGAGCAGAAGTGGTTTGAAAATAAGGACGGACGACGTACCATGGAGCCTGCCTATGTTATAAGCTCCCCACGGACCCTTCGGCTCTGGCGAACTAAAACTTTAAACTATTTTTTTCACCATAATTGGGTCAAGTGAGCAAGATCACCTGAACAAACTATCGTTCCCCTCACTCTGGGAGGCTTCATACGAAATATGGCTTCAATCGGCGATATGGCTTCAGAAGAGAAGATCCTTGAAAATATTAACGGGCGACAGAATCTCAGAGACTTCGAAGAAAGGTCAAATAATGACTTTCATCTTTATCAACATAAAGGCCCATATTCACAAACTAAACTCTAACTCCACCTCGACTCGAACTTACCGGATAAGTAGCTATAATTGCCTAACGGTCCAAGATTATCTCGAGGTGAGGTCGAGTCGTATTCACAGACATGAGTGTAGCTGGAGTCACCTCCAATAAGTAAGGTTTGGTCGAGGAACGGTGAAGCTCCCTCGACGGCGACTCGAGTTAAGTTTTGTTAATATTTCAGCGTTTTCATGGCTATGCTCTGACAATTCGAAGCAGCACGGCTACCTAAAATGTTGTTATAGGCCAGAGGACTTCTGTGCAATACACTATCAACATATTTTCTTCTCTCTCTCTCTCTCTTTTTGGTTTGTTTGTGACAAATTCATACTTATCTGTATGGGTGCTGCGTTTCACAGACAGACAGGGTTTTGGCTTATGTCATATGTAATTTGAATCTCCTGACAGCCATATAGTTAAGAAAATATCAAGTCTATAATGAGACGTATCCATGAGAGAGAGAGAAAGACATAGAGAGAGAGAGAGAGAGAGAGAGAGAGAGAGAACCCCCCCCTCCAACACACACGGGGTCGGGTCGGGTAACGGTGCATGGTAACTTTCAGTATCGGCGCGTCCTACAAGTGTTAGCAAGAGCACGATTCGTCCGCCTGTACGAAGAGATAATTCACGAACTTAAGAGAGTGTCATATTAACCATGTACAGTCGGACAAACCGCGTTCTGTCTCACTTATAGCACGACACCCAATGTAGGCATTGCACCTTACGGGGTATCTCGTGCTAAAGATTGGGTATCTGAGGATCATACTATAAATCTGGATAATATTAGGACATGGGCCGGCTGTGCTTGCAGCAGGTGTGGGATGAGGTTTTTTTTACTTGTGTCTGTCTTATCTTCCTTTCCTTCTCCCCCTCTCTGGGAGGCCGAGCTCGATATATACTGAAATACTGTCTTAAATATTCGTTAACCCCCCCCCCCCCCCCCCCCCAACAAAAAAAAACAAAAACAAAAAATGAAACAACTTCCCCCAAACTTGTCAAAAATAATTCACATCCTTCAATATAATTTATAATAAGGAAACTCTGACATTATTTACACTTTTTAGGAGAAAGCTACAGTATCTATAAAAATCAAGAACTTCAAAGAGTCGTAACTCCTTCAGAAATCCTTATTGGGGCCTCTATTTTTGAGGCTCACTTGTCTCAAGTCAACATACATGTATGTTCCAAATGTCAGTGCGATCCGACGAATGCCGTAAAAGCAGAAACCTAAAATGCGGACAGCAGACTGACAGATAGATCGAAAACCAAATTACCCTACCATCAAACTCCTTTTGCGATGAAGTGGTGGTGGTGTGATTGGGGAAAGGCGTGGATTGGATGTATTCAAACGAATAAAAATATTTGAAAGTATTAGGCTTAACATAAACATTTTTAAATTCATTTTTTAAAAAAAATTAAAAGAGGGTGTTCATCATAAACGTTCTGCATCGACCTTAGCTACATGACCCTAACTGATCTTGAATCAAGTACCGCCACATATCATTAGTTTCAAACACACAGAAAAAGAAGAAGAAGGAAACATTTTAATACAAAAAACAACATTCTTAAAATGGCTATGTTCTATTTTTTATTTTATTTTTATTTCATCTCTAGTCCTCTCAGGATCAAAGGTAATTGTATGCAAGTATCATACATCTAATAGGAGCCGCGGTAGCTCAGTGGCTACTGATCTAGCGGACCGGATTCGAGCCCCGCTTGAGGCTAGAATCTTTCCTACCGTTAACAGGATTCCATTGCACACAGCCTTTCACTATCACCGTCCCATCGTCCTGATGTAACTGCAATACTGTCGAGGTGGAGTGGAGAACGTGAATACCAAATCTATACTTGAACTTCACTCACTCGAGGCCCCCTCGAGCGTCACTTCAACCGACCTCATTGGAGTTCGAGTCGAGGTGGAGTTTGAGTTTAGTTTGTGAATATGGGCCAAAGTCTTATCTGCTCATTCAGTTTACCATATACATGATATATACTAAATATTACACCTGATAAATTAAAACAAAAATTCTGAGAAATTCGTTGTTGCCATATAAAAGCATAACGTAAGAAGTTGACCTTGCCAGAAATGAGGTCATGGTCAAGGAAGGGTCATCGTTTAAACAAACTTTGTTGGCCCAAAAACCCTGATGCTACATTCCAACTTTGAAAGTCATTGGCCTTTAGATTCTGGGAAAAAATATTTTTAAACTTTTTACCATATGCGGGCATGGTGGCTATCTTGGTCATGTGACTAATACCACCTAAAAGTACTTTCGTTCCCTTTACCCAGAAAGATTTCACATGAAATATGGCTTCAATCAGCCCAGTTGCTGCAGAGAAGACGATATTTGAAAACGTTGATGGGCAACAAAATATCAGTGACCTTGACCAAAGGCAGAGAATGCCTATGACCTTTAGCAACAGTACCTTTATCTGGTCATTTAGTTAGCCATATATACGAAACACTATACTTTCGACTTGAATAATTTCTAAAATCCACTGTTCAAGGTCAACACAGGGTCATCATTTGAATGATTTATAATAGGCCCGAGTCCGTGATACTACAAAATTTCAAGGTCATTGCCTTTCAGTTCTGGAGAATTTTTTTGAATGTGGACGTGGCGACCATCTTGTCATGTGATCCAGAAAAGGTGAACAAACTTTCGTTCCCTAATCCCACTAAGGCTTCATTTGAAATTTGGCTTTAATAGGCCAGAAGTTTTTGAAAGAATATTTAAACCAAGAGGCTCAAGGGCCATAAAGCTCACCAGATCTCTAGCTCAAAATTGCTATCAAATTTGTATAGGCTCAAAATTGCTGTCAATTCGTACAGGCTAATACAAAATATACAACTACAAAGTCTCAGTCTGACAGTCTGTTGAGTTGCTAACAAAATATATAACTATTTTCCATATATTGATTGCAGTAAATGGCATTTTTTAATTTTCCCCATTGCAGTACAATGCAACCCTAAGTTGCCACAGCAACCAAACTAAAGAGAGGATTTTATAAAAAGAAACATAAATTTTCAATCATCCTGCCTAAGGATAATACATATAAAATCTGGGCCTTATCAGCCCAATGGCTTCTGAGGAGATAATTTTTTTAAGTATTTTTCCCCCATTTTTTTGCATTTTGGTTTCCATGGCAACCAATTAAAGGAGCAGTGGGCAAAAAGCACATAGCTAATAAAAGACTTCTCAAGGAATAAGCTATAAAAGTTTTATCAACATATATGCAATGGCTTGACAGTAAATGCCATTTTTCAATTTTCCCCATTATAAGTCAATGTAACTCTAAGTTGCTATAGCAACCGAACTTAAGGGCTGATTTTCATAAAAAAAAAAAAAACATAAACTTTCAATCCCCCCAGCCCAAGGTTGCCACAGATGAAATCTGGGCCTTATTGGCCCAGTGGCTTAAGAGAAGATACTTTTTGAAATATTTTTTTCCATTTTTTTTTTTACATTTTGGTTTCCATGGCAACCAATAAAAGGAGCAGTGGGCCAAAAAACATATAGCTGATGGAGGACATCTCAAGGAACATTTCTTTTATCGTTTTATCAACATATCTGCAATGGCTTGGCAGAAAATGCCATTTTTCAATTTTCCCCATTTTAAGTCAATGGGGACTCTAAGTTGCCATAGCAACCAAACTAAAGGGCCCATGATCATAACAAGAGGCCCAAATGGGCCTGATATCGCTCACCTGGCTATTTTGCCACGGACCATTCTGACACAAAATTGGTCCAATTACTTTGAGATTTGCAAGAATCATTTTGCCATAAATTTCATCAAAATCTATTCAGTGGTCACTGAGATATTGCCATTTCATGTTTTGCGCTATTTTTAGAAATGGCAGATGGAGGCCATCTTGGAATGCCAAAATGCAAAAAATCAAAAGCCTTCATGCAAGGACCATTCTGACATAAACTGGTCCAGTTCCATTGTAATTTTTCAATTTTCACATTTTTCTATTTTAAGTAAAAGAGACCAATTTGGCAGGTCTATATTTATCAATTTTTGAAACATCTCAATGCCAGAATCATTTTGCCACAAATTTTGTCAAAATCCATTCAGGGGTTACTGAAATATTGTCATTTTCATGTTTTGTGCTATTTTTAGTAACGGCAGATGGCAGCCATCTAAGATTGCCAAAATGCAAGAAATCGCCAAGGCTTCATAAACGGACCATTCTGACACAAAATTAGTCTTATTCCATTGAGATTTTCTGATTTTCACATTTTGCTATTCTTAGTAACAGAGGCCAACATGACTTGTCTATATTAAGTTATGCTTGAAACATCTCAATGCAAGAATCATTTTGCCACAAATTTCGTCAAAATCCATTCAGGTGTTACGGAGATGTTTTGTGCTATTTTTAGTAACGGCAGATGGCAGCCATCTTGGAATGCCAAAATGCAAGAAATCGCAAAGGCTTCATGAAAGGACCATTCTGACACAAAATTAGTCCAATTGTATTGACATTTTCGAATTTTCACATTTTGCTATTTTTAGAAACATAGGCCAACATGACTGGTCTATATTTATTAACGTTTGAAACACCTCAATGCAAGAATCATTTTGCCACAAATTTCGTCAAAATCCATTCAGTGGTTACTGAGAAATTGTCATTTTCATGTTTTGTGCTATTTTTAGTAACGGCAGATGGCGGCCATCTTGGATTGCCAAATCGCAATTAATCAAAACGTCTTCATGCAAGGAACATTCTGAAAAAAAATAAGTCAAATTCCATTCAAGGGTTCTTGAGAAATTGTCATATTTTATGTTTGTGCTATTTTTAGTAACAGCCCCCCTGGTGGCCATCTTGGATAGTCAGTTGGCACAAATTTGAAATAATTCAATTCAAGGACCATTTCTGACCAAACCTTATCAGAATCCATTTGTGTTTTCTTGAGATATTGACATTTGAGCGAATTCGGTCTTGTAAACGCTAAGTAGGTCACTGTGACCTAATTCCGCTACAGATTTGTTTGATTTTTATAAAATTTAATTGCAAGGTCCCACTTATGTTCCATGCAAACTTTCAACCAAATATACCCAATGGTTCTAGTGGAGATGTTGATTTTGTTGTTTTTGCTATTTTTAGAAATGGCGGCCATCTTGGATTCTCAACCTGACCCACTTTTACAAATTTGAAACCCTGCAGTCTGGTCATGTTCCATGTGAAATTTGAGACCAATGGGTTCAGTGGTTTTAGAGAAGAAGTTGTTTGAAGTTGTTTAAATAAGTTGTTTTTCGACATTGGCATTTGAACAAAATTACCCTCGTAAACAGAAAGTAGGTCACTGCGACAAAACTACGCTACAGATTTTTTTCATTTTTATAATTCTGAATATCAATGTTCCACTGATGTTTCATGCAAAAATTCAGACAAATATACCCAGTGGTTCTGGAGAAGAAGATGATTTTGTTATTTTTGCTATTTTTAGTAACGGCGGCCACCTTGGATATTCGACCTGACCCAATTTTACAATTCTGAGACCCTGGAGTCAGGTCATGCTCCATGTGAAAGTTGAGATCCATGGGTACAGTAGTTTTACAGAAGAAGATGTTTGAATATTTGTTTTCAAGTGTTGACGGACGACGCACGACGCACGCCGGACGCTTTAGTATGACAATAGCTCACTATGGCCCTTCGGGCCAGGTGAGCTAAAAAACACTAACTTTCATTCCCCAAGCCCAAGCATGCCACAGATGAAATCTAGACCTTATCGGCCCAGTGGCTTCAGAGGAGATAATTCTTTCAGTATTTTTTTTTATTTTTTTGCATTTCGGTTTCCATGGTAACCAATAACACAGTATCCGAACGCACTGTACCATCTCCTCCGGTTTTCATAGCGTTGAATCGAGAGTACAAAAATTCGCTTATAACCAGTAGCCGGAAATCATTATGTTTTGAGTTTTTATCCGGAATCTATTGCGTCATTTATAGTTATTCAGCTTCGAAAATGTAAAGAGGTAAGTTTAATATAATTTTCTCTTCGGTATTTTATTTTATTGCCCTGTACAATGAAAAACTCCTTGCCGTCGCAGATTTTTTTTCCGAACAGCTTTATTTAACACGAGATTGTGTCGTGCAAAACTTATCTATCATTCTTTTATCAAAACTAACAAACTGTAGATTGATAACGCCTTCCGTTTATTCTAAAGATTTTTTATAAAACATGTAAGAAAATGCTCAAAATGCTTTAAGAATCATGCCAAGGGCGATTTGAATACTGTACCAATTACTACCCACCCATACACGACATTGTACAGGGTAATAAAGTAAAAGACCGAAGAGCAAATTATATTAAACTTACCTCTTTACATTTTCGAAGCTGAATAGCTATAAATGACGCAGCAGATTCCGGATAAAATCTCAAAATATAATGATTTCCGACTACTGGTTATAAGCGAACGTTTGTACTCTCGATTCAACGCTATGAAAACCGGAAGAGATTGTACATGTAGTTCGGATACTGTGAATAAAAGGAGCAGTGGGCCAAAAAACATATAGCTGATAGAGGACATCTCAAGGAACATTTCTATAAAAGTTTTATCAATATATCTGCAACGGCTTGGCAGAAAATGCCATTTTTCAATTTTCCCCATTATAAGTCAATGGGAATTCTAAGTTGCCGTAGCAACCAAACTAAAAGACCAATTTTCATAAAAAACACAAACTTTCAATCCCCCATCCCAAGGATGCCACAGCTGAAATTTGGGCCCAATCGGCCTTGTGGCTTCAGAGGAGATGTCGTTTAAAAGTGTTGACGGACGACAGACGACGACGACGACGGACCACTGCCTATCCTATAAGCTCCCCCGGAGCCTTCGGCTCTGGTGAGCTAAAAATAGGACGACGGTAGACGGAAGGACGAATGATGGTCCTTGGCTTTACTATAAGATCACCTGTAAGTCTGTTGGTGTAGGGGCAGTAGGGGTTTAAAGGCCATTTTTATATTACATGTATGACAGCCTATGAAAGGCGGAGCCCATCCGTGTCCGTTTGCTGCTTTATCGTTTGCCGTTTGCTGATCCATTTACTACTGTGCTGATAGAGTTTATCCTTCGCTGCACTGCCAAACGCCGGATTTGAACCAGTCACCTGCCGGCGACCTTCTGCACCACTCATTTAAAGCGCTTCTCTATGGCCCGAAGGCCTATAACTGTCAAACAAGAGGCCCACGGGCCACAAAGCTCACCAGATCTCTAGCTCAAAATTGCTATCAAAATTGCTGTCACATTTGTACAGGCTAATACAAAATATACAACTACAAAGTCTCAGCCTGACAGTCTGTTGAGTTGACAACAAAATATATAACTATTTTCCGTATTTTATTTGCAGTAAATGCCCTTTTTCAATTTTCCCCAGTATAAGTCAATGCAACTCTAAGTTTCCATAGCAACCAAACGTAAGAGCTGATTTTTTTTATAAAAAACACAAACTTTCAACCCCCCAGCCTAAGGATACTACAGATGAATTCCGGCCTTATTGGCCCAGTGGCTTCTGAGGAGATAATTTTGTAAGTATTTTTTTTTTTCCATCATTATTGCATTTTGGTTTCCATGACAACCAGTAAAAGGAACAGTGGGTCCAAAAACAATAAAGCTGATAGAAGACTTCTTAAGGAACATTTCTATAAAAGTTTTGTCAACATATCTGCAATGGCTAGGCTTAAATGCCATTTTTCAATTTTCCCCATTATAAGTCAATAGGAACTCTAAGTTGCCATAGCAACCAAACTGAAGGGCAGATTTTCATAAAATACATAAACTTTCAACCCCCCAGCCTAAGGGGGGTTGAAATGAAATCTTGGCCTTATCCGCCCAGTGGTTACAGTGGAAATAATTTTTCAGTATTTTTTTCCATTTTTTTTTCATTTCGGTTTCCATGGCAACCAATAAAAGGGGCATTGGGCCAAAAAAACATACAGCTGATAGAAGACATCTCAAGGAACATTTCTATAAAGGTTTTATCAACATGTCTGCAATGGCTTGGCAGAAAATGCCATTTTTCAATTTTCCCCATTATAAGTCAATGAGAACTCTAAAGTTGTCATAGCAACCAAACTAAAGGGCCCATGATCATAAAAAACACAAACTTTCAACCCCCCATCCCAAGGATGCCATAGATGAAACCTGGGCCTTATCGGCCCAGTGGCTTCAGAGGAGATAATCTTTTACGTATTTTTTCCATTTTTTTTTGCATTTCGGTTTCCATGGCAACCAATAAAAGGAGCAGTGGGCCAAAAAACATATAGCTGATAGTAGACATCTCAAGAAACATTTCTATAAAAGTTTTATCAACACACCTGCAATGGCTTGGCAGAAAATGCCATTTTTCAATTTTCCCCATTATAAGTCAATGGGAACTCTAACTTGCCATAGCAACCAAACTAAAAGGGCAATTTTCATAAAAAACACAAACTTTCAATCCCCCATCGCAAGGATGCCACAGATGAAATTTGAGCCAAATCGGCCTAGTGGCTTCAGAGGAGATGTCGTTTAAAAGTGTTGACGGACGACGACAGACGACAGACGACATACGACGACGGACCACTGCCTATCCTATAAGCTCCCCCGGAGCCTTCGGCTCTGGTGAGCTAAAAAGCGACTGAACATTCGAAATCATAATATCTTCAGATCGTGGCGAAACACTGGATAACTGCAAGTCTATCCGATCAAAGCTGTGGCAGCAGTTGCGATGTAAAGGATATGAGCCGCAACACGACAAAACCAACAATGTGGTTGCGCGTCCATCACAGATTAAGATCAGCCTGGGCATAATCCTAGTTTGATCAGACTCTTCGTTCAGTGCCTAAAGGATTGCTAAGGGTCCAAGCTACCTCCATGCGGACAGCGAAGGCTCTGATCAGACTGGGCGGAGGCCCAGGCTGATCTGAGTCTGCGCTGGGCGCACAACCACATTGTTGGTTTTGTCGTGTCGCGGCTCAATTATGTTTTAAGGCTGATGAATGAAGAGTATCTTCAAGAATCCACTATGGCTGTGCCATGATCATTTAGGGTAAAGTCGAGTAAATTCGAACAGCGGGTAAATTCGGGACAGTGACATTGTTTCCTTTATATTTCAATGTTTGGAATAAAAACAAAACTAGAAATTGTGTTTGTGAAACACTATGCTCCAAACGGTGCGCTTGCCACTACAGGTGTCAAACTTTACAATGTTTAAGCCTGAAAGCGGCACAGCTCTATAAATATTTACGGAAATTCCTAAAAAAAATAATCAGATTATCTACATATGGATTCCAAGATGTTTGTCAAATATCAAAATCCTAGCTCAACTTTTTCTAGATATAGTTAAAAAGTTTGTTTTAGCCGAATGTTTAAGTCCAAAAGTGTAAAAATGGGAATTAACTTCCTTATATTTACCAGAATACTTAGCACCTTATGGACTATACTAATTTACCAAAAATCAGCCTCCAATGTTAAGCAGTTCAGGAGCTGAATAAATGCCAATCTCAAACAAGCAGCACAACTCAATCAGTTTTGGACCGAATTCGCCCAAAAGCACATCATTTCTTGAACATCTCAGCCCAAAGCTGTACTATAAATACCATCATCCTAGCTGAAATAGAACATTTCATTTAAATTTTGATAATGGAGAGGTAACTTGAAAAGTACAGGTCTGATGGATGAAAAAAAAGAAGAAGAACAAGTCCTCTCAGTTTTCATGGTCTATTTATATATGAAATTTCAAAACCCAGTGCCCAGTGGTTCTTGCTCCAAGTAGCTGCATAAGTAATGACTATCAGAGGAAATAATTCCATAATTTAAGAACATAGAGTTATCTAACCTTCACCAAAATTTTTAATATGTCAGTACTACTTGTCTACTAAAAATTAGCTTCCTAGGTTATGTGGCTCAGAAGTTGGAAAAATGCCAAATTCAAACAAGGGGCTTAACTCAATATTTTAAGATGGAATTTTTGCCCAAAAGTTAATCAGTTCTTGTACATCTTAACCCAAAGTTGTATACTAAATATCATCATCCTGGCTTGAATACTTCTTGACATATTGTGGTAGCGAGATTTCATTTTAATATTGATGAAGGGGAGGTAACTCGAAAAGTACAAGTCTGACGGAGTAAAAAAAAAATATGCATACTAAATTTAATGACCTATTTATTTATAAAATTTAAAAACCCTGGCTCCAGTGGATCTTGCTCCCAGTAGTTGTATAAGTAATGACTGTCAGAGGAAATGATTCCATGATTTAAGATCAGAGGAAATAATTCCATGATTTAAGAACATATAGTTGTCTAACCTTCACCACAATGTTTCATATATCAAGTACTACTTGTATACTAAAATAAGCTTCCTAGGTTATGTGGCTCAGAAGTTGGAAAAATGCCATATTCAAACAAGGGGCTTAACTCAATCATTTTTGGACGGAAATTGCTCAAAACTTAAGCAGTTCTTGTATATCTTACCCCAAAGCTGTATACTAAATATCATTATCCTAGCTCAATTACTCCTTGAGATATCGTGGTAATAAGGTTTCATTTTAATTTTGATAAAGGGGAGGTAACTCAAAAGGTACAAGTCTGATGCAGTAAACAAAATAAAACGGGTCCACTCAATTGTCATTACCTATTCATATACAAAATTTCAAAGCTCTGGCTCCAATGATTCTTGCTCCCATTACGCATAAGTAATTACTATCAGGGAAATGGGGAACAACTTCATAATTTATGAACATAGAGTTATCTTACCTTTACCAAAATGTTTGACATATCAAGTACTACTCATATACCAAAAATCAGCTTCCTAGGTTCAGCGGTTCAGAAGTTGGAAAAATGTCAAATTCTAAGGGGCATAACTCACTCATTTTTTGACGGAATTTGCCCAAAGGTTAATCCTTTCTTCTACATCTTACCCCAAAGCTGTGTATACTAAATAGCATCATCCTAGCTATAATACTTCTTGAGATATCGTGGTAACAAGATTTCATTTTAATTTTGATAAAGGGGTGGTAACTCTAAAAGTATAAGTCTGACGGAGCAAAAGAAAATACGGGTCGGCTTATTTTTCATTAGAGCAACGAAATTGCACTCCGGGTATTGTTTTTTTCATTTTGTCATTTTCTGAAATACCCGCAGAGCAACCGTCATTGCAGAAAAACAGTGTTAGCCTTCCACAAGGAATTCGCTGTGGAAGGTTTCAGCAGTTTATCCTAAACTAACAGCTCATTATGTATATATTTTCCAAAATTTAAACATAAAATACATAATTTGTCAGCATAAATTAATATCACAACCATTTTAAATGAGCCATATCAGGCCACTAAACATTTCCCTATCGGGTTTTGCCGGTAGAAGCGGCCATTTTCCTGGATTATGT
Source organism: Ctena decussata (assembly GCA_963989385.1). Lineage (NCBI taxonomy): Eukaryota > Metazoa > Mollusca > Bivalvia > Lucinida > Lucinidae > Ctena > Ctena decussata. Next base: position 56,990,510 of record OZ022513.1, read on the forward strand.
TTACCTGTGACGTCACATGTCGCGAGCTCTATTTTTACTTAATTCATACAGCGTAGAATATGTGTACGGCGAAAACTAAAATGAAGAGCAACGGCTTTTAGGCCCGATTTCACGTCGCCTTAAAACATGTTTTAAGCACTAATTAATGACTAGTGTTGCATTACGGTAAAGGTAAATTATTCGATAACTAAAAGTTAGTCAGTGTTTTAAGGCGACGTGAAATCGGGCCTTAGTGTCTTTGAAATTAAACATTCACGTAGATAAACAATATTATAAACTTTAGTAGCAGAACCCATTTAATCAGGGCTGTCTATATGTGGCTAAATAATTATGCTTAGCTGCAGATATACCGAAAATAAGTGATTTCATGCTCTTCTTGTTATGCATTTCCAGCCTGTGAAGAGTCACATGCCGGCGACCCTGTCTCGTTCCTGTGACATGAACATCTTTATATTTTAACTTTACTGTACTCGAATTTGAATTATTTAATATAAAGATTTTTCCATGGATTTTAGTCATTTGATATTTAACAGCACAACGTATTAAAAGTGTATTTCATGTTCCCAGGCTTCTTTGTTCAGTTTGCTATATGATTTCCATATAAAGTAAGGGTCGGTAGGTTGAGTTCTTCCCCCCCCCCCCCCCCCCCCCCCCCCCCGCTTTTGCTATCTAGCAAAAATCTTAGGCTCCTAGGGTAACTGACTGACATCTTTACGTACTTATTTACATTTTCTTGTTTGGGAAATAGCTGTTCATTTAGTTTGCCGTGGATGTCTTTCATTCATAAACTTTTGACAATTTATGTATCTACTTCCTCCCTTTTGGTTCTGATTGAATGAGTTCCTGATCCCTGTCTGTCTTTCTACTTTTATAGAGGGGCGCATTTATACAGAACTTATTTTTACAATTGAAAAACGATCTATTCACAAGTCGAAAAAGATCCAGCTGATTCATTCATTAGTTATGACATGACGCAATTTCTAGTGGTATCTGATTGATGGGAATCTAACTTACAATAAACCATAATATCTGGGTCACTCTGATGTTCAGAATGGAGCTAAAGAACCAGACTGAAACATGTTTGGTAGTATACGTAGTGCATAAAGGTTAATTATCGGGCTTTTTTCCATCTGAAAGAAGATTGTTTAAAGGAAACAGACATCGTCAAGTAAAAATGTCTTTACTGTTGCTCAGTTTTCGAAAAGATTTTGAATTTAAAAGCTCTTAGCAACATTGAGAAATGGTGGAAACCAAAGGAAAACAAATAATGATAAAAAAAAAATAGCCATCAGAAGAGATGGCAAATCCCCCGACCAAAGACCCCCATGGGCCTTGGTAAAAAGGGTGCACTTCAAAACACATATTAGTAATATATTGTTGTTCTTTTATGCTTCTGTTTGACATTAACTTTTAACAGATGCATGATTATCCAACACTCAGACTAAAACAGTATGCTTGACTGCTAAAACGAGGTAATATCTCAAACAGCCACCATATACACAAAGGTATAGTATACGATACATTCAACTTTCAAAATGTGTGAATAACTTCTTAAGTACAAGCCCTACAAACCTAATTTTAAGCTCTCTAGTAAGTGAATTTGGACAAAGAATCCTAATCTGGAAAAAAAAAAAAACCTAATTTTAAGCTCTCTAGTAAGTGAATTTGGACAAAGAATCCTAATCTGGAAAAAAAAAAAAAATTTTGGTGGGGGGGGAGGGGTTGCGGGAGGGGGCTTGGGAATGTGGAGGGGTCAGAGAGAGTTAGGAACACTGATAAGATATCACAGCATCATCATCAATATTCTAGAAGGTACACGGTTATTCAAATTCTGGAGCTGGCCAGGGTTATACAGATGTGGAGCAGAGACTCAAACAGCAGCTCAAACTACCAAAGGGAAATAACTAACAAAGTATAAAAGCAAGAGTTATCATTCATGTATGAGACAAATTGTCATGACCTGTTCTGCATATCTGTGAAGTATCATGAAAATATTTCAAAAGGTATTCAAGCTATAAAGCGGACACCTAAAATCCTCAAAGGGAAATGACTGCAAAAGTAAGAAAGCAAGAGTTGTCATTCTTGTTTGCGACACATCATCATGACCTGTTCTATATATCTGTGAAGTATCATGAAAATATTCCAGAAGGTATTCAAGTTATAGAGTGGACACTAAATCACATCTAAAACCATCAAGGGGAAATAACTCAAAAAGTAAGAAAGCAGGAGTTGTCATTCTTGTTCAAGACACATCATCATGACCTGCTCTACATATCTGTGAAGTATCATGAAAATATTCCAAAAGGTATTCAAGTTATAGAGCGGACACGAAATCATACCTAAAATGATCAAGGGGAAATAACTCCAAAAGTAAGAAAGCAAGAGTTGTCATTCTTGTTCCCGACACATCATCATGACCTGTTCTACATATCTGTGAAGTATCATGAGAATATTCCAAAAGGTATTCAAGTTATAGAGCGGACACGAATCTGCCAAAAAATCACACCTAAAACTATCAAGGGGAAATAACTCAAAAAGTAAGAAAGCAAGAGTTGTCATTCTTATTCGCGACACATCGTCATGACCTGTTCTACATAACTGTGAAGTATCATGAAAATATTCCAAAGGGTATTCAAGATACAGAGCGGACACGAATCTGCCAAAAAAGCACCAAAGGGGAGATAATTCAAAAAGTACAATAGCAAGAGTTACCATTCTTGTTCGCGACACATCGTCATGACCTGTTCTACATAACTGTGAAGTATCATGAAAATATTCCAAAGGGTATTCAAGATATAGAGCGGACAAGAAAGTGTTTACGGACGGACGGACGGACGGACGGACGGACGGACGGACGGACGCCAGGCTCATCGCTATATCCCCCGAAATTACGGCGGGATAGAAACGGCAGGAAATTGTGGATGATTTAAAATTGCAAATCTTCGAAAAAGCACGTGGACAAATAAAGAAATGGCGGGAAATTTCAGATGATTGCGAATCCGGATGTATTCCGAAAGTAATGGCAAGAAATGACTAAATAACAAAAGAAATGGCAGGAAATATTTGTAGGATCAGAAAAAGCGGGAAATTTAGCAAGAAAAAGAGCAGAAATCCAAGAAAGAAGTGGCGTGGAAGATTGGATGGGAGTAGAAAATGGTGGTAATTTTTTAGGGAGAAACTTCAGAATTGGCAGGGAATTCTAACGGGAGTAGATATTACTTATGGCAGGATTTTGCAGGAACACCAAAAATGTCAGATATTTCGCTCACAGGAAAAAAATAGGGTGTAAAAATATTGTGGTTGGTCGGGATACCGGGAATATAATTATCATAATTATTTTCTTTTTGTCATGGCCATAAACCAAGAACAAAGCCTTCAAGGCATATTAGTGAGTTTCACAATTTATTGCAGAGGTAAAGTGTTGCTAAGAATATTATAAGGCAAAAATATCTGATTAATCAACAATTTGACAAGTTTTCCATTCTCACTGACAATTAGAGTTACTTTTCCTTATGTAATTGCGTAGATGTTTGAGATTTTTTTCTCCTATTTGACAGATACCTGTAACCAGAAGATTGTTTTGGCATTAAAAAATAAAATAAAAATAAAATAAATGAGCAAATCTTTCTAAGTCTTGTCAGAATTTTATCCAGGTCTATCTACCTGGTTCAGTTTATTTTTTATCGCAAAACTTGCTTAGATCAGGCTAATCAAGATTATTGGAGTGCTGTAATGTGCTCATCCCATTTGACAGCCATACACAATAAAGTATAAATGGGGATTCTTTTTATTTATTCATTATTTATTTTTCTTTCATTTTCACGATGGTTATGAGTATAAACGATCTTTGCATTAAAATGGCTTAACTTTCCACCTAAGTTTCCAAAACTTATTTGGAATCGAGAATTAATAAAAAGACAGTATGTATATATTCACTGGTAGGCCGACAAAATCAGCAGTCCTGCTGCTTATACTTTGTGAGAGTCCAGACAGGGTAGGTTAAAGCAAGAGATGCTGAATATACGCTCAAAGATGCAAAGCAAAAGTATTGAAGTTAGATACAATGAAAATCTTTGGTGGTGGGGTACCAGGTTTTACTCCGGTGCTATGACAGCATGTAAATAACACTGCATTAAAGCACCATATAAAAGTTTCAGCAATATTTGTGAATTTGCATTCAAAGCTCTTAAAATGATAATCAAATATTATTGATTTTTCTATCATTATATTTCAGGGGCATTGTGCATTGATTTAATGTTATAAATAACTTGAATATAAGTACTTTGCCTAACTTGCTGTGATTTTATCAAATGGAAATTTTTAATTTTAAAAAGTGTTTATTTACATTTCTTTTTCTTTTTTTTTTCTTTTTTTCGTTTTTTTTTTTTTTTTTTTTACTTCGATCAAGATATATTCCCATAATGAGGTATATTTTTTCAGAATTGTGTTTCTCTCCCAACCTGAAAATTGGTCTCTGTATATTCAGCTTTCAGCTCGTCTCCACGGGAGCGTTCGCCGCGCGTACTATATGCAGCACAGTGGCTATACGACTTTCAAACTGGCGCTTGCGTAGAAGCTTCATAAACAAACATGGCGTACTTTCACATCGGAAACTGTGACGGTCTGAATTTTAAAACATTACATTACAGCTTTACAACGTTAATTCAGCAAAATGGTTACATGTACAGTTTCATAAATGTTTATTCATACTTCTGTGACATCCATTTAGTGCTGTCAGGCCGGTTAGCAAGCCGAATCACACTGAGAATGTAAGTGGGGGTTGCATTGAAAATATGCACTATAGAAATTAGTCAATGGCTATTAGACGTAACGGAGACCAATCCAAAAATAAAATCGGAGTTACGTCAAGATATTAGACTAATTTTTCATGACCTATCCATGTATGAAATTTCAAAACCCTAGGCCCAGTGGTTCTTAGGCAAAATAGCTGCATCACGTCACTGACGAACGGACAAGGCGAAAGCATCAACTTCTTCGAAGTTTGGGGTATAATTAACTGAGCAAACAGTGAAAATCCTGACGAGTCGGCTCATCATGAGCCCTCTCATCTGGATTGTCACTATTTGCAATGGTATGTCCGAATTTACCCAACTCGACTTTAACTTAACCTCAACCCAAAAGTGAAAAACAAAAATTATATTGCTATGTTTAAACTTATTCGCCATGCTACCGATGCTCTAAAAGCTTCAGAAATGTATTTGTACGTCTAGCTCCGTTTGAAACTGTCGTTGTGAAAGTTAATTCTTGGTCTTCCAATAACTGCAACTGCAGAACTGTTAGAAATTCGGTTGTAACAAATCAATGCCTCCCGAGCGGTTCTAATACTTATTAAATGCACAGTACAATCTCAATTTGGACAGAGCTTCCTGCTCCAAAATAATGATTGGCAAGAAATTAAGCGCATATGATTAATAATAATTGGGTATAAAACTAAATCACTGAACTAACAATTACGATGCTATGCAGAAACGTCAGGCGTCCTTATCTCTCTCTCTGAGCAATCCCTTAGAGCTGTCGGCACCTCTTTCTATACACAGAAACCAATGTGATATGTACAGGACTAAAACCCGTACCGTAGCTCAGCCTACGAATCCAACTAAACAGGCTATCAATAAGCCTGCGGAAGAAATACCGTTTATTTTGCCATGTAGATCGCATCGAGTTTGCTTGATGTGACGTGTGTTATTTTACTGCTAGCATCCGTCAAACCAGACAAGTAAGGGGGTGTCACCCCTCTCCCCCCTTGAATACTGAATACCGCTTAATTTTGAGCTTGAATACTGAATACTCTTTAAAAACGGGCTTGAATACTGAATACTATTTAGGGAGTAGCGCAATGTAAAATCCTAGTAAATATAAAGAAAAAAATTAGCAATATGCTTAAAAGGCTGATTTTTAGCTCGCCTGAACGAAAGTTCAGGAACAGCTATTGTTGTCACCATGGCGTCGGCGTCCGCGTCCGCGTTCAGATTGGATGTTTTGGTTAAAGTTTTTTAAAGACCTATATCTCCTTAACCCATGGACGGATTCTTTTGATACTTGCACTGTAGTTAGATATTGGTCTAAAGTTTAACAGGGTACCATCCCCACCCCGCTCAGTGACCTTGATGCCAAGGTCATGGACTTAAATTGGGAGCTTTTTTGGACTGGATGTTTTGGTTAACGTTTTATAAAGCACAATATCTCCCTAACCCATGGATGGATTCCTTTGATACTTGCACTGAAGATAGATATTGGTCTAAAGTTTTCGATAGTACTACCACCAACCCCCCTCAGTGAAGTTGATGTCAAGGTCGAGGACTTAGAAAATTGTCTTTTTATTGATTGGATGTTTTGATTAAATTTTTTAAAGACGTATATCTCCTGAACCCATAGATGAATTCTTTTTATATTTGCACTATAGTTAGATATTAGTCCAAAGTTTTACAGCATACTACCCCAACCCCGCTCAGTGACCTTGATGTCAAGGTCAGGGACTTAGGAAATTTGGTCTTTATTAAAGTTTTCTAATTGCATACTGATTCATAATGCTTGGTAGAGATTTAGTTTACACTTGAACTGATGTTAGACACTTTTTTGAGTTTTTATAAAACACTTTATATACCCCTCTACCCCACTGGATGACCTTGAAGTCAAGGTCATTGACTTTGAAATTTGGTTAAAGTTTTATATTTATGAAGACATAATTTCACAGTGCCATGATGGACTCAGTTGATACTTATACTTGGACTGATGTTAGATAATGGTTCAAGGTTTAAAATATCTTAGCCCCCCACACACACCCACCCCTACTCCCACCCCCTATCTGCTGAGTTCTTTGACCTGAAGCTCATGGACATTGAAATTTCATATGGATTTTTTTTATTTTAATTTTATTTTAAGACTTATATCTGAGATAGCTTTTGTTTATAAATGTTTGTCATATTGGACAAGCTTGCCTGAAGTTTTATGCATAGCAGTTCACACCTACATAGCGACTGTGTGATGGGCATGCACCTATTCAGGCGAGCTATGCTGTCAGGCGACAGCTGTTGTTTATTATAGATTTTGAAGTCAATTAATCAATAACGATGAAAAATGATTGCTAATACCCCCACTGGACGGCGCCTCTGCTGCGCTTGAAATTTTGGATACACCGCCATGAATCGTCTAGAAGCTAAAGCAACGCAGCAGAAGTGTCTAGGTCCCAGTGAAAGCGTATCTGAAGCGGCATGATCGCCAAGTCACTGCGCTTGTTTTGACCGTGATCAAAATCTACGTAGCGGAATCGCCGTGGACACAACGCGCAACGAAAGCGTAGTAACAGCGCAGCACGAAATTGACTAACGCAGCAGTATCGAGGCAGCAGCACAAGCAACGCAACACCAGCGAAGTGTAGTCTCGCTGACAGCGCCTTGGAGGTTCGTCCACGACCCAGCTAAGCTTCTGCTACGCTCTTTTTGCTTCCGTTGCGCTCTATACGCTCTCGTGACGCTCTTGACGCTTCTGCTGCGACTCTATCATTTATAAACAGCGCAATCACGACGCTTCCACTGTGCTCTTGGCGCTTTATCTGCGTTCCCTCTGCTCTTATGGCGATCTTGGCATAAAAAACGCCGCGTTTCCACGGCGATTCTCAATATTTGATGCCACCCCCGTCAAAAGCAGAAGGCGAAATCCACATCCAGGCCTGGACAGGAGACTTTTTTTCACGCAGCCTGTACCGCAGGAGAGGGTATCCCATCTCCTGCTCCCCAGGCTCTTGCTCTCGAAACTGAGCCAGACACGGTCCTTCAGAACGCCTAGCAGAGGCCCCAGTTCAGCCTGAACAACAAAAAGAAGAAGAACAGGTGTAAGAAGTCACTAGTTCATGATTGCCAGCTGGATCATAAATTGTAATTGTTATGTTATCAATCTTGTTTGAAGGATGGTGGCTAACTTCTGCTGAACCCCGATTTTCCTCCGATTTACATAGAAGCGGTTACAAAGCGTAACACAGGAGATGACTATTATACAAACATTGCGCTTACCGTCAGATCCTACATTGATATGATTTGTATTTGTATATATGTATGTAGCTTAACTGAATAAAATACTGTTTAAACCAAAGCGCAACACAAGTACAGCATGAGCGCAGCTCCGGCACTTAGGTCGTAGCACGGTTGCAAATGCATCGTAATAAGCGAGGATCAAGCATAGCTTGAAATCCTTTGTCGTAGTGGCAGCGTATTAGAAGTGCCCTTGAAGTCCGTCAAGCGTGGCTGAAGCGCAGCTAAATGGCAGCAGCAACGTGACTAGCGTAGCGAGATCGTATTAGATGTGTACTGTACTGGCAGCGTACTACTGGAAGCGCACAAGTCCCAAGTTTTGGCAAATGCATACGCTTCTGCGGCAAATTAAAAAACTTTGAAGAAGCGTCATAATCGCCATGAGCGGAGTCAAAGCGTCATCCAGTGGAATGGGGATATAAGCAAAGCAATCACTAAACAGACTGTTCAGTTGAACAAGTTTCACAGTTCAGCCTCGTTTGTCGTTTCAATGCATTTTTCAGTGTGTACTCTCCAACTCCTAAGCTTGTTAGCTGTGGCAAATGATTTGTGTTTTCGTCAACAGTCATCTATGAGCTCCTATCTTACGAGGGATTAGGTGCTGAACAGTGTTTGCCTTGAAAATAATACAAAACTTTCCCCATCTTCTTAAAATATCCCATGTAAAATATGAACATTATTTCTCTATTCTCCAAATTAAAATTAATGCATCTGCTGATTGATTTGTTGCTTAACGTCCACGGTAAGCAGCTATGGTCATGTCGGGACGGCAGCTGCTCCCATAGCTCCGAAAAATATGCAGGCATGGCATGGTTGCTCCCTATTTTAATCGGAATCTCTACATAGCGCAGACTGCTGAAAGAAGCGGGGAAAGAAGTCAAAAGTCCCCACTTGTCCATGATCGGCGTTTTATAAGGAGCCATGGGTCGCAGCAACTGATTCATGCACAAGTTAAATGATGCCTGCTCAAATTGAATGCATATGGTCACATTTAATTTTCATAAAGTCTTTATTGATAGGAGCCTCAGTGTAAAATTTATTGAATGCCTTGCTATTATATATTTTGGGGTCTTGGCCCGCGGTTTTGTCATCGTGACATGTTTTCATACACTGAGAGCTGGGTAGTTATATCTGAACTTTACCAAGAAAGTCTCATACAGTCAGTTAGCCAGGCCATTCTTCAGTCACAAATGCGACAGTGGGAACATGAAAAATTACTGTGGCTGGTATAGTTGGATACCATATCTACATGCGCACAAACATTTCAGACTTAGGCCCTAGCCTCGGATCTCAGGGATGGGGGAGAGTCTACAGATTGATATCACTGATTCAAATGAAGCTTTCTGTGGGCATTTAGGGGTGTAAATTAATTGCATCGTAAATAATACGGTTTGGGAATGGTATGCCTAGGAATCCCTGGGCATGGCTGGAACTTAGCGGACGATGTCTTGACAAACGTTGCGTTGTATGAATTCTCATGTAGTCACTTTACATCGACGTTAAAGTTCCCTGTATACTTATGTACAGATACATAATGTACAATTTATCGCAAAGATAGTATACTTAGATCCCAACACCCAAGGAGGTAGGGTATCATCAACCATTAGAAAAAACAACACATTTACTTCTAACTAAGGATAACTGGTCCAGTTCAAATGAAACTTTCTGTGATCATTAAAGGATGTAAACATGTACGCTTTGTACTGGCATAGTAGACATATGCATAGGCCTCCCTACCCCCGCACCCTCTGGCCTCTTTGAAGGCATGGAACTTTGTGGTCTTTGTCAATTTTATTTTGACAAAATACTGCGTTTTATAAACGCTCACTTTGTCTCTTTACTCCTTGTAAATGAATAGACACTGACTTTCCCTGTTGATATTAATAGACACGGACCTTTTCTCTTAACTCTGCAAGTGCGTGATATGAACAAACATTTCGGTATCAGGCCTCACACAGACACACACTATAGCAAAAGCGCCCGTTGGATACCTTGTGGTACTGGATGAAACGTGAAAGGTATCCAAGAGGTGTTTTTGCTTTAGTTCTCTACAATTGTCAGGTCATGCAACAGTCATCTCTATTTATATATTTATCTATATCCTTTTATGCGAGTACGCGTACGATTTGCTGTTTTTCTTGAATACTGCGTACCATGACTCTGCGTACTGAAAACTCTCTAATTTTGGCTGAATACTGCGTACGATTTTGGGGGGTGACACCCTCAAGTAACGGGTAGATGAAACAAAAGCTTTAGCCAATCGTTAGTGGTTTTACAAAAACCCAAAAATAACCTTGTCATTCACAAGGAGCACGTGACTTTCCAGACACTGCTCTGTCTAAAAATATGAAAAGTACATGTGCGTATTTTGTTCGGTGATGAGATTGTTGACAAAAGTGTTCATTCAGAAACTATTCTGAAATCGCGGAGTATATAATTTCAACTATACTACGGAAAGTGCGAATGGCAAAGACTCAGATCAGCCTGGCCATTCGCGCAGTCTGATCGGAGCCTTCTCCATTCGCATGAACAATCTATTGAAATATCAGTACGCAAAAGCGAGGGATGCTTCTCATACCTTTTCGCAAGACATTTTCCACGCCAAACATTAAGTAACCATAAAAATAATAATTCAAGGCTTTCTTTAAAATGAATTCTTGCATAATTATGTCATAAGAAATTTACATCCGACTCTTCAAATAATCACAACCAGAGTCAATAGTTATTGTAGATATCTAGATTAGGAAATCTGTTGGAGGTCAATTTACTTCCCGAAGAAAATAGATCTTGAATAAAAAATCTCAATTACACAGTGAGGTACTGAAAGCACCAAAGAATTTGTAATCTTCAAACGATCAAAGGCATAAAGGTACAGCCTCTACTTTAAACTGACCATTAAAATTTTGCATTAATTTAGTATTAGACGTGCTATCATTTGTAAATTTTGGACCTGTAATAAGTAATAGTAATTCTGAGGTATTTTTTTTTATCTCATTTTTACAAAATATACGTTGAGAAATCGCTAGATTTGTATCTGAGATGCCACGACATGTGTTTTCATAGAGAGTGAATTAGCAGATGTTTTGTGGATAAATACTACAACTACTACTGCTAATATTAATAAAGTTAATCGAAATTGATAATTGCTTCTGGAAACAACTAATCGACGTTAGTGTCAAAATAAAGAATATCCACCATGACGCCAGAGAAGACTCGGATTAGCACAAAATCGGAATTACTTAATATAAGGTAAAACAAAACTAATTACTGGAGACCTTTGCGATGCTATTAGCTTTAGTCGGTGTTGACTTTCTTTGCTGCCTTGGGCGATGAAACGCTTCTTATGCAAAAATTGGCTGTTTGAGGATCAAATTCTTTCCTTTAAAATTTGACCCGATGGCAAAATTGAAAAGGGATTAAAGTGTACTCAGTCACCTAAATATGTGCACTATTCAGTTTATTTTTTTGCGTGTACCCTGGCCAAACTGCGCATGTGTGCAGACTGTCGTAAAGAAAAGATTTTCCATTATTCTTGGGTTTCGCATCTTATTACTTACACATATTTTATTCTCGATTGTTGATTATCAAACTAAAATAAATAAATAAACGCAAAGTACAAAGCCATGTGAATCGGGAATAGTGCCGGATAAGGTTCTTCCTTGTAGCAGTCTGATCTGGGTCTTTGGTAGAGCAACGAAATTGCACTCCTGGTATTGTTTTTTTTTTTTTTTTTTTTTTCATTGTGTCATTTTCTGAAATACCCACAGACGTAACGGAGACCAATCCAAAAATAAAATCGGAGTTTCGTCAAGGTATTAGACCAGGTTTTTGCTGTTTATTCAGGAGTTTGAGGTATGGTACACGGGGGTTGTTTAGTGGTGTACTGTTTTGTCTTTCTGATTTTATTTACATATAAACCGTTAGAAAATTACAAATTATGACGAAAAAATGGTGACGCACACACATACGGATGAAAAACTATCCGTGTAATTCTAATTTGACTGACTGTGTATAACGTCAGTGTTTTAAGGTGTATCTTAGACTTTAAACAAATCTTCAGTTTGTGTCTGGTCTGCGACTAGCAGAAGTGAACCATAAAACATAGGCGGCTTCGTCGTCGGCCACATATTTCTTTTGGCAAGTTTTCTGGTTTAGTCGAATGTAATCGCGGTATTTAATTCTTCCCAACCTCAATTATTTGAGAACGCAAAAATATTTCACTATAGCGACCTCATGGACCTTTTCATTCCTTAACGATTAGACACCGTTTGAAAGGGCTATGTCGTGCAGGGAAGCAAACAGGTAGTCACAACAAAAGTTGTTACCCTTTGTAAAAATGGCCGAAAACATGTATCATACACCTTCGGTTATAAAACCATAAAAACACTCAGAAATATACTTTGTAGCGACGGACATAATACTGTGCTCCGAAATTTTGGACACACGCATTCGGCAAGGTCATGAAGTGTGTTTTGTATATGACTGACAACGACCAGTATAGCGAGGGCTGACCTTAAAAAAGGGGGTGTAGCACTGATTGCAGCAAAACTGAAGCGCTAAGCCAATAATATCGATCGTTACTGCAAGCCTTTAGTTTGAATCAAGCGTCAGTCAAAATTAAAGTATGACGACACACGAATGCTCCATGTGATTGTCATGACAAAATAAACGCATTTTCTTCCGCAGGTGTAATTACTTTTCAGTAATTATTGATTCGTACATGCGGTATATTGTTTCTTTTCAGGAAATATTAATTTTCCTCTGTATTGATCTCGATCTAGCTTCTGTGACAGCTACCAGACGACTGACAGTCGATCATCATCATATTTCAATTCTCATATCGACGTTACCCCCGCACCTCAGCGGAACGTATCCATAGCCGCAGTAACGGGGCGCCGAGCGTCCGTCCAGTCGATGGTTGCGTTAGCCCTTTTATAGCCCGCTTCACCATTCGGAACTCCTCGGCCAATTCAGTGAATCAGACCTCGGGCGTATGTAAGGCGGAGCAATATGCAGCAAAATCCAACATTTTGTTGTTCGGCCGAAAGTATACGCCGAAGCCGTAGATCTCTATGTCTACGAATGATAATTAATTCTCGACCTGCGACCTTTTTCAGCTGTTCACGGACATCCATTTAATGATTTGCTGTTGTTAAACTAAATAGTCAATTATTAATGACGAGACAGATAATACATTTGTTTCTTCTCATTTTATTATTTACTCGGTGCGACAGTGCCGCCATCTTTGTTTATGTCGTTGTTCCTAACAACAGTCGTGTGACGTAAGTAGTCCCACGTCATACATCCGAGGTTGATTCACGGAATTGGCCGAGCGGTGTTCCGATTGCCCGCTTCACGTGCTTTAATTTACCTGGTACCCGGCTACTTAAGGTAAACCAACAAAGAGCCGAACATCGGACTAACATGAAACGGCTGTAAGGCCAATAGCCACCACACAATAGCCGTGTTTACGCAATACCGTAGCCATTACACGGTGGGTGAATACGCATCCTCCCAAAGACTTTTACCCTCCTCCCCATGTACAAAACCGTTGAACTCCGCTTGTTGAATACCATAATGAATACTGATGAGCAGGCCGTAATGAGTGTGTAGCACAGTACTGTCACGTAGCCAAGTGTCTGCCCCAAATCTAATCCGTCCCCACTCCCCCCTACACACCCCCGCCCCCGCAAAAAAAAGAAATTTGGGTTCTTTTGCCAATCCCCGCACACAAACACACACACACACACACACACACACAAAGGAATTTGGGTTCTTTTTTCAAGATGCACTTTTACCGAGCATTAGAATTTAAGTTTAGTTGTTGTTGTACTGCCCTTCAGCTTCAGGAATAGGTTACCTATGTCGAGCTGATCTTTTAAAGCAGAGGTGGCCGAAAACCGGACCTCCCAAGGAGAACCCAACTGTCCTTTCATAAGCAAAACGTGGCTTTCTCACGCGAGCGCGGCCGAGGCTTGCACCCACAGCACTTAAGTTTAAAAACGAACATTCTTGTTTATTGGGGGCTTAAACCCTATAATGCAACAATTCAGTGAAAACGGAATGATCCAGTCTCGAAAAGGAAATGGCATAACAAGGCTATAAAAAGCAGCGAACTCGGGTGTGTTCTATATAGGACAGAATGACTATCTTCGACAGTCGACGCTCTTATCCACTGGAGGTTAGTCACTTGTGATGATTTTAACTGAAAACTCTTTTAGCAGCTTGGCACAATTTTTACTGGTAAATCAGTCCTTCATATCACTGGTAAATCATTTGGTGACCTTTAGAATACACACTCAACCACTGAAACATTTCATAGCTCAAGATATTCCACTAGTGGAACGCTTTGCATGCCTCCTCCACACAAAACCAAGAAAAGCAAGAAATACATTATTATGAGGTGTTCCAGGGCTGAAGTCTTTTTAACATTTCTTGCTCTTGTATGGAAGAAATGTGCAAAACATTTCACTACTGGAGTGTCTTAACATATGAAATTTTTCATGGAAGGAAAGAAGACGCTCCCACCTCCATGAGTCTCCAAAAGTAAGGAGGAAAATTCTCAGGAACTGACACATTTCAATCCCAGATTCAACCCAAGGGCCAAGACACCATGTGGGAAAAAGATAACACAAAATTAGTCACCATCAAAGACAACACCAGCGACAACAGTGTGAACAGCCATTTCCCATGTAGTTGGTCAACGGGCCAGCCTGAACTTTACAAACAATATATCAATAACAGACATAGCAACTAACATCACATAAAACAACCAAGACGAACCAAAACAGAACTGCCGCCTAGGGATGGCCAGTAATGAAATTACTAGGGGATTTAACCTGTTTGTGGTCGACCAGCACTCGCCCATTGTTCTGTCCTAGTTCATCAGACACTTAGTTGTTCAACCCAACAAAAACAACCACCGTCCACACAACAGTCTTACAAAAAGCACCAACCCTTACAATAAGAACAAATCAAATGTAAACTTTTACCTATTTTCATTTTGTAATGTCAGGGCTAGCCTTAACACAACAAACCATATATCAAAACAGGGTGGTTTGACTTAAAGCCTGGACTTGGTCAAGACAAATTCTATAGGTTCAAACTTCATGTGTATAAAACTTGCAAAATGAACGAAATGGAATGTAGAAATTATTTATTTTACCAAATGTTTGAAATGCTCCAAAACTCGCAGGGTAAGAGTTTGACCCCGTATTTTTTTCGAGTATATAAGCTCCCATACAGCCTCTAGCTGTGAAGAGCTAAAACAAAGTTGCACATGCTTTGCCACAAAAACCACACCTTTATCACCAATATACACAAGTGTATCTCCCCAAACTATACTTGCAACTGTAAACGAGCCGCGGCAAGAGAAAACCAACAAAGTGGTTGAGCGGACTGCGCAGACTGAGATCAGCCTGGGCATTCGCCCAGTCTGACAAAAGTCTTTGCTGTCCGCATGGAGGTAACTCAGACCCTAAGCTACCCTTTTAAGGGCTTATCGAATAGTCTGATCAGACCGGGCGAACGCCTGGACTTATCTGAGTCTTCGCTGGGAGCACAATAACAGTGTTGGTTTTGTCGTGTCGCGGCTCAAATGTCTTACACCAAAAGTCACAGCTGTGTCGTTTGTCACAATTATGAATAAGTTTGTCTAAAAAAACTTTACTTGCACCTTTAAATTATCTTACATCAAACGTCACAGCTATGTCGTGTGTCACTAGTAAGTTATTTCCCCCAATACCTACCTGCCACTGTAAATGTCTTACATCAAACGTCATAGCTATGCCGTGTGTCACCACTAGTTTATTCTCCCCAATACCTACTTGCCACTGTAAATGTCTTACATCAAACGTCACAGTTTGTCGTGTGTCACCACTAGTTTATTCTCCCCAATACCTACTTGCCACTGTAAATGTCTCACATCAAATGTCACAGCTATGTCGTGTGTCACCAGTAGTTTATTTCCCCCAACACCTACTTGCCACTATAAATGTCTCACATCAAACGTCACAGCTATGTCGTGTGTCACCAGTAGTTTATTACCCCCAATACCTACTTGCCACTGTAAATGTCTTACACCAAACGTCAGAGCTATACCGTGTGTCACCACTAGTTTATTCTCCCCAATACCCACTTGCCACTGTAAATGTCTCACATCAAACGTCACAGTTTGTCGTGTGTCACCAGTAGTTTATTTCCCCCAATACCTACTTGCCACTGTAAATGTCTTACATCAAACGTCACAGCCATGTCGTGCGTCACCAGTAGTTTATTTCCCCAAATACCTACTTGCCACTGTAAATGTCTTACATCAAACGTCACAGCCATGCCGTGTGTCACCAGCAGTTCATTTCCCCCATACCTACTTGCCAGTGTAAATGTGATTGATTGATTGATTTGGGGCTTAACGTCTGCGGTAAACAGCTATGGTCATGTCGGGACGGTCAGTTAACCTAACAACACTATTCCTGGGTAGGCTCAGACCTCTTAAGCGGTTAACCAGTACTTTCGCAAGTAACTGACAACTGCCCTTCTTACTAGCGAAAGTATGTGCACTTAGTACTGGTTAACCGCTTAGGAGGTCTAAGCCTGCCCAGAAATAGTGTGGTTAGGTTAACTGTAAAATTAATGTCTTACATCAAACGTCACAGCTATGTCGTGAGTCACCAGTAGTTTTTTTCCACCAATACCTACTTGCCACTATAAATGTCTTACATCAAACGTCACAGCTATGCCCTGTGTCCCTAGTAGTTTAATTCCCCCAATAGGCATACCTAATTGCCATTGTTAATGTATTACATCAAACATCATAGCTATGTCGTGTGTCATCAGTAGTGAGGCTCTCCAAGGGTTTAGGGGAGCTGGGGAGAAAGACCTTTTATTTTCAGGGAGCTGGGGAGCACTTGCAATCATTTTGAAGGAGATAGGGAGTAAGCTCCTAATTTTGGGGAGCTGGGGAGCACTGTCTCTCAGAATGTGATTTTCAAAATTGCTTTGGCTTCTGAGGGCTACGCCCCCAGAACCCCTTTATACATATAAATTATTAACATCTATTACTGGTTTATTCATCTGTTCGAGTGACAGACTTTCTAATTGCCATTCACAACAAACACTTTGCAAAAATAGGCTAAAGCAGGACCTCAATATCCATTCTCGACATATTTTCTGATATGAAAATTGTTTTGCAGGAAAGGCAATCGCAACGCATGTTATCCCTACTCAGACAGATAGGGACCCTCTTAATATAATGTCTGCTTGCAGAATATTTTGTTATTTCAATTAATAGATCACTGCATGCAAATCCTAAACTTCAGCTACTGAAAAATGCTCTTTCTTGTACAGTTAGTACTTTCCCACTCTTAAGATCTTAACCAGATATGTTCTGCATGGTAAGACGGATTCGTGTTTGTAAATCAATAACAGCAATCAGGTCTGCGCTGTCATGGCATAAAAGCCCCACTGAAAGTCAGTAAGGACTTCATCTTCCCATTAAAGCAAGCAAAGTTCTGAACCAAGTTGCACAAGCAAAGTTCTGGACCAAGTTATACAAGCAAAGCTCTCGACCAAGCTGCACTAGTAAAAAACTAAAATTACGTTTGAAGATGCTAATGCTTTAGAAGCATTTGCTTTTCCATCTTCATGGCAGTTTCCATTATGTTGGGTTACTCTGGCAACCGTGCCAAACAAAGATATGGCACACACACAAAAAATATCGATAGAGGACTACTGATGAAACATTAATTTCTTATTATATCTGTAATACAAAAGCTGTAAAAGCAGAAAACCAAAACAGTTTAGCATTCCCGTTAAAGTGGATGACAACTTCAAACTGCCATAGTAACTAGAGTACCATAGCACTTGGCATGAAACAGAACTTATAGCTCCTCTATCCCACAGATGTTCCGCTTCAATTAAAAAGGACCAATATGTGAAATGAAAATATTTAAAGTGAACAAACGGCTGACACCCACTGTTGTGGTTTGACTAGGAAAACATACAGAGTAACAGCAAAATCATATTGTCCAGTTTGCTGCATGTGAAACTGTTCAACATCTTCATATACATAAAGTACATTTTACTATTCGGCATCAGTTAGCCTTTTCTAATCTAATCTAGCCTATCCCATAACCTTGCGAGGTCCACAGATGACTTTACAACAATCTCTTTCCACCTAGTCCTGCTTTAAGATGCACTAGTTGAGTTAGCAGTTAACCTTGACGAAAGCTAAATCCTGCAGAATTTGCATGAGCAGTAAAAGATACTAAAATACGGACATTCAGAAAGTGAATACTTTCTTTGGCCGCTGAGTATAGTTAACTCACCTAATATCTGACAAAATTTTATGCAATGTAACTCAGATCAACTGATTAATGTGTCGAAATTTCAGGGGGAATCTGCTTGAATATTTTGGGAAGCTGGGGAGAAGCTGTGTTACTTTTGGGGATTTGGGGAGCAGGGGCAGGATAATTTGAGGGAGCACGGGAAGGGTCCCCCGGAAGGGCCACAGTAGTTTATTTTCCCCAATACCTACTTGCCACTGTAAATGTCTTACATCAAACGTCATAGCTATGTCGTGTGTCACCAATAGTTTATTTCCCCTATATCTACTTGCTACTGTAAATGTCTTACATCAAACATCACAGCTATGTCGTGTGTCATCACTAGTTTATTTCCCCAATTGCCTACTGCCACTGTAAATGTCCAATATCAAACGTCACAGCTATGTCGTGTGTCACCACTAGTTATTTCCCACAATACCTACTTGCCACTGTAAATGTCTTACATCAAACGTCACAGCCATGTCGTGCGTCACCAGTAGTTTATTTCCCACAATACCTACTTGCCACTGTAAATGTCTTACATCAAACGTCACAGCCATGTCGTGTGTCACCAGTAGTTTATTTCCCCCAATACCTACTTGCCACTGTAAATGTCTTACATCAAACGTCACAGCTATGTCGTGTGTCACCACCAGTTTATTTCCCCCAATACCTACTTGCCACTGTAAATGTCTTACATCAAACGTCAGAGCTATGTCGTGTGTCACCTGTAGTTTATTTCCCCCAATACCTACTTGCCACTGTAAATGTCTTACATCAAACGCCACACCTATGTCGTGTGTCACCAGTAGTTTATTTTCCCCTATACCTGCTTGCCACTGTAAATGTCTTACATGAAACGTCACAGCTATGTCGTGTGTCACCAGTATTTAAAATACTTAAAAATTTATTCCCCCCAATACCTACTTGCATCTGTAAATGTCTTACATCAAACGTCACAGGTATGTCGCGTGTCACCAGTAGTTTATTTCCCCAAATACCTACTTGCCACTGGAAATGCTTTTCCACAAATATCACTCATATGTGGCATAGTACTGGTATGAATCAGCTTGTGTGCTTGAAGAGAACTTGCCTGTGTATATGCCTCACCACAAACATCACAGCTATGTGGATAAGTACCCTTTTGAATCAGCTTGTGCTTTTAAAAATAAGCCGCAACACGAGAAAACCAACAAAGTGGTTGTGCACCCAGCGCAGACTCAGATCAGCCTGGAAATCCGCCTAGTCTGGTCGGATGCTGTCCGCATGGAGGTAACTTAGACCCTTAGCTACCCTTTAAGTGCTTAGCGAAGTGTCTGATTAAACTGGGCGGATGGCCAGGCTGATCTGAGTCTGCGCTGGGCGCATAACTACTCTGTTGGTTTTCTCGTGTCGCGGCTCAAATAAGTACCAAATGTGGAAGCCTTGCCATAAACAGCACAACACCGTGCTTATCACCACTATCAAGAAGTTTATTTCTCGGAACATGACTTTCTTGTGTAAATGCTTTACCGCAAACATTAGCGTTATGTGGCTCAGTTACGGTATGAATCAGCTTGTGTTTTTAAAGAGAACTTGCAATTGTAAACGCTTTACCAAACGCATATATATATGGCTTATCATCACTATGAATAAATTTATAGTCCCGAAGTTTCCTTGCCTGTGTAAATGCCTGACCACACACATCATAACTATGTGGCTTATCACCAGTGTGAGTAAGTTTATGTGTCCAAAGACTACCTGAAATTGTGAACGCCTTAGCACAAGCATCTGTTATGTGGCTTTGTACCGGTATGAATCAGCTTATGTTTTTACAGAAACCTGCAAGTGTAAACGCTTTACCACAAGCCTATCATATATATGGCTTATCACCACTATGAATAAATTTATAATCCCGAAGTTTCCTTGCCTGTGTAAATGCCTGACCATACACATCATAAATATGTGGCTTATCACCAGTGTAAGTTTATGTGTCCAAAGTCTACCTGAAATTGTGAACGCCTTAGCACAAACATCTGTTATGTGGCTTTGTACCTGTATGAATCAGCTTATGTTTTTAAAGAGAATCACCACTATGAATTTAAAGAGAATCACCACTATGAATAAATTTATAGTCCCGAAGATTCCTTGTCTGTGTAAACGCCTTACCACAAACATCATAACTATGTGGCTTATCACCAGTGTGAAAACATTTATGTGTCTGAGGACTACCTGACATTGTGAATGCCTAAACACAAACATCACAGCTGTTGGGCTTTGTACCGGTAAGAATCAGCGTGTGTTTTGAAGACAGCCTACCTGTGTAAACGCTTTTCCACCACCATCATGGTTATGTCTTTTATCATTAATATGAATCAATATATGTCTCCGAAGACCGGTTGTCAGTTTAAATGCCTTACCACAAACATCACAGGTATATGGCTTATCACCACTGTGAATAAGTTTATGTCTCCGTAGACTTCTTGCAGTTATGAATGCTTTCTCACAAACATCACAGCTATGTGGTTTGTCACCAGTATGAATCAATTTATGTGACCGAAGAGAACATGCCTGTGTAAATTTCCAACCACAAACATCACAGGTATGTGGCTTATCACCAGTGTGAATAAGTTTATGTCTCCGAATATCACTTGTCCGTTTGAACGCCTTACCACAAACATCACAGGTATGTGGCATATCATCACTGTGAATAAGTGTATGTGACCGAAGACTCCATACAGTTGTGAATGTTTTCTCACAAACATCACAGCAATGTCGTTTGTCGCCAGTATGAATCAATTTAGGTGACCGAAGAGAACCTGCCTGTGTTAATTCCAAACCAAAAACATCACATTTATGTTCATAATTATGTTTCCGTAGACTACTTGCGTGTGTAAATTTTCTACCACAAACATCACATCTATGCCAGTTGTCACCAGTGTGAATCAATTTATGAGTCCGAAGAGAACCAGCCTGTGTAAATGTTTTGTCACAAACATCACAGATATGTCGTTTGTCACCAGTATGAATTAATCTATGTCTCCGAAGATTATTTTCCTGTGTAAATGTTTTGTCACAGACATCACATTTATGTGGTTTGTCACCAGTGTGAATCAATTTATGAGTCCGAAGTTTACTTGCAGTTGTAAATGCTTTGCCACAAAAATCACAGCAATGTCGTTTGTCACCAGTATGAATCAATTTATGTGACCGAAGAGCACCTGCCTGAGTAAATTCCCTTCCACAAACATCACAGGTATGACTATTGTCACCAGTATGAATAAGTCTATGTATCCGTAGACTACTTGCAGTTGTGAACGCTTTGTAACAAAAATCACATCTATGTCGTGTGTCATCAGTATGAATCAAACTATGTGACCGAAGAGAACCGGCCTGTGTAAATTTCCTACCACAAACATCACAAGTATGTGGCTTATCACCAGTGTGAATAAGTTTATGTAGCCGTAGACTACTTGCAGTTGTGAATTCTTTGTAACAAAAATCACAGCTATGTCGTTTGTCACAAGTATGAATCAATTTATGACTCCGAAGCGTATCACTGCTGTGTTTCTCAGAATAACGTGCCATGGTTCATTGTTTACTATAATATCAAAGCTCTTCTGTTTTATTCCAGTATATTTTGCTTCATGTCTAGGAAGAAAATCTACACGCGTTAATGCTATATCACATTGCATATACGTTGCTTTCTACCATAACGAATGAAATAATGTTCTTTTCAGTTTTTCGCTCATCGAAAAAACATTCTGTTCTAAAACCATATTTATTTGACAAAGTTCTAGATCGAATTTCCAGACCAGAACTAATTTGTACTAATTTGTATTAAACAAATCGGCACTATTAATTAGCCAATGCCTTCGAAGATTATTTCCTTTCCACCTACTCCGTGGTTACTGACCCATTTCCGGTAAAACGCATACGCTGTATTGAAAGATCTCGAAAACTGCGCCAGTCCTTTATCAAAGAAGCAAACTAAGCCCGCTTCCAATCAACATATCCTTTCTTTTTCTGTATCGAAACAAGTAAACGCAATCAACTGAGCGGTAACACAAATTCCTCTCAACATTACCAATCGCCTGTAAATAAGAAACAAAGATCTAGAATTCAAATTGCGGATGACGTTATTATCAAAGATGTAATTTACTGGTTGATAAATCCTCATCAAACTGAGCACATTCACATTCTACTGACAAAGTTTCATGCATGTCAAGGAATATAGCTTAGCTATATCATTCACTTGTTAGGCATTGTGCTTCAAGCCGGTGTAACGAAGTAAAGTGACCCCATAGAATAACGACTCCCCCCCCCCCCCCCGGAACAGTGACTCCCCGGTCATTATTTTATGACTCCCCGGTCATAACATCATGACTCCCAAACATGAAATAAATTGATCCCTAGCGAAGAATTGTGACCCCCATTGAATAACGACCCTGGTCATTTTTTATGAAAAGTACCCCCCCCCCCCCCTTCCTCACTCCTGTAATAATATTATTACCCCTCTACGCGAAGTTAAATGAAACTTCGCGAAAAAGAAAAGCACACCCCGCCCCCTCTGCCTCACACCCCCTCCCCTCAACCACCCATGCAAAAAAATAATAAACAAATAAATAAATAAATAATATACAAAATAAAGTCACTCCAAGAATACTCTACGCACCTATGATCCATAAGTTTCATTACCCCATGTAAGCCTAGCGTCCCTAAAATGGACAGAGGCAAACGTGCAGACCAATATCAAACGCAGCAGAAATGCGCGTCTGATCAGAGTCTTCACTGTTTGCATAAAACGCACAGCAATTTCTATAATATGAAAAAAGAGTGTTATGAGGTCATAAATCGCGCACCAGAATATAAATACAAAAAGGTCAAACTAGTATTATCGCTTGAACAAGCCTGATACTATGTGAATCCCAAAATGCTGGATATCGTATTTTCAATATCATTAGATATTTGCGAGAGGAAGAATTTTAAAGGTTTAAAACACACATGGACATAACGGACATCTTGGTCACATAACCAGAACCATTCAAGCAAACTGTTGTTTCCCTGACTCATGGAGGTTCCATGTGACATTTTGCTTCAATCAGCTCAGTCGTTTTATTTGGCAGAGATGTCTCAAAGCTGTTGAAATACGATCAAAGAATGGCTTAGCTGGTGTTGTGCCGTGTGGCGGCCGTAAAACGTTGTCCCGTACATCATCCATTGTGCAGATTATATTTTATTTACATCATTTGAGATCAGAGGATAGATTCTTAGAAATCTAAAATTTGAGAACGATTAAGACTATTATTCTAGATCATCGTCTTTTAAATTATTTGGATCCTTTTGAAACTAATCAGTCTTTGAATACACTGCCCAATTAAAATTAAGAAATTACAGTATGCTTTTTTTCTGATTTCGTCACCAGATATTGTCAGGGTCACTGACGAGGCATTATTAGCCGAAACTACGTAGTCTGGCCCACGTTCCTACATCTGTATGTATTCTCTGCTCTTGCATGGATAACTTTCCACGCCACTGTTTAAAAATCGATAATCGATATTCGCGAATCGAGCTGGTAATGAAATACACTACGAGATATGGGCAAGTCATCTTTTTCTTCTTATTTTATTTTTCTTTATATTCAAATCCATTTTTCCGTGTTCATTTCGAAAACCACATTAATTTGCGAACAGCCTGATATAATTTTTGAAAAGATTGCATAAGAAATACCGCGGTCATTTTTTAGTTTAAGTTGACTACCCTCAAAATGTATAGAATATATAGTAAATCATGACATTTTTACTGCGTTGATCAAAGTTTTTACCCGCATATGTCTCTTTTTTTCATAAAATGAAAATTTTCCGTGTTCATTCCGAAAACTACAATTGAGCCCGTCCAGATAGAAATCGACCTTATGACACGCGACGTTAAACTGAGATAAATGACGCCAAAGTTCGACGTTACGTCAGACTATTTTCCCGCTGTTTCACACGGCATGTGATTGAACTTTAATACGAATGTCGGAAACCACCGTAAACGCATATTTGTTGCCAGGAATCCGGAAATATGAATCTTTGGAGCATTATGCATCACAAACGTGCAGTTTGCGTTTAAAACCGCATTTGATAAATTGAAAACAGTATTTTATTCGCAGATGCATAAAAAAAGGTTGAGACTGGCGACAGTTCTGGTCCCGTTTTAGTTCATGTTCATAAATTTTCAGTTTTGATCTAGAGAAAATAATGTTCAATCTCGGATAATAATAATAATAATATTATTAATATCAAAAGTAAAATCCTGAACCGAAAAAACAAACATCCCAAGCATATAGCTTTGTTTCGGTATACAAACATCGTCAGCGTATTCATGCATTCACTGACATTGTTTACAATGTTTCAGTCTAAACTGCAAGACAACAAACAAAATGTAGATAAAATCTTGTGAAGAAGGAATTTCAAGCTTTCATGCACTGCTTGTTTTCTATACCACAGACTGCCAGGTCGAAGGTAAATTTGCAATACGACTTTTTTTCTCACTCCTCCAGTGCCGTTGCGTACTACTGATTTGGAACATTGTAGGACAAGGGCCTAGTATGCTTGCAGTAGGTGCGGGTGGGAGTTGTTTGGGCATTTTTTCTCTCGTCGGTGATTTCTCTTCTTTCTCCCTCTCTCTGGAAGACGGCCCGATAATATAGACTGAAATACTGTCTCAAAGGGCCGTTAACCCCCCCCCCCCTCCCCCCCCCCAAAAAAAAAATCAATCCTCTCCTGCCTGTCAGCGCTGACGAATGCCGGGTGACAAACGGCAAAGGGCGGCATAAAGAAATGTCGTCTGAATCTAAATGGTGGAAGACAAAACGCTTTCCAATTTTAACACAGTTTTCGGAGATCCTGAACCAGTTTGATATACTTACAATTCCTTGTCCAATGAGATGAAAATTGCGAGTTTAAGTCAAAAGTCCGTCTGGTTGTTTTTTTTTTTTCCTTAAGCTTATACATTTCTTTTATTTTTATCTTTTCCCTGTTTATATTGCTGGTGGTTGGTGGATTACAGTAGTTTGTAAAATAAATTAAAGTTTGCATAGTCCTACCAGTGGTAAAACCCGTTGAAATACAAATCATAATAAAACTGTACAGCCTTCAGAATGTGTGCTAATATGTCAGTTGATATTCTTTTTTGTATCATATAACTGGCAAAAAAGAAGGAACAAGGTAGTTTGAAAACAATATAAGTCTCTCCGTTAAAATACGGTCTTTGTCTCTGGTTCCCCGTTATAAGCAATGAAATACAATCAATGGGATCCTTGCCTTGCATTTTTGTACATTGTATTTTCATCGCCTGTTAAACGCCGGTACCTTGTGTTTTTACCAAGTATAAAGCTTGTGAAATCGAAAGTAGTCATTTTAGTTGCCAACTAAAATGACCTTGTTATTTTAAAAATAAAATAAAAAAATATGGGAAACTCAAGGACGTTTTGATTTTTCAAAGCCGGCCTATCACGTTAATAATCAATGGCGAAACTCGGGGGCGAAACTGTAGTGAGAAACTTGCCGCTATACCTCACGATAAAATATTTCATGCTGATAGAGCAATGGGGCTTTTAAGAATTACAAAAAACATATTTTACTTTCGTTTAAAATTGTGATTTGCTTGCTTTTCCGCGGTTTGGTAACTCAAAGTCCATAATTGACACCATAGTGGCGATTTTATTTTTGTTACGGACACAGAAAATATAAGAACACGTCCTCTTTCTAAAGTGACGTTTATATGATCACGAAATCCATTTTAACCAAAGGCTGGCATAGATGTAGAGGTTGAAAAGCGGAAGGGGATGAACTCGTTATAACACGTCACTGAGTTTCACATAAAAAAGGTTAAAAAATTATTGGAGTCTTTTAAGCTGGCAAGTAAAATGACCATCTTTCGAGTTTTTTTAGCTTGAACAAAATGGTATAAATACAACAAAACTGGGACCCAATTTATTGTCTTACCCTTGCTTAGATTGCATTGCTGGACGGGAAACTAGAACAAGAAATTGTGTTTTGCTAAGCAGTTAGACAGTTTTCAATTTTTTGCCAGTTATCTGGCACAGTATTTGCTCATCAACCCACATTTTGTCACCAATCATGAAGGTTGAACTGATTTTCAAAACAATTTGTGTTTAGGCGATTTTACAACTGATAGGAATATGGAGACTTAAATAGAACATGCATGCAATCATGTGTATGCAAATAAACTCAGCCTTCTCA
Source organism: Ctena decussata (assembly GCA_963989385.1). Lineage (NCBI taxonomy): Eukaryota > Metazoa > Mollusca > Bivalvia > Lucinida > Lucinidae > Ctena > Ctena decussata. Next base: position 57,017,108 of record OZ022513.1, read on the forward strand.
TCAGTGTATTTGTGTCCACTACTTGCATATGTAATATCGGCCTTCGGGCCTGGTAAATTGTATGGTGAACAGATGCCGTGGCGTATGGTACATGTCTATGATTTCCCACCATTTTTACAAAGGGAAACAACTTTTGTGACTTTCTTTTTTGCTTCCTTGGACTACGTAGCTCTTCCGAACTGCGGTCTACTCTTAAAGTTAAAATGCTGCTGAAGGACTCTGGCACAGGAACATCAAATCCTTTGCTTTAATAAAAAGAAAATTACAAACTTAAAGTTCATTACTTATTCATCTTTAGACACTGTTGAAGTATTTCAAAACATCAAAAGATATTATTTTTCTTTTTTTTTTGCTTTATGCACTCGAAGCCATAGGAGCACTGAGGGTATGAAGTTTCCGGATTGTCCGTACGTGCGACAATACTTAAGCATGTCGTTCAGTCCGAATATTAAGTATATTTTTGTTAAAGCTGCTTTTCGGAAAATATATTTCTTGATTACCATTCGAGGTAAAGGGATCATACTTGGTATGACATTTACATGGATCAAAATCTTTCCGTCTTTTCTACCTATCCCAAGAGGCATGTCCCAGGGCGGGACCAAAGTCTAGAGCTGTGTTACAGGAAAATTTACTCATACTGATCATACTGCGTTTGCTGTGTTAACGTTAATAATAATGATTGAATTTCAAGGGAAAACATTGGTAATCGCGTTATCCATAACAGTGTAACGTGACGTCACGTAACGTTATTCTGGCTAATTTCATTAGATACCAGTGTGTTTAAAACTGCCATAACATCCTTAAAAATCAAGATAACTTCAAACGGTTTTTACCTTTTTGTTCTATAATGGCATGTGCATTCAGATAACAGAAAACCTAAAAATCGATTTTTTATGTCATAAGGTCGATTTCTATCTGGACGGGCTCAATTATTCAGCATTTCACTGATATATTTTTTATTGAAATAGGAAGTAAAACAGTGCGGTCATTTTTACATTTTCGATCAGCACCCTTATTTTCTATGCTGGCGCGAATATCCAACAGAATTCACACATTTCTCCAGGTGGCGTAGAAAGTTGCGGACGAAGGTACTTTTTAAGATTTTAATTTTACCTCACTGCAGCTGGTGTTGTGCCGTGTGGCGGCCGTAAAACGTCTCCCCGTACATCATCAATAGTGCAGATTATATTTTATTTAAATCCTTTGAGATCAGAGGATAGATTCTTAGAAATCTAAAATTTGAGATCGATTAAGACTATTATTCTAGATCATCGTCTTTTGAATTATCATAGGCTGGATCCGTTTGAAACTAATCAGTCTTTGAATACACTGCCCAATTAAAATTAAGAAATTACAGTATGCTTTTTTCTGGTTTCGTCACCAGATATTGTCAGGGTCGCTGACTAGGCTTTATTATCCGAAACTACGTAGTCTGGCCCATGTTCCTACTTCTGTATGTATTCTCTGCTCTTGAAGGAACTTTTTAAGATTTTAATTTGACCTCTGATACTAAGTTTTTTTCAAATACCCATTAAGTTGATTGGCTGTACCAAGTTCTTCAAAAATATGCTTTGACGTTTTCTAATATAAACGCTCCAAGAAGAAAAGTCGACCTTGTTGTAAAAAGGTCATGGTCATTCGAATATATCTGATAGATCGTCAGTGCCCAATGCTATATACAAGATTTCAGGGCCATTAATCTTTTGGTTCCAGTATAGAAGATTTGAACGGATAATTTCCATTAACTCTTATGTTCAAGCATTATCCCACTCCGGTCATAACATTATACTATTATGACCCCGACCCCACTCCACATCACAAATTTTTCCAACGCGAAGTTAAATGACTCCTCACGAAGATTTGCAGTAGTTTACACTCAGTATAGTGATCGATTAGGTGGGGATCAATGTTTTATAGCTATCATCTAGGGGGTTAACGGGAGTCAGTTTTTTTTTTGTTGTTGTTTTCTTTAGAAACGGGGTCGCTATTCGAACGAATAATGACCAAGGGGTCGTTATCTTTTGCTAACGAACCCCGGTCATTATTCATTAAAAATAGTGAACCCACAACCACCCCAACAATTTCATAATTATACTATTATAACAATTATAAATATCATGCTATCAACCCCCCCTCCCCCCCCCCCCCCCCCCCCCCCACCCCAACACACACACACACACATAACCTTCGCACACAAAGTTAAATCACACCTGACGAAGAACTGTGACTGCGTAGAATAACTAGAATAACAACCCCTGTCACCTTAGTTTTTTTTAATTGACCCGGCCATTAGTTTCTAAAGAAAAGCACCTTGAGTAGAATGATACTTGTTTACAAACTAATCTAAATGACATGTGTCTGGTCGTTTTTCGGGCTGAAAATTTTGTCAAATTTCCTTTAGTAGCACGAAACCAAATTTTCTTCATGAAATTTGAAAGCACTACTACTGCTGCGATAGCAGAAGCAGCTGCAGTAGCAACAACATCAACAAGTATTACCAATGATAAAACTAGCAGTAGTTTATTGTCAGTTAGTGGTCGATTAGGTGAGGATTAATATTTTATAGCTATCATCGACGAGATTAGTGACGCCCGGTCATAACATTATAATATTATGACCCCACCCCTCCACACACACAAAACCTTCTCGCGCGAAGTTAAATACAGACGTGATAATTTTTCAAAATCAACAGCAAAACCTCTTTGTAGTGCATAAGTCTCCCTGTTAATGCTAAAATCTAATATTACATTAACATCATAAGTCAAAATAAACACAACGTCATTTATCCTTATTTGTGACATTGACTTTAAGTTTTAAGGTGGGGGCCTATATTTTGCGCGCGATATATTGTCTTTATGTGGCTAAAATTCTAAAGTCTACCCACAAATGATAAAATTACAGGTCAGACCCGACATTTTGTTTGCCAGAGTCATATAGCAGGACACCATTATCTTTGAATGATCTCTGTGACTTGACCTTTGAGATAGGTACGCGAAACATCGTCAAGTCATTTGTGCCATGTTAGTTTATACTCCGTCATCAAAAAAGGGACTTGTAACAGACCGAACACAACATTCTGTATGCCATAAGCATATATGACATCATTGCTTCATGGGGAGTCATAATATTTTGACCGGGGAGGGGGAGCACTATTCTTTTAAAAATGACCGGGGGTCACTATTTAATAGATATCATCAGGAGGTTATAATTTTTTAAAAGGAGTCTGTATTTTATGGGTCACTTTTCCTGCAGAATAATGACCGGGGGTCTTTATTCTATGGGGGTCACTTTACTTCGTTACACCGGCTTTTATAGCGACCTGGTGGAGTGTTTGCTTTTAGATCAAAGGGCCTCCGATTCAATCTTCGGCCAGGACGCTGTGAATGTTTAGAAGCCCGTGACATGCCAGTGTTATGATGCGGCATGGTTTTCAGCCGTAGACGGATTCCATTGCACTCAGGCATTTATCATTACCATTCCACCGGCATATGACTGAAATTATGGTGTTGCAAAGTCAGGAGCTCGCAAATCATCTATCCATCCTTCTCTACTTCCGTGTCTGCATTGGATCAATGATATTGGTCTTCGGTAGATAGCATTTGTTTAATTCATATGCCCTGTAACAAGAAAATCTTGGACCAGCACTGATTGAGATCTCTTTCCTATAAACAAAGCATCGACATGATGTCACTGCAACATTTATACGATGTTGTATCTGGTTGGATTAGGTAAAGGTGTGTGGGTACTCCACAATGCTTTTCCGCCATTTTTAAATAGGAGAGCAACTATGTATTGACCTTGTCTGGCTATAGCCGTTTCAAAATAAGATCTACTCGTTAAGGAAAAAGTTCCTACTGAGGGATAATTTTTTTTTTAGTTGTTCCAAATTGAGACAGGAGTATAAACAACAAGAGCTCCGCTGAGCGGGGCAATATGCGCCCTTTGGGGCTTAAAGTTGGAAAGACAACAAGAGATGACAGAACTTTGTCAGTTGCCTAAATCTTCAATAATCAGGCAGAGATAAAACTACAAAACAAACGAAGCTAAATTAATACAAAATTCCTAGACAAAATTTAAAAAGGGGCATAATTCCATCAGAACTGAACGTAGGGTTTTGGTTCTTTTTCTCTGCATATCGTCTGATATTTGTACAAACATTCATGAAGAAATCTTAAAGGGGTTTCAAGATGTGGGGCAGACACAGAGCTAATATGAAATTACTATATGAAAAATACAAAGGTGCATAATTCCATCAAAACTTAAAGTAAAAACTTTTGTCAGACATTGTTGAAATACGAGTTCTGCACGTCGCCTCGATAAGGTGAACATTTGACATAAGTTTTAAAAAAATCTTTCAAACGGTTAAAGAGATATGGAGCGGACATGAATTTAGTACATAATTACAATACGAAAAATACAATGGGGCATAATTTTGATAAAAGGTAAAGTAGGGTTATGGTTCTTTTTCTCTGCACACTGTCTAATGGTGCTTTATACCTATTCAAACTTTCATTAAAAAATCTTGAATGGTTTTGGAGATATGGAGCAAACACGAAGCTTATATGAAATTACTATACGAAAAATAAAAAGGGACAGAATTCCATCAAAACTGAGAATAGGGTTCTGTTTCTTTTTCTCCGCACATTCTCTGATAGTGCTTTATATTTGTACACACTTTTATGAATAAATCTTAATCGGTTTTCGAGATATGGAGCGTTCGCGAAGCTTATATGAAATTACAATAAGAAAATTACAAAGGGCCGTAATTTTGTTAAAAAGGGAAGTGGTTCGTTTCTCTGCAAATCGTCTGATAATGCTTTATTTTTATACAAACTTTTATGAAGAAGTCTTAAAAGGTTTTCAAAATATGGAGCGGACACGAAGCTTATATGAAATTACTGCATGAAAAATACAATAATTCCGTCAAACTGAAAGAAGGGTTAAGGTTCTTTTCCTCTGCATATCGTCTGATAGTGCTTTATATTTGTACAAACTCTCATGAAGAAATCTTAAACGGTTTTCGAGATATGGAGCGGCCACGAAAAGTTATCGTTTGACCGTTGACTTCTAAGTGTGACCTTGACCTTTGTCGGACATCGTTGAAATACGAGTTCTGCACATCATCTTGATAAGGCGAACATCTGACCCAAGTTTCAAAAAATCTTTCAAGGGGTTAAGGAGATACATGTATGGAGCGGACATGAAAAGTTAATGGACAGACAGACAGGCGGACGGATGGAGGCCACGACATAATACGTCCCATCTTCGACGGGCGTATAAAAATGAAAAATCACAGAGTTTGGTAACTCTGAAGATGTACACATTCACATTGGTGTACTTTTCAGCCAAATTTATATCTCAGACTAGCTGACTTCTAAAGTTCCTCGACGTGAAACATAAAAATAACTAACAAGCGGATTTGAATTCGTGATAAAAATTAATGTAATGTTAAGTTTTGAACATCGCCCTCAATATCAATCCAAAAGATCTCTGGCTGATAATAGGACAATGGGTTGATAAATCGGATAACAGGCCCGAAACATCAGAAACACCATGTAATAGTCTGTCAAAAATAGCCGTTACCAATTCGCAACTGACATCTCTAGCCATCACCGTTATGACAGATCTAGAATGTATACATGTTAAATACTTGAATTATCAGTTTATGCTTGATGAAAACGGATGTAGTTTTGTGAATATTTGCAGTCTGAATTTTTTTTAATTTCTTCAGGCTTGGATTTTCTTCTTTTGGTAAGTCCCTGGCAGCTTTCTGCTTACATATGAAAATGTTTCATATACTATACGGATGGGTTATAAATATTAGCTTTTGCTAAGTTCTCAGAATGTGAGACAAATGGCTCAAAAAGTGAACACAGGTGAATTTTAGAAATAGCATAACTCCTAAACCAGAATGTAGCATAGCCATTTTATTTCCTTATTTCATAATATGAAACAGTTATGCAAAATAGGAAATAGTCATTCTGTCCTACTCTGCTTGATGATTCCTGCAATTTTTCACGGGCGCCAGAAATAAGAGGAAAAGAACTGGCTGCCGGTTGCCAGTTATTCTACCGTAAAATCTACGGAATTTTTTACAGTGTATGGAGGTCTTCTTGTTAATCAGTTACGGGATAACTGTACTCAAAACTGTCATTTGGGGATAAATCGTCGTTTTTATGGTCGGAAATTTCATTTTATGGCGACATGCGAGCGAAGTCGTGAAACGCAATTTGTGATCATAAAACCAATGATTTATTTTTGGAAATTTTGTTTTCCGGTGATCCGCGAGCGGACCCATAAAACGCAATAAAACCCACGGGCTACCTCCACAAATGACAATTTTAAGTACAGTTAGCCCCCATTCTAATGCATTTTTCATATTTTCACCTTTAAAAGTGTGCTACTATACACCCATAGCAAACGCTTCCAGCAACGTAAAACCAGATGGCAGCCAATGAGAAGCGACGTTTTCAACAGTTTCTTGCAGGATATACCGTCGCAAATTTTTGACGTTATCCAATCAGACGAGGCGTTACACACATACGTAAAAGCATTAGAATGAATCATCATAGCAACCACATCAATAAATATCACTACGATGAAACAATTATGAGAACTGAATAGAAACTTAGACACTTATGAAGGAAATGAAAACCTCTAACTGATCCCGACAAAAACAATATGCTGGCATGCTGTATTTATGAAGTGAAACTATGATCTTCTAAACAGATCACAAACCCCTTGTAGATCAGAACTAAAGAGTAATAATGCCTTTGTGGTTTATAAATGCCAAATTTGCTAAGGACTAACAGTCTGATTTAGGCGTCAAACATGAATACTTTAAAGCAAGTTTCGCAAGCAAAAAGTGTTTCCTTTTGTTCAGTGGTTCAAACTTTAGAAAGAAAATGGCGATAAATTACCGGCAACATGTAAAAAATCAATGAGTGCATCCTCAGGGAAAACACATCAGCCAACCCAGTTTCTGTGACCACAAAGCAGCAGCCAACATCCAAAGGAAAGTATCTGCTCCCCTTAGAGCACATTCCCTCTCTGCAGAGTCCTGAAACCACCTTCAAAAACGCCACACTGCTAAGGCAAACAACAGCAGCCTCCCTTCAGTGGAAGCAACTCTGCAATCCCCATCTCTGTATTTCTTCCAACCAAGGACCAACTCACAAAGGCAAGAACATGGTCCCGTCAAAGCAAATGCTCTCCCACTAAAGCGGGGCCCCCAGGAAGGGCCATGCCACTCAGGGAAGCAAAACAGACACCGTAAAAGCTGTGTCGCCTAAAAAGTTGTTAAGTGGCAGAAACTTGTGCATACAGTTAAAGCTGTAGGGTTTTATTAACCATAAGTCCGTTGGTCCTGGACCAGTGATTTTTGGGCATGACCATTTGATGTCTTTGGTAGCTGGTCATGCAGACAAACTGATTTTGAAATTAAATGAAAACACATGATAACAAAGAATAGCCGAAACATCGGCAGCACCACTTAAATTGTGGGTAAATTGGTCCTGCGGACCACCAGTCATTCAGTCCTTAGCGAAATCCCTTAAGCTGTCTTACCTGAGCTGAGCTGACCTATCAGTCAATTAATGCCTGAGCAGCATGAATGTCACATGAGCTCCAAGTGTCTCTCAAGGATGTCACCAGAATACCAGGCCCCGAGGTTATAAAACTTGAGTACATTCTCAAACTCAAAATAAAGCACACTGATTGGCTGCTACCGAGCACATGCTCGGAAGTAGCCAATCTGTGTGCTTTATTTTGAGTTTGAGATTATTCTCAAGTTTTGTAGCCTCGAACCCAGAAGGGGTGCTATGGAAAAGACAAAAGTAAGAAAATTTATTTGCTGACAAAACAAAAACACGCACATCCTGGGTCACGTTGAACCATAAGAACAAGGACAGGGTGGTGCCAAGGATAACATCAAAGCCCTTCAAAAGTCTTGAATGAAGGACCGTAAGGAGTGTATTCCTATAAAGGCAGTGTCTTTATTCCATATTAGTTGTAATAAAGTTGTGTAAACTGGCAGCCTATTCGTTCTTAAAAGTTGACATTTTATATAAATAAATAAATAAAGCAGCAAATAACAGATTGGGCAAAAGCATGAATTCGATTCCAATTAATATGATCTAATATTACTCCCCTTATAGTAGTGTAACAGATATGTCGCTTGAGAATCGACGTTATGATGTGCGTCTTACTACGTTCTACAGGCTAGTTCATGGCCTGGTTGCCATACCGGTTCCATCATACTTCGAACAGCCCACCAGATTTACTCGTCACATGCATCCTGTTTCATACAGACAGATCCATGCATCTGTCTGTTATTATCAATACTCGTTCTTCCCCATGACTATTGTTCTTTGGAACAGATTACCAGCTGATCTCGTCCAGGTGTCAGATCTTGACTCCTTTAAATTAGGAGTCAGTAAGATCAGTCATGCCCTTCCATAAGTAAATATACTGTTTTTATTCTGATTTTAAACTGTTCTTACTAACATTAACCCTATCATCTTTATTCACCTTACTTTTAACCTTTTTACTCTGCACTAGCTCAGGTTTTACTTCTCTTACTATCACACCGTGCATTGTCACAAAAAATCCAAATAATACCCGTGAAAGGATTTATGGATAATAGATAGAATACTTCAAACGAGGTATATACCTCAATAAAAGTAACGTTATAAACAGACATGAAAATATGATTGTTACAACATTTTCTGTTTACAAAGGCATTGCAAAATACATTGTATTCTAGTTAGGTAAAAACACCGAACTGACGCATTCTGCCCTTTAAAAAAAATTCCACCATTGCAAAACGTTGAACAATTTTACAACTTTGTAAATCACTTTCAAGCTCAAAGCCTTTTAATCACAGTTCTAAAGTGTGGAAAAAAGTAATAATTTGCAATTGCCAACCAAACAGGAGCCACACCGTGTACATTTTTTAAGGGAGAGGAAATTGAAAAGCATTTAGCTTTCGTTCTTATCCATAAGCTTGTACTGTTTGTATATGTCTGTATGTAAATTGTAACAGTAGCATGATGAAATATACTTAATCCAACCAATCAGGTAATATTTAGAACATTGAATTTTTGCGTGCCTTTTCAATAGTTCCTGTTTGGCCTGTTTGGTATATACCTGGATCGAAGTATATAAATATGGTTGCATTCTAGGACCCCAATTACCTCTGAGTGACACAGCTTTGTAGCAAGGGGGTGGTCATCTAGTTGAAATTTGAACAATAGTCAAGATTAACTTACTGAGTATGGTTCGAGCAGTGACCTATATTAGATGTATTTATAGGTCACTGGTTCGAGTGACATTCTAGACTACAGCCATCAGAAGCTTCTCGTCCACAATCATGATTTTTCGGATGAATTCGGGAAAAGCTCGAAGTTCGAAACACGCACTTACCTCTTTCTTCCTGCCTGTCAGTTATTACAAACGTCGAGACACGTTCTCATGCTAACAATGTCAACAATGCTACTTTACAAATCTGTGACTCCAAACGATAACTCTCACCAAATTAACTGATTGTATAGCTGCAACTGCAATGCTGTTGTTGCTGTTCGTAGAGATCCGCCGTTAATTTGTCGGCGCACCCGGATAACCGGTAAAAGTGTTTATTTACGATGAGAGTAAAAGTTTCCTGCACCAATGAATAATCCACCACCAATGAATATAATATACATACTCTGAGTATACACAACACTGAAATGTAATCTAGTCCTCAACCGATTCCTCATTAAAAAAAAATACAAAACAATGTAAATAGCATTCACCAAAGCACTTTCCTGGGTGGATGCCCAGGCTGATCTGAGTCTGCGCTGGGTGCACAACCACATTGTTAGTTTTCTCGTGTCGCGGCTCATTTATCATTTATAGGACTATAGAGAATTCAAGTTGGCGACTACAATGACCTTATTTCGATTTCAGTAACTTGAATGAAATGGTAAAAAATTACAATGTAAAAGCACGGGGCCCCATTCATTTCCCGCTTTTGTTTATACTCAATCACTCGACGGGGAAGCAGAAAAATAATGTGTGTTTTGTCTAGCTATTTGTCATTTAAAAAGTCCCTACGTTTAGTCAGTTATATGACTCAATATATGCATGTCAGCATACATTTTACGGTCAAACTTGAAGGCTGAAGCGCTTTATAAAACGGTTTGCGCACATGCATTTTTACCACTTAGAGGATTATTGAGACTGAATCCAATTATACCTGTCAAGCGTAGGTTCGTCGCCTACCATCCGCACCCCGCAACTGTGCTTGAAGCTCACCACTGGTGAATTTAGTGTCGACTTTTGAGATATAAACAAACGTTCTAGTCTAGATTTTTGAGGTTAAAATGGTCATTTGATAAGCATCAACTATTAATAGTTGCTAAGGGTAGACCAAGCGTTGTGTGAAAGCTATATTTGTCGAGTAGCGATGTATATAATTGTTTACTGAGTTCTTCCATTTGACGTCTCATTAGAATCGACTTCACTTATGGATTGACTTTGATCACATGTTGTTGCATAATCAGTAGGCTTTACATATGCATTCCATTGCACAGCAGACCTTTCCTTTGGATATTTTTAAAGAAGGCATCTTGTTTGAAAATGTTTTCGGAGTACACCAACTGTTATACCGTTACTTTGCCATGCATGTCAATGGTTTTTAGCAAAACTGCAAAATACTGTATAGTATATATTATAATGAATTAAAATACTTTTTGTTAAGCTGTCTGCAAATCTTTGCTTTTCACATAACGACAAGTGTTTGAATTTACATACATACATCAATGACGCTAAAAAATCACTCAAAAAGAAAAGTTACCGTATATGCGGTAATTTTCGCGGGCTCAAATTTTCGCGGTTAAGGGTCGAAAACATTAACAAAAATTTTCGCGATTTTTAATTTTCGCGATTAGCAACATGCGCGAAAAGCTAAACTATTTCTTTTTCACTTGAGTCAGTTCAGGGCCGCCGCAGGTTAATAAAAGAACTGGCTCAAGTGAAAAAAAAACAGCAACTACCGAAGCAAACAGAAACAAAATATATGAACACTGTGACTACAGAAGACACTTTGTAAGAAACTGGAAATTATCCGCGATTTTAATATTCGCGGTTTCTAAGTGACCGCGTAATACCGCGAAAATTGTAACTGTACGAAAATTACCATGTCTACGGTAATCAGTCACAATGTTGATATGGTCCGGGTTAAGAGTAGCACATGTTGTCCATCTTAAATGTAGATAATCTCGTTTTTCAACTTGTGGATAGTTTTTTGTTTGTTTTTTATCCATCGACGATTGGAGAGCTAGGCAAGCAAGATATGTAATAGCGAAACTAAACGTTTCTTGAACTAAAGGTAACGTTAACAGCATTCGGATGACGACCCAAACAATACAAGAAACTCACGGTTTCCGGCTAAACTTTTCAGGAAGTAAATAAATAATAAATTAATTAATTAATAAATTGAAAGAAACACATCAGAATATTGAACTATTGTCCAGCTTAGAGGGTTATTTCTCAGAATGAAATGTTTCTCAGTTGGTAATATCAGTTTTCTCCCACCTTTGCCTATATAAGATAGGCTCTCAGCTCATATAAGAAATTTCTATCTTATACCTGGCAACATCTTTCTTATATTAGCAACCAGACTTTTTCATTTTTTGACTAATATTTTAATTTTAAATGAACAAAATGGACACGCAAGCATGTCGGATGACATTTGATAGCAGATCATGGGTTTGTGACGTCACTCAATTTTAATGACGTCACTAAAACCGGTTAAAAACGTCGCTAGCTAACTTGACGCGCGTGACGTGAGAGGCTAAGTTGCATTTTGTTTTCGCCCTCTGGAAGATAAAATAGTCCACATATCGTGTTTTTCGTCTAATTTTGAGGTGCAAACTGTGTTTACACCCATTTTAGGACCCGATAAACACACTGGGCTGGTCAAAATTTACTTTAGGTCTTTGGTTAAAAAGTTAGAATTTTCCTGTTCTGAAGCCTAATCCAACTTGAGGTTTAAAATCCGCTAACAGTGGGAGAAAAATAATCCATCATGAGCCAGTCCATGTAGGATAGGTAAATCTCACCCTCGGGGTCGGAATTTCAACCAGGAACTCGGCAAGCCTCGTCCCTGGTTGAAATTCCGACCCCTCGGGTGAGATTTCCCTATCCTACATGGACACTCATGATGGATTGTTATATTCTTAGTCCTTCAAACATCGGGGTTTCCTTGCTAGGACTTAGAATATAATTATAATCTGTTTCGTCCCTTGTTTTCCCCCTTTCTGAAATTCTCAGATGGAAGACGAATTAAAGATTTCAAATATAAATAAATCGCATGTAGAGTCCATCGCGACTAGACAACATGGGCAACTTTTTTCCTCAGCCCCGTATAATCTACCTGTAAACGACGATATCGCGTGAGCTTGAAATAGCATTAAATTAGATAGGACATTGACAGTTTTTCTCTTTTTTTGTCTTCCCTGAATAAAAAATGAAAAAATGTTGTGTTAGGTCAATCTAGTGCACTTTTTTAGCTGCACATAGATATTTTTTTCAAACTTTTAAGTTTACATTTAATGCGGTCATTTTTGCTCTGATTGATATGGCCATCATTTCCTAATAGTATATAGGGAAAATAGAGAAAATGAGCAAACAGTTACTCAGTTTTCTACGTTTTTCTTAAAGCACGGATCTTAATTCAAAAATGTTGTGTTATCCTAGTATTCTACGCTATCTTACAAATCTTTTGATATATTTTGTAGGAAAATCAAAGAAATATTAGTTCGGTCATTTTTAACAAACTTAATACTACCCTACATCCAAAAACTGAATTTTCAGTACCGCGCGTGACTATATCGAGGTGAGGAGAATTGTTGGGGACGGACGGTATGCCGGAAAATGATGTCGTGCAACAAATACAAAAGTCGACAAGATCAATCTTCGTTTGGATGATACCGGCAATATGTTGACAAACCTGGCCGAGAGGTTATTTGTCGTAGACATATCAGAGCATGCATGACCTGCATCCGGGTTTTTATTGTATGGGGGACAATAAACACAATCTACCATTTGTGAAAAGAAACAGTTTTAAAATGACGTTTTATGAATATAAACTTTATTTTGGCTTCGTTTCCTTTTTAATTTAATCGCCGTTATATGCGGATATACGTGTTTTATTCAATAATAACGAATGACGAAAAGTGTATTTGCAAATTTCATGACCCGTTTGAGCAGCCGTAGCTCAGGCGCACTCGAGATTTCCAATCGTGTATTTAAAGGTCTAGTATGAAAGCCATAACCGCACAGCGCTTTCGATCTGCCGCACCTTCGACAATTATCTTTTTTAAAGATGTTTCTTGTAAAACTTGAGTACATTCTCAAACTCAAAATAAAGCTCACTGATTGGCTGCTTCCGAGCACATGCTCGAGTACATTCTCAAATTCAAAATAAAGCACACTGATTGGCTGCTTCCGAGCACATGCTCGGAAGCAGCCAGTCAGTGTGCTTTATTTTGAGTTTGAGATTATGCTCAAGTTTTATAACCACGGGCCCAGGGCCATTTACGTTTTTATTGCTGGCTGAAACTGCAAACTAAACAATATCATTGTTTGTTCTCATGTGGGCAGATAAAATTACCTTTAGGCATTATGTGGTAAAATAATTATTATAAAATCACCTCATTTACGTTTAGACGCCAACATAATTCAATTTCAATATTTGACACTTTTGAATGGCAATATCTCGCAAACGAAACTTATTTTATGTTACTTTTTGTTCATATTCCGGTAAAAGGGCTCATATATCTTTGACAGAACTCATTATATCATTTAAAACAAAAACATAAAATTATTTCAGCACCTGCAAGGCCATTAGCACACATTACTAATATTTAGGCGTATGATAATTAATTGAGCCGAGACACGAGAAAACCAAAAAGAGGTTGCGCGCCCAGCGCAGACTCAGATCAGCTTGGGCATCCGCCTAGTCTGATCAGCGTCTTCGCTGTCCGCACGGAGATAGCTTAGACCCTTAGTTACCAATTAAGTGCTTAGTGAAGAGTCTGATCTCACTGGGCGGATGTCCAGGCTGATCTGAGTCTGCGCTGGGCGCATAACCACTTTGTTGGTTTTCTCGTGTGGCGGTTCAATTATGCTTTTTTCTGAAACAGTATCAATTCTACGTTTCCTTGCCTTTCTTTGCCACATTCGTTAAACATAATCGTTTCAGATGCAATAAAAATATGATATGATATGATATGATATGATATGATATGATATGATATGATATGATATGATATGATATGATATGATATGATATATGATATGATATATGATATGATATGATATGATATGATATGATATGATATGATATGATATGATATGATATGATATGATATGATATGATATGATATGATATGATATGATATGATATGATATGATATGATATGATATGATATGATATGATATGATATGATATGATATGATATGATATGATATGATATGATATGATATGATATGATATGATATGATATGATATGATATGATATGATATGATATGATATGATATGATATGATATGATATGATATGATATGATATGATATGATATGATATGATATGATATGATATGATATGATATGATATGATATGATATGATATGATATGATATGATATGATATGATATGATATGATATGATATGATATGATATGATATGATATGATATGATATGATATGATATGATATGATATGATATGATATGATATGATATGATATGATATGATATGATATGATATGATATGATATGATATGATATGATATGATATGATATATGATATATGATATATGATATATGATATATGATATGATATGATATGATATGATATGATATGATATGATATGATATGATATGATATGATATGATATGATATGATATGATATGATATGATATGATATGATATGATATGATATGATATGATATGATATGATATGATATGATATGATATGATATGATATGATATGATATGATATGATATGATATGATATGATATGATATGATATGATATGATATGATATGATATGATATGATATGATATGATATGATATGATATGATATGATATGATATGATATGATATTACTTCGTGTGAGTCTGGCTTGGATTACTTCGACTAAACCGCTTAAGAATCTGTGGATTAAACACATTATGTACATAAAAATGTCGAAACTATAGAGTTTCTGTAAAATGTCTGAAATTGGGACACCCAAAGCTAATTTATTTGTACTAAAGATGAAGCAGTTGGCTTTACGATGCAGTAATGCGACCATAATATGCAGATAAAACGGCCAACCCGCTGGGAATCTGCTAACCTCTTAGCTTTCCGCCTGTCTTGTTTTGCTATGTGCTGTCTTTCAGTTTTTCCTTTCTCAGATCGGGGGTCGTATTCATAAAACCACTTAAGTCGTTGCTATGCGGTTGCTAAGGCTAAATATCTATAAAGGAGATTCCCTACAACTACGAAATTTGGTCTGGAGGAACAGTCTTTGTAAGACTGTTCCTCCAGAGCAAATTTCATAGTTGTCTCCTTCAAAGAAATTTGGCCTTAGCAAAAGCATAGCAACCACTTAAGTCGTTTTATGAATACGGCCCCTGGTCGGACAAACTTGCTATTTGTATCATGTTGTCCAATGATAGGCTATTTGCTGTCTATATGACAGGCCATTTCGCAGATTTTCTCGCATAGTACTGGTGATAAAACTATTTCTAAAATTTGATATGGAAGTCGATCCAGACCCATCAGCATCAAAAAGGGTCCAAATAATATAAAAGATGATGATACAGAATAAGAGTATAAACCAATCTGAAATTTCGGATTTCACCGAATATATCCTCTGACCTCAAAGGACGAAAATTAAATATAATCTGCAATATGGATGATGTACGGGGAGACGTTTTACGGTCGCCACACGGCACAACTCCAGCTGCAGTGAAGTAAAATTGAAATTCCCCCTTTTCGCGTTGCGGTCATGGGTGCCTTCGTCCCTTCCTCTCAGATGCTGTGGTAAGACGCGTTGTCCATAACCACCGTGCTACTAGCTGCCTAGACGGGCAAGAGTTGATCCACAAAGCATTTCATGAAAATACCGATAGTTGAGTTCATTTCTGATTGATTATCCCTGCCATCGTTATGCTCCGACGTAAAGATAAGATCGCATCCTAGTAGAAATCCTTTTTCTTTGCACCAAGCATGCAATATCATGAGACCCTAAAACCAAACTTTCAATGACATGCTGAATGGTCTTAGGTTGTCTTCACACTATATCCCAAAAGCTTATATTTGTGCCACTTTTTTACATGTTATGAATAACTCGGCTAAACACCACGTCATTTTCAGTGTATTCTACAACCTGTCCCCTTTGTTTATTGAGAGTTTCCTTTGCTGTGAAGGAGTGGGTGGAACCCATTGGTATGATAGGTAATGGTGAAAATCAATCCATGCTTCATCTAAGTATACTATTTTGCTGCCTTCTTCCCTCCGCGATCTTATTTTCCGCAAAAAAAGTTTATTCTTTGGTTAATGATATCGTGTCTCTCGGTTAATTCACGACTGTTTCCATCGACCTTTCTGTAGCAAAATCCTAAATTGTGTAATGTTTTCCATAGTTTAAAGTTCCCAGCAGATAAATCATTATTCTGTTTCAGGTTCTAGAGATATGTTTACATCAATATCTAGTTATCTTGATGAGGTATTTTCTGAAACCGTCCAATGCTAGTAAATCCCTTTTCATCTGCTTCACTTTGGGTGTCTTAGGCTCACGTTTTGCATTTCTATTTTTTACACAAGACTATTGCAATGTTCCTGAGATTCTAAAAGCATGACATGTTCTGTCAGGCACTTTATCCCCGCTATAGAATTACACAAGACTATTGCAATGTTCCTGAGATTCTAAAAGCATGACATGTTCTGTCAGGCACTTTATCCCCGCTATAGAATTACACAAGACTATTGCAATGTTCCTGAGATTCTAAAAGCATGACATGTTCTGTCAGGCACTTTATCCCCGCTATAGAATTACACAAGACTATTGCAATGTTCCTGAGATTCTAAAAGCATGACATGTTCTGTCAGGCACTTTATCCCCGCTATAGAATTACACAAGACTATTGCAATGTTCCTGAGATTCTAAAAGCATGACATGTTCTGTCAGGCACTTTATCCCCGCTATAGAATTACACAAGACTATTGCAATGTTCCTGAGATTCTAAAAGCATGACATGTTCTGTCAGGCACTTTATCCCCGCTATAGAATTACACAAGACTATTGCAATGTTCCTGAGATTCTAAAAGCATGACATGTTCTGTCAGGCACTTTATCCCCGCTATAGAATATCACAAGACTATTGCAATGTTCCTGAGATTCTAAAAGCATGACATGTTCTGTCAGGCACTTTATCCCCGCTATAGAATATCACAAGACTATTGCAATGTTCCTGAGATTCTAAAAGCATGACATGTTCTGTCAGGCACTTTATCCCCGCTATAGAATTACACAAGACTATTGCAATGTTCCTGAGATTCTAAAAGCATGACATGTTCTGTCAGGCACTTTATCCCCGCTATAGAATTACACAAGACTATTGCAATGTTCCTGAGATTCTAAAAGCATGACATGTTCTGTCAGGCACTTTATCCCCGCTATAGAACATCACAATGTAAGATGATATCAACACCTTCATCAGTCCGTTTATGGAAAATCCAGTAAACGTGACCAAAAGAAACAGGAAGAAAGTTTTGTCAAGGCTGTTCAAGTGACTAGAATCCATAATGAGAGTTCTGATGGCCAAAGTTCATCAAGAATTTCTGCACTTGAAGAAGCCATGGCAAAACTACAGAAAAGTTTTGATGCTATGTCATCAAAGATGACACAGCAGCAGCAACAGCAAAAGAAACAGGGTGGACAGCCATCCTCATATAGGTGTCCAGGTACTTCAAGGGGAGCCTGTTATAGGTGTGGGGAGGTAGGACATTTTCGTCGAGACTGTCCAAACAACCAGCGTAGACAGGAATCAGGCCAACAAAATTTAAACGGCAGGGGGCCAGGGCGCAAGGCCGACCCTCGACCCAAAAACAACTAGGCCTCGAAGGTATAATTCCTATTCCGGCTAGGGAATCTCGCGAGAGTACAAATCGTTCGCCCTTGCCAATAAAATCTGTTCGTGACAGCCATCGCACCATAAAGGAAGTGGAATCAACCTCAAAAACTAAAGATCAAAACAAAAATAGGTCGAACAGAGCCACTGGTGATGATGTGCAGGGTTACGAGTCAAAGACTACAGATCCTGTACATGGTTTACCTGGGGTGGTTGGTTCGACCACAAATTCAGCAATTTCACGGTCATGCGGTCAAAAAGAAAATAAATCAACCAAACAAACAGCTGACACACTACGGGGTCCCGAGTCAAAGACTATAGATCCTGTAGTGGGTTTATAGTGCAGATTATATTTTCCTTTTGGTCCTTTGAGATCATGGAATATATTCTGAGAAGTCAGAAATGATCATACGTTTAGATTCATTTTCTAAACAAATTTGAAATATTTTGGTATTTTTCGACTTATATCAGTCTTTGAGACGACTGCCATGTTAAACCTGCAAATTTACTGTTTTTTTCCTCTGGCTCCTTGTGCCAGATTTAAAGGGTCACTGATGAGGCTTGAATAGCCGAAACCGCGGTATGGCCCAACTTCTTACTTATGAATGTTTTCTTTGCTCTTAAAGGATCTAAACTTTTATCATTATTTACCTAGTGTGGTTGATTCAATTAAAAGCCCTGTGCAAAAGATAATGTTCAGAGTGCAGGGTTATAGGTCAAAGGCCAGTGACTCTTCACAATTTATGACCGGTGTGACTGAATCAATTGCGCAGACTGAGACGGGTTTACCTGGGGTGATTAAGCCAACTGCAAAGATCTCGACAGGTTTACCTAGTGTGAAAGACTTGATTCCAGTTCCTTTACAGCCATAAACACGCGCTACCAATAAACAGGCTGCAACCAATTTGCAACCCGCGACAAGTTTATCTGGTGCAAGCCAGTCACAGCAACAGGAAAATGTGACCGTATGCCAATTACAGTCTGTGTCCCAATTTAGTTTGGAAATTCAGATTGGGGATAAACCGGTGAAGGCTATCGTAGATTCAGCTGCGCAAGTGACAATAATCTCGGATAAGCTGTATCGAACCTTAAAAACCACCGAAGAAGTTGAGAGATGTAAAGCTTTCAACAGCAGGTCGTCAACTTTCAATGCAAGGTTTTGTAGCAGGACCGGTTAGACTGAAAATTGGTGAACAATGGCACAGCGAAGAGATCCATGTGGCACCTATTCAACAAGATATGCTTCTTGGATTTGACATACTGGTGCATCGAGGCAAGTCAGTGCTCGACATGGCTCAATGTACATTGTTGTTTGATGGTCAGATGCTTAGCCTGAATGTGGACAGTCACCATGGGACACCTGAAGTTGCCAGGGTAACAGTTGCAAAGAGACGATTTATTCCACCCAATTCTGTAGTTCAGCTGAAGTGCAGTATAGACGTTGAGATGCCAGACTATGTTATTGAGCCCACAGAGAGTGTTAAAGTTTTTGGTGCCAAGAGTGGTAAGGGCTGAGGGAACAGAACCAATTGTATGCGTCGTCAATCCGTCTAATAGGTATCGACTACTGAAAAAAGGGAATCAGATTGCTAGGGCATATCCGATACATAAAATTATTTCTACGGACTCCCATGTGAATCCATCTAAATAATAACAGTTCAGGATACCAGACCTGTCACCGTCTACAGTCCAGATCTGACTTCAAGTCTGATTCCAGACCAGGAATCATACCGGATCCCAGACATGGAATCAGACAGGATCCCAGACATGGAATCAGACAGGATCCCAGACGTGTAATCAGACAGGATCCCAGACATGGAATCAGACAAGAACTCAGACGTGAAATCAGACAGGGAATCAGACCGGATCCCAGACTTGGAATCAAACCAGATCCCAGCCCAAGAATCAGACAGAGATTCAGACCAACACCAGACGGTTCCAGAACATTTAAGACAGATGTATGAGGAATCAAAAGAGCATCTCTCTACGCAACAGCAACCTCAGTTGATTCATTTGCTGAATGATTTCCAGTATGTTTTTGCTAAGACCGAATTCGATCTTGGACATTTCACACATATCCAACACAGCATTGATACGGGGGAGGCAAAGCCTGTAAAACAGCGGATGAGACGCACCCCAGCTTGCTTTGCTGGTGAAGTGGAGGCACATTTAAAGAAGATGTTGCAAGCAGGTGTCATTCAAGAATCAACTTCAGAATGGGCTTCGGCACCTGTACTTATTAGAAACCGGGACGGTTCAATCAGATGGTGTATAGATTATCGGGGGTTGAATAATGTAACTGTCAAAGACGTGTTTCCCTTACCATTAGTCGACGATTGTTTAGACACCCTGGCTGGTAATATTTGGTTTTCTAAACTAGATGCTAATTCGGCGTATTTGAAGGTGGAGATTAAAGAAGAAGACCGCAAGAAAACCGCATTTATTACAAAGTAAGGGCTTTTAGAGCACATTAAAATGGGTTATGGTCTTTGTAACGCGCCGGCAACGTATGCTCGCGTAATGAACCTTGTATTAAGAGGGCTCACCTGGAAAACAGTATAAGCATTTTCAGATGACATACTTGTCCTAGGTTCAAGCTTTGAAAATCACTTGCAAAATCTGTCTGAAGTGCTTACTAGGGTGCGCGAGTATGGTCTAAAATTGAAGCCGAAAAAAAATGCCTTCTCTTCAAAAAAAGAAGTAGAATTTCTGGGTCACATAATTAGCAGTAATAAGCTAGCTATGTCTACTCAGAATACACAAGTCATACGGGATTGGCCCAAACCTACATGCTCAAAAGATGTAGAGAGGTTCTTGGGTCTGGCTAATTATCATACGGATTTTGTCAAAGACTTCTCTAAATTAGCTGAGCCGTTGTACAGGGTGATTGGGAAAAAGAAATTTTTGTGGGAACAAGAACAAGAAACAGCATTGAGTATTTAAGGTAACACTATCTGAACCACCTGTGCTTGCACTACCAAACCACAAAGATGACTTTATCCTGGATACCGACTCATCTGATTTAGCCATAGGAGCAGAACTTATTCAACTCCAAAATGGGGAAGAAAAATGTGGCCTATGGCAGTTTTGCCCTGACTCATGAACAGAGAAAATACTCTACTACCCGTAAGCAGCTGCTAGCAGTGGTACGGTTTACTAGACAATACAGGTACTATCTACTGGGTAGGCCCTTTACGGTGCGCATTCCAGTCTAACTTGGCTATTGCGTTTTAAAGACCCACAAGCGCAGCTAGCCAGGTGGATAGAAGAACTATCACAATACAATATGATTCTTAAAAATCGAGCTGGCCGTTACCATGGAAATGCAGATTCGATGTCTAGAATACTGGTAGCTAGAGAGCATTGTAATGCGTTTATTCCGGGGGTAAAACCCTCTGATCTGCCTTGTGGGGGTGTGAGTACTGCACGAGGGCCGATAAAAACTGGGGTTCCTTTTCCAGGGAGGTAGATGATTCAGTAACAATGGCTTCTCCGGCGTTGCAGATCATAGGTACCGATGATCAACGCACGAAGGAGGATGTAATTGGGGAATGTTCAATTGGTACGGATGAAAATGTTCAGGGAAATCCTGGGGAATGTGGCATAAGTACAATCGAATTGGAACAGGGGGCACTCCTGGGGCACGGGGTCGTACCAGAAAAAGTTCAGGGAAAACCTGGGGTATTGAAAAACAAGTAGAAATGAATCGGGTAACTCCTGATGGGTGGATTAAAGATACCATGGGGAATGAACAGATTAATTCTGGGGATTGCAGTGAATGTCAAACTGGGTGTAATCTGGAAATTTTAAGGCACTATGAAAGGGGTATCTTAGAAAATGATCAGGTAGAACCTGGGGTATGTTTGGTAGCTGTGAGAGTCAGGGTAAATTAGTCCACATAGATATAGTCACGTTAGATGGGACGGCAGACATCATGACCCAAGTAATCAGCCTTGGAGTAACTGAGGAACCATCATGCTGGGGCTTCTCTTTGAAAGATTTAAGAGAGGCGCAGGCTAAAATGAAGATCTGCAAATCATACTTAACTGGGTGAAAAATGCTATTAAACTTGAGGAGGGAGTTCTGTTCCTGGCAAGCCCTGCGGCAAAGTCATACTGGCTTGACAAGGAACACTTTCTCCTGATTGGCGAGGTCTTGAATAAAACTCAAAATGAATCTGACGAGAAGGACCTAGTCATGCCAAAAAGTATGAGAAATGAAGCCATCCAGTTAAGCCATGACTTGCCATCTTCAGGACATCAGGGAGTGGCCAGAACCAAGGCTAGAATGAAAGAAAAATTCTATTGGTATGGTATGGGCAAAGAGATTGCAAATTATGTCGCGACCTGTGAGATTTGCAATCGTAATAAAAAGCGCGATAAATATGGGAAAACCCCGATGAAAGAATATCAAGCTGGGGCACCCATTGAGAGAGAGTCCATATAGACTTCCTGGGGCCATTGCCAAAAGCTCCCAGAGAAAATGAGAATTACTTATGATGGTTGACCAGTTTACTAAATGGGTAGAATGCATACCTCTTCCATCACAAACTGCAGAAGTAACAGCCAAAGCAGCTGTTGGCCATTTTTTATTTTAGGTTTGGGTACCCATTCCATTTGTTTTCAGACCAAGGCCGCAATTTTGAGTCAAAAGTCTTTGCCGACTTATGCAAAGCCCTTCAGATCCATAAGTCCCGGACTACGACCTATAGAGCATCTGCTAACGGCCAAGCCGAAAGGTACAACGGTTACCGCACTCTGATGGATGCTGTTCCTTGCTTTATTGGCAAATCGCAAAATCAATGGGATCTTCATTTACAACAGATTGCAGGAGCCCTTAGGTTATCTGTCAACCGAAGCACGGGCTACACTGCCAATAAGATGATGTTGGGGAGGGAAGTAAATCTACCAGCACATCTGATGTTCCCACAAGCACAAGCATCCCCTAGAGGTTCCCACAAGCACAAGCATCCCCTAGAGATGAAGATACAGATGGTTATATTGCTCGACTAACTAATAAAATCCAGAAAGCTCACGAGACAGCCAGTTCATCGCTTAAAACGTCCCTTCTTCGAATGAAGAGGGATTATGACATCCGTGTACTTCAGAGATCTTACGAAGAGGGGGATCTGGTATACTTGCTGGATACTGCCAGTATAAAGGGCAAATGTAAGAAGCTTTGTCCTCCATGGAAAGGTCCGGCAGTTATCATCTGTAAAATTTCAGGATCTCTCTTCAGAGTGAAGTTGAAAAATGCCATATTTGTTGTCAACCATGACAGATTAATGCCATGCAAAGACAGACAGGTACCAAAATGGGTGAAGCACTGGCGTGAAAACCCAGATTCAAGATCTCCAGATCAAGGCCATGATAATAATGACCTCTACTGCTTATGTCGGAAGCCTTGGCAAGGACGTTTTATGATCCAGTGTGACTACTGTGATGAATGGTACCATGGTTCCTGCGTGGACGTGACAGCAGCCGATGCATTAGAGATAGATAAGTACAAATGTGATTTATGTAAGGCAAAGCCTTAATAATGTTCATTTGTCCTCAAAATGCTTTCTCCTTTGTGTCGTTTCAGACAAAATGGCAGAATACATCTGTAAGAGGGACTAATTGGACGAAGTAGAAGAATCTACTAGGAAGGGCAGATTGATTAACTGTGGGGATCTGGTCCGGCAGCTACTATTCTGTAGAAGGGCCAATCCGCAGATGAAAGTGGATGCGCTATATGGCCAAGCCAGAATAGCTAAAGAAACGGGGAGAAAAGAGTGGCTGAAGTGTGTGGCAAGGATGCCTTGGATTTTCAGTTCGTCAGCGGGGATTGGCTTTCCAGGAATTTGTTTTCTTTCGGCAGGGAGACGCGGAGGAATCCAGTTTGTCAGATGCCGACGGGGAGAAGTAGGGATTTCCGCCTTCTTACCAACCCCAACTTGGAAAGGAGAGAGGAGGATGCAGCAACTTCTTCTACTGCCCCTATCCCTTCGACATCTGCCACACCAGTGGAGGACGATTTTCCACCATTGACTGTTTCTGTAGCTGCAGCTAGCGTTCCCATTGCTGCTACGGCTGCCGTTCCCATGTCAGCGACATCTGTCTGTTTAGCAGAGGAAGATCTCCTACCTCTGAATGTTTCTTTGGATGCCTCCGTCCCAAGTGAGGAGGAGAGAGCTCTTTTGTCGGAAGGAGACCCAGACCAGCAATCTGCGGAGCCAATCAAGAGTCACGAGTTTATGGAGACGCAGTCCTCAAACATAGATGGGAGCCCATTCACAGATTACCTGTGCCCTCAGAGAGATTTGGTCAAAGAGTTTGAGCCTGTTGTGAGACCTATGGGCCAGTAGTATGTCCCTGTCCGCCGGTCGCCTGTAACGTACCAAGCAAGTGAACAGAGTCGTCCAGTCGCCAGCCGGAAACCTTATTTCCAAGAAAGCCTGGAGTTCCGACGCTCATCTTACAGGGGATCTACTACGGTGACATGGAAACGCCGACCAGACACTTCAAGCCCTAGGGGACGTCAAGATCGACACCAGGACTCCGACAAGCGAAGACGCCTTGACACTTATCATCCCATGAGCCGTGCGGAAACTATGGAAGAACCATGCCAGCCAGTGATCAGGTCTGATGGGAAGTCAAAGACTTCTCCTCACAAGGACCTGAGTATTACAATTTTCCGGTCAGCTGAGGAAGACAAGCCACAATCACAGTCCGAACACAAGAATCAGAAGCAAAGAAGGGCAGCAGCCAAGAGGTTGAAGAAGAGAGAACAACAACCACCGTGCCCTGTGTCCGGATGTGATGTCCCAAACTGATATCCGAAACGTCACGCCTTTGACTGTCATGTTCCAAATCTTTTCGATGAAGACTTGGACGTTGAAGACGTTACATGTCGGAGATTGGCGGCACTGATGCTTGCAGCTGTCTGGTTACTTGGTATGAGGGCTACTGTCTTTGAGCTCATGAGATATGCGGATAGTATGCGTCTACTGTCAGGAGATGCTAACAGAGAGGTTACTGCTAGCCAGACCACAGCAATGAGGGCCCTTTGTAAAGAGAT
The DNA here is from genome assembly GCA_963989385.1 of Ctena decussata. NCBI lineage: Eukaryota > Metazoa > Mollusca > Bivalvia > Lucinida > Lucinidae > Ctena > Ctena decussata. Next base: position 57,042,330 of record OZ022513.1, read on the forward strand.
GTGTATCGAGCCACCAGAGGTGTTTACACTCTATCCATTAAACTCGCCGGAATCTCTTTTCCATTGGAAGGCCATGCTCCTGAATTCAGACTTGGGGTCGAATACTTTCAAAAGTATTCGAATACAAATACAAATACTTTGCAATTTAAGAATACAGAATACAAATAAAAATACTTTTTTATGAATGTATTCAAATAAAAAATACAAATACTTAGTAAATGTATTCGAATACTTTTGAATACTTTTCAATAAAAATGGAAATTTCATTAACCAATAGTTTATGCTGAACTTTCATATCTCTAGTAGTCCTGAGACTTTACAATATAAAGGTAATTTTGATTACAAGATTCTTTCTTTTGACTTGTCCTAGATATCTTCATATCTATTTTAGGAACCTTATATTTCTATGGTACAACTTGATATCTTGCAACAGAAAACACAATGAATTAAACCTTTATCTGCTGAATCTAAATATATCCCACCTTGCAACAGTATAGATCCTGACCAGATGGCTTTTTCAGAAGCCAGTTGATCTGGATCTGCACTACTAGTCATTTTGATTCTAAATATATAGCAATAAACTGCATCAAATTCAAAATAATCATGTAATTTTAATTTATTCAGCAGGTTAAGGGTTAAAGGCAGTGTCTGGACAGGGTTTTCTTAAATTGTATGAGATTGGGCATTTGTTGTGATTTTCATCTCTATTTCAAATTATTTTTGGCTGAAATTAAGATGGGATCATAATTGTGTATTGTAATTTTTGAGAAACAAGTGTCAAAAAATTGTACAGGTATGGCATGGCTTAGTTGTCAGTTCTGTGCCTTGTCCCTATTAATACTGTCCTGGGGCAATCTACTGAAAGATGACATATAGGTATTGTATTTGTTAACTTGGATGTTTAACCTAATGATGCCTAGTGCCATAAAAGAGATCTTGACTAACAGTGTTAACCAAGATCGGACACTGTAGAGTGCAGCATATGATCAGGGTTTTCAATTATGGTTCAAAAACTTTTTTTTTTACAGAAAGTTATGAAAATAAAATCAGAGTTGGATGTAGTCTGTACTGGTCCTGATACCACTGATCCACAATGCCTACACTTAACTTCTACAGTTCCTGTAGCATTTGGTGGCATCTCAAAATGTTCAAACACTTTAGCAGGCAATTTAAAGCATTTTTCGTGAAATTTCCTAATATAAGACTTTAAGATAGCACAAATATCTCTGAACAAAGAACTAATGAAGAACAACTGAAGTATACTGTATATATGTCCTTCTGCTTTTCACACCTCCTATACAACTAATTATAATGAAAACACTTTAAACAGTGGTAAACATATAATAATTAAATGCTTGTCATTTTGATCGAATACTTTTCTATAGCATCAAAGCAATCAATTAATAAAATTAATATTCTTTGGTCTCTTTTATGTACTGTATTTACCTTTGAGGTGTGGTCTTCAAAGTTCCTACACTAGCATTCTTGGACTTTAGTCACATCAATCCCATAATTTATCCTTAATGTTTCCTTAAAAATGGCAAAAGTATTCATAATGTATTCATAAAAGTATTCATGAGTACATGAAATTTGTAATGTATTCAAAAACAAATACAAATACTTTTATTCTAAGGAATCCACAGATACAGAATACTTTATAAATACTCAGAAAATGTATTCGAATAGTATTCGAATAAGAATACAGAATAAGATTACTCCATGTCTGCTCCTGATAGTCGCCCAGTTAGAACCTCGTCATAGGGAGAGTTTGTTCAGCCAGTTCCAGTACTTTCCGTTGGATGTGGCAGCCCAGCCAGAAGTGAGGGAAGTGACTGAGCAGCCTCAGTCTATATTCCCAGAAGCATACGATAGTCATTTTTACCACGATCGGAGCAGGGATCATCATAACCTCAGCAAGATGGCTTCTTTACAGCAACTTTGTGCCAAAGTTACTCCTAACGAGAGAGCACGAGTCAGACTTGTTGGGGCAGTTACCAACTATTGTGATCCAGACACGTATCCAACCCGGGAGGAAGTGGCTGCCTTATACGGACGGGGAATCAAGGTCTGCATTGGGATGCATCCGAACCCAAGAAAGGTGGGATCTATTACTGAAGGTTATCTGTCTGAGATGAAGAAGCTTTTTCAGCTACCAGTGATCTCAGGTCTTGGGGTGGTCGGATTAGACCGTACTGCGCCTATCTCGAAGTGGAATTCTCAGCTTCAAGTTTTGAATAAAGTCTTGGAATTTCTCCAGGATCGCCATGTCTTAGTTCTGCACTGTCGAGGAGTGGAGAAAAAGGATCCATCTGAGGTGTACAGCACAGTGTTGATGTACCTCAAGGGCCAAGTCCGGAGGGATCAAGCTATCCACGTACACTGTTTTACAGGAAGTAAGGATATAGTAAAATCCTGGTTGGAAGAGTTCCCTAGAACATTATTCGAGTTTACTCGGATAGTGCAGAAGTTCACCAGGGACCAACTGTAGGGACTTCGAGCAGTAGACGATGAACGTTTACTCCTGGAGACAGATGCACCATATTTCGGCTTTCGCTCACTTAAGCATACAGCTCCCTACACAATTGGTATGACAGCAGAAGTGGTTGCAAAAGCAAGGAATTCATCAACAATGCATCTTCTCTTGGTGTCTACAGCCAATGCAACACATCTCTACAATGGCGGGTTGATCAATCCTATTTAGTCACAACTTGAAGGACCAAGCTGTTTCCATGTAGCTTTCTACACGTCTAATGCTAGATCATAGATCAGGATCCTAGAATTCAGATCAGGCTGTTTACAGATAGCTTTTCTGCACGTCTGTTGCCGGATCACAGATAAAGGTCCAAGAAGCCAGATCAGGCTGTTTACAGATAGCTTTTCTGCACGTCTGATGCCAGATCACAGATAAAGATCCAAGAGCCCAGATCAGACTGCTTACAGATAGTTTTTCTACACGTCTGGTTCCAGATCAAAACTTCAGATCTATTTCGATCAAGTTATCTAGTGATTTCACGTGATGATCAAGTTATCTAGTGATTTCACGTGATTGATAGCCACAAGTGAAACAAATCCAAGGCATTCCGAGCTAACACACTCTTCTTCGTCCTCTTTACCCCCACTGTCAGCCATGGTACAACTGATAGCTTTTTCTATGTATCCAGAAGTCACACCCACAGTCAGCTAAGATACAACTGATAGCTTCTTCTGCACGTCAGATGTATCCAGAAGTCACACCCCACAGTCAGCTAAGATACAACTGATAGCTTCTTCTGCACGTCAGATGTATCCAGAAGTCACACCCTACAGTCAGCTACGATACAACTGATAGCTTCTTCTGCACGTCAGATGTATCAGGATCGTCAGTCAACTACGATACAACTGATAGCTTCTTCTGCACGTCAGATGTATCAGGAATCGTCAATCAACTACGATACAACTGATAGCTTCTTCTGCACGTCAGCTGTATCAGGAATCGTCAGTCAACTGCGGTACAATTGATCGCTTCTTCTGCACGTCAGATGTATCACGAACAGTTACGACACACTACAGAGATCGACAAAACATCTGGGAGCTTTATTACATACCAGGTGTTCTACAGACCCAGAGAAACGTCCAAGTAGTCGTCAACTCTTTCTTCATAAAATGGGGAGGAGTGTAGTGGTGCCCCATGTCCGACGGATTGTCCATTGCGGTCAGTTACTGGTCGATTTGGTTCACCTTATAGATGGCGCTAAATTCGCATCACGTGACTGTAGAAGCGCCCTCTCACTACCTTGACGCCTCTGCGGGAAGACTCACATTCTCTGGAGCTCCAGACGAGACGATCTACCAACTGGCCAAGACAAGCTTTGCGGCTTTGGTATAGACAGTTTCTAACAGCAAGAAGTAATTGGTGAGTTTTATCTTTAATACCCCTACCCCCAGTTTAGGGCCAGGTGATTTATTTTTCTAGCACTCTAAGGGTTAATTATACCATAGTGTGGTGACCTTTCAATGTCTGACTCAATGTCCACGAGCCGAAAAAAAGTTAGTGTCAAACAGTGAAAGGTCACCATCATCGGATATAATCTATAACACATCAAAGAAAAATATACACGGTATATCTGTTTTTACTTATAAGACCTATCGTAATAAACATTATCATTTTCTATATTTCCCTTATTAGTTTTAATAGTGGTAGTAGTCCTTTTTGTTGAAAGTCTTTCATGAATATTTTAAAAACAAAACAAAAGGGCCGCTGGATGAGGCAATAATCATGCAAGGTCAAGCCGAGGTCTGAATTCCTTTCGCCCTTAGTATATTGATGATAAAATACCATTGCTCATGCAAGGTCAAACTGATCAGTACTTATCTACAACAAAACTCCAGAGGGTGGTCGGGGCTATAAAAGACGAAATCTCATTATTTGTCGGCTATTGTTACTGTAAAAAAATGCATTAAATTTTGCGGTTACTACATTTCGGCGTTGTTGACGTAAAAGACAAGATATAAGTGTGCCAATATTTGATTTTCATTCCATTTACATACGCACAGCATAATAGAGGTTCAGATAATAAATAGTATCCCTAGCAGGCACATGACGTTAAAATGACGTCGTACTGACGTCGATGCGACGTAATGACGTCGTATCGACGTCAGTGCGACATCATCTCGACGTCATGTGCCCGCTGGGTGTGCTGAGTATTTGATATATTTCATTAAACTATACGTTATGGTATCCCATTAGAATCGATGAGGCGACTCTAATAGAAGTCATAATGTAAAGTTTATAGAAAAGTAAGAAAACTTATAGAGCTTTAACAAATTTTAAATCGAATTCTTTATTGTCTGGAGCCATGGTATATCATAAATGACAAAATTAATCTGCGCCAGTATGTCATTCAATTTTGAGACCGCAGCTATTAGTGTTTTACAGTTCTATTTGACTTTTGTGCATTAATGTCTACACCCATGGGCGAAGACTATCATAGTTATTTCTTTTGACATGGGAAGTATAGCCATTAGTTACCCACAATGCAGCTTGGCCTTAATGCAACTGTTTGCATATGTGGCGTGAGCGCTGTTCGAATAGATGTCGTGAGCGGCCATAAGCTGTTCGCAAATATGTCGTGAGCACTATTCGCATAGATGTCGTAATGAAATACCGCACATGTGGTACCACAGGGTAGCAGAATGTATCACAAGGTAAACATGACTTGTGATTTTACGGCCTTTTAAACTGCATTTCAACCATGGAATGGTATGATATCTACCACTCGCACCCGTGCTTGAAATCCACCAATGAAGATTTTAGGTCGGCTTTTAAGATGTAACCAAAGGTTTTATTTTAGATTTTTGTGGTTGCAATGGTTTATTTGATAAGCATCAACTATAAATGGTTGCTAAGCGTAAATCAAGCTTTTGGAAAGTTTCTGACTGGTTAAAAACACATTTTGGATTACATAACACCCTAATGACTGATATTGGAAAATGCAGATTTGAGACAAGGAATCAGCAGGGCTGCTAAAGAACCTCTTCTTCCATACAGGTAGAGATTACGATGAAGATATTTTATACCACTCATAGCCACTTAGGTAAGAGAGTCCTTTGAAGTAAGGGTATGTTTGCTGGAGGTAATAATGAGGGCCACCCTTCTCATATAGGCTGAAAAATGAGTCTTTTAAGTCTATATCAATGTTACTCCTTCGTGCTCCGAAATAATATTCTAGTTGTCTGCAGGGGGCGGCGGAGGTGGTGCCCAGTTCGGACTTGGATCTGCACTCGCTGAAACACCAGACGGTACAACGCGTATAGACAATCGTTTTTCATACTGCAATGAATGTCTTCGTATTATGGGTATTAAAAGATCCGTAGCTTTTGGTACAACGTCTCTTGTCTCTGAAGGATCCACAGAAACAGGACTGTTCGGATTGTCTGTCATTGCATTCTGTGTATCTACTGGTTTAATATCCTTTCTGTCTGACGAAGTCAAAGAGTAACTGATCTGTGTTTCAGGCAGACAAGCTCGTACTTCCGGCTTAATGTTTTTATTGTCTGATAAAGTCGAAGACTGTTCAGCCATATCGTCTCAGTACCTAAAAGGAAGTAAAAACTTGAATGAGGTGACGCCATCTCTTTCTATAACGGCAACATATTCCAGTGTTGTTGTTTTTTTTTTTTTTTTTTTTTTTTTTCCTTGTTGCTTTTTGGTCGATAGCGCCATGGCAATGTGTGACTGCATGGGTAATTAGCGCACGGTTACCTACTGTGTTTCAGAAGTTTACAACCTCTTCTTTTCTACCTTTTTCTACCTTTTTACATTCCTCTGACACTTCTGAACCGAAGGACTTTTTAATCTTGTTGTTGACTTCAACCAAACAAAATATGTTGTCATTATATTCACTACATATTTGCGCATACTTCATTTTGTTGAGTATAATATATTTAATGTTTAGACTTGTTTTGCGTTCGGTGTCACTAGGTAAAGTTGTGCTTGTGATGGTGGCCTTTCCTGGGTATCTTAATTTATAATTGAGCCGCGACACGAGAAAACCAACAATGTGCTTGTGCGCCCAGTGCAGACTCAGACCAGCCTGGCCATCCACCCAGTTTGATCAGACTCTTCGTTACGTGCCTAAAGGGTAGCTAAGGGCCTATGCTACCTCCATGCGGACAGCGAAGACTCTGATCAGACTGGGCGGATGATCTGAGTCTGCGCTGGGCGCACAACCACTTCGTTGGTTTTCTCGTGTCGCGGCTCATTTCAGCTTACTCTTACTTTTACAGTCAACGGTCTCGTGATATTTAAAATTCTGAACGTAAATAGATATGATGGGCAAACAAAACAGTCCTGGAATGACCTCACTTTCTCAGATAATTCAAAAATTATCAATAATCTGATATTGAAATAAGCGTAATTTGTTTAACATTGTTTATGACGTAATTTCCCTTCATTTGCAGTTACTTCGGGATGGGATGGGATGGGGATTGGGATTGGGATTGGGATTGGGATGGGATGGGATGGGATGGATAGATAGATAGATAGATAGATAGATAGATAGATAGATAGATAGATAGATAGATAGATAGATAGATAGATAGAGATAGATAGATAGATAGATAGATAGATAGATAGATAGATAGATAGATAGATAGATAGTGTAATCACCTACAATGAGTTTGACTTTTCAAATCGGCTGATGTTCTCATCGGCAGTTTCTAAAACGCAGAAATTTGGATTTATGCTGCCCAGTTCACAATAATCATCTCTTTTCTTACTGACTGATTTCGTCTGTCAAGCCAGTCTGTAATTGTTTTCAACTTAACTCTACTTCCTCTTATAATGTTTAAACATATTTTATTTCAAAGTTTTTAAATACATATATACATTGTCACAATGCAAATAAAAGGATTGGAACGAAAATCCCCTCTCCTTAACTACAGTCAGTGGCCAAAAGAATTTAATCACTTGTTGAAATTTCATTCGCTTATATGCATTTTAAGCTCATCTGAGCCGAAAGGTCCGTGCCAGCGTCGTCTGTCCATCCGTCCTTCCACAATTTCAAACGCCTTCTACTCTAAAATCACTTGGCCGAGTGTGACCAAATTTCATATAGAGCCACCGGGGCTTGCGTGAATGAAATGTTGTTAAAATGGTCCGGGTCACATGACCAACGTGGCCGTCAACACTTGCATAGAAGAAAACGTACAGAGAACTAGCTTGTTCCTCTCATCAGGGTATTATTGTAAGATTGTTTCAAAAGTACAGTCTCGCGGACCATCCGACCCCCGGCCTTTGAAATAGGAATCAGAAGTTGTATTGAAACGATATGCATCTTCGAGAAACGCTTGAAAACAATTTTCGGGCTACATCGATCATGATCACGTATTGGTGAAGAAGCTTATTTTAGCACAGCATTTATACCAGATGGATTTTTTTTTAAATCTGGTCTGACTGAAAGGTCTAGCTAAATTTCGGATCCGTGTAAATGATAACTTGAAATTGAATTAAGAAGTATGCGAAACCAATCGAGTTTTAAAGTACGATACTTGTGTTGATTGCCAGACCCGTGTGAAAAGGAATAGGTCTTCAAACTTGCTTTGTTTATTTTCATTTATTTTGAAGAGAACTACCCATTTATTTATGAAAATAGTGAACACCTTAATCAGACGCTGAAGCCGAGTTTTGCAGCGTCTGATCATGATCTGCACTGTTTGCGTATGTACTATCTATGGGACGCTAGCCGTTAATGGGTTAAGTGGCACTGATGAAGTTTAAAATATTTCATATTCGGTATCCTTTGTGAGCATCTCATTTCAAATGACTGCTTTTGTAAAGGTCATTTTAGATAAGAAATACATCCAGTCCAACACAGAAAAACTGTGCGCAAATATTGCAACCATTAACTGATATGTCTGATAGCAACCAGCCAACGAGATGCTGGCCGACAAAGTCGCCTAACTACAAGTTGGTTGCTTTACGATAAGGCGTGTTTTATAATAAAACTTACCCACAGATCTAGAACCATAATCATTAATGCTCACTTTTACTGCCATCCGGATTATCCGGTAGCGTTTGCTCGGAAAATAAAATAAATTCCGGATCTGCCTTTACATCAGTGAATCCTTGGCAACGCGTGACTGCCTTCTAAAACTCTGCTACTGATAGCGGTCATTGAATTGTAGTATAATTTTGGAAACCAATAATAAAGAATGCTTTGATACGAGACAAAGAAAAATCATCGTCAATCCCTGAACTCGACCCAAAATCAAATATGGCTAATAAGTCACACAGGGAAGGCATTAGAAAAGTTTGAATTGCAACTGCACATATATTTGTATGCTGACGTCTATCGAGAGTTGTCTCATCTTGTCTGATTGCATTTGCAGACGTCTCTGAAAGCTTGAATTAAACTAGTCACGAAACTGTTACAAAAGCTGTTGATGTATAACAAATCCCATAATCACATCTGGTAAACGCGCAATTCAATTCCTAGTGGAGTTATTTCAAAACTTCTGGCAGTGGCAAAAAATGGCCTACCAATTTCGGTGTGGCCACTTTCAGGAATTTTAAAACAACTTCACCAGTTTTTTTACTTCAAAGCAAATAGTGTGCACAAATATGCTACTAATGCATGGGAATCGAACAACACTGCAACAGCTTCGCTTTCTTTTTGCAGAAGCTGACTTAAAATTACCGTGTGGAAATGGAATTGCATGGATAAAGATTAACAATTTTGACTTAGGGGCCCAAACTGCCAAAAATCAAAATTTAACATCAGGGGTATGGGCATTTTCTCCAAAATTTCAGGTGCCCAGCCCAAAATTTAGGGGCTGTAGGCTACTGGGCCCCTGTTAGTCTTTATCCCTGAATTGCACGTTAGTGTAAACATATTTTATTTCAATTTTATACAAGTTATGTAGGCCTACAAGTTACAATTGGTATAGCAAAAGGATCTGAACGGAAGCCAAAGGCTTATTTAGTTTATCTCCTGAATTGCACGTTTTCCAGGCTGAAAAAATCATAAAGTTACACGAAGGCTCTAATCAATCTGATGCATGTTCATACGACAATAAAAAGGTAGATAGGTGTAAGCAAACAGTGCAGACCCAAATCAGACTGCTCCTAAGGAGAAGTCGAATCAAGGTCGACATTGTTTGCCATTCCACCTGCACCTGCATTTTGGGGCACAAAATTGCATTGTAAAATCCAAACTGCATTTTAAAAACAATAACGGTAGATATTTCAAGAGTCTTTTTATTTATGTTTATTTATGTACTTTTTTAGTCATTTATTCATTATTATAAGCTCACTTTTATAATAATTTGAAGTTTGGCTGTTGGTGCAGGCCATAAGTATCATTTTCTCAGCTCCTTTACTTCCAATACAATGGATTCAAATTTATTTATCCAAACAATCAACCATCCAAATTAATATAATTATCAGTCTATCTGGAAATTTTTGCAAACTTTGATTTTCATGAATAACAATTCAGATGACTGGATACGCTTTTAGGGGAACAAATTCATGCCAGGAAGAAATTTATCTCCCATTTGATTTGGGCGTCTCATATTGAAAACACTCTCCCTCAAAGAGAAAATTCTTTCTTAGAATTGAGGTCCTTTGCTTTCGAACGGCTTAATCATGCATGGAATCAAACAACAACTGACTATAATAGCTCTTCCTCTTTGTAAAAATATGTAAAACAAATATGGAAGTGTACTCATACAATTAAAGGAAATCTGCACCTGATGGTCGTGATTCCAATTATGGTTCCTGGCCTTGACAAGGATTATAACCATTTCGCAAAAGTTTCATTATCTTGAAAATTCACAAAATTTCACAAAATTAAGTCTGTACACAAGCCTTTAAAAGAGCACTAGCTCTTATCGACTTTGATATAGAGGCAGATTCGGCGCAAGTACTTGGGTAAACCCGTGCAATAGTCAGGTATTCCCCGTGCTATCTGAAGATATGTGTGAACATATCTTCGAACTGCCCGAGGAATACCTGGCTATTGCTAAGGTTTACCCATGTAATTCTGCCGAACGCGCCTATAGTAATCAGGCCAAAGTTCACTTCTCAAAGAACCATTCCATATTGGATTTAAACCCATAATCCAGTTCCGTTCCCCCAGAGACGTAAATGTTCTGACCAGTTGAATAGGTGGCCTCGGCTGCTAGGTATAGACACGCTCTTGCCACTTCTACTGGCTTACAGAGGCGACCAATATACTGCAACAGAAGAATGCAACATACCACTGAATTCATTATTTGAGATAAAAACTATACTAATAATATACTAGTCTATAAATATAGCTTTCCCAAACTGCGTCTTTTCACTGAGTCTAAGCAAGATATTTTATTTACAAACTAGTTTTTACCTATATATGTGCCTAAATTTTTATTTAGCTTCAGCGTAAATGATAATACAAGCCTAAATGACTATGGCATGTATTTTCTAAATTGTATTGATATATGGGCGCAAACCAGTAATTTAATATGAAATTTAATTATAACTAGCAAATTGTGTCTGTAAGACACTAATGATGCCCCCCGTGCAGCGCCTGTCACAGGATGTGTACATCCCTAAAGCACCTTTTAAGCACAAACACCATCTACAAGAAATCCAACAAAAGCTTCATACAAACTCCATACCCTCTTGTGCAGCAAAAATGCAGCCTAATAAAAAAAACTAAGTCTGAAAGGCCATAATTCTGTCAAAATTAGTATTTTTTTTAATAAAAAAAACCAACATACACATCTGCAGTATGTCTACAACAAGTATACAATGTCTGAAAAAACAGCCACTGAAAATTGTGGGAGTCGATTACACAAAGTACTTACCATACAATGCAAACATATGCCTAAAATGACCAAGTCTAAAAGGCCGCAAATTCTGTCAAAATTAATTCTAGCTCCATCAAAAATCCACATGCACATCTTCAATATGTCCACAACATGTATGCAAAGTTTGAAAAAAGATCCATTGAAAACTGTGGGAAAAATCTACATGCACATCTTCAATAAGTCCACAACATGTATGCAAAGTTTGAAAAAGATCCATTGAAAACTGTGGGAGGAGTTGATTACACAAACTCTTTACCCTAAAGTGTAACGAATGGACGGACAGACGGACGGTCAGACAGGAGCAAATCTTAATGCCCCCTGACTATCGTCACGGGGGGGGGGGCATACAAATATAAACTATATTTACATATGAAACAAGATAAGAATTACGAGTCCGAATTTACATACGAGACTAAATTAAAATTACATATGACCCAAACTGTACATGTTACATATGAGACTAAACTAAAATCACATATGAGCCCGAACTACATTTACATATGAGACTAAATTAAAAGTACATACGAGCCCGAACCGTATATACGTATGAGAGACGTTCTCAGTTAAGCTGGGCCATTCGGGGACAAAAGTGGCTATATATACAACCATGCCAGAATTCAAGAAAAAATCACGACCATAATGCTCATTATATCTGCTTCAAAGCTTTAAAATATTTTCAGATAATAGTTTTAGATTATGGAATGCCAACCATGTTTAGAGACATACCCTAACAATTAGAAAAGGCGTATTTCATGACGTTATTTATAAACGTTGAAGGACGATGTCGCATACGATTTCTTTTACATGTGTAACATTTCACATTTACTAATCTACTGACATTTGATTATTTCGGCTGGTTTCAGTTTAAATCGTTTTTCTTTGCTTTTTTTGGAAGAAAGGGGTTTTCTATGAAGCGCTGCTTAATCAAATGACGTCAACGCTTTAAAAACGTGGCTTTAGTGACGTTGTGACGTAGGTTACGTGTGACGTAGGTTACAGTACACACTTTTTAACGTTTTTATACCATTTAATGTTTCAATACATGAAATCTAAGCATACAATCTAGTAGCTGTTACTAGGCAGGATTTTGCACATGAGTTTCAGGGCGATTGCTTTCCTCAGTTTTAAGAAAAATCCGTGACGTAAGGTTACATTCTTACAGAAAAATGCTGGGGTAATGTATTTTGAGATCGAGTAAAATATACAAAAAGGAGCAAATTTGCACAAATGATATAAAATGTTGAGGAACACATATTTCTTCGTGTGATCTTGTAAGTTTTATGATGCCGGGCCATTTTAGTTAATACATGTATCATGAATTTACCGCTGTGACGTAGGTTACATAAAATTTGCGACATTAGTTCCCAGTCTCATTTTGTAGTAAAAACTACCCTTTAGATATTGTTTACGCGGAAAAATATGTAAGAAATCACCTGAATTTAATAATGGAACTCGATTTTATGCAGTGATTTATCGTTTTTAGCCGTGCGGCGTTCATATCTATGCAACGGCAATATTGCGACATTTAAAAACGTCGCCTTTTAACCAGGGTATCATTATTCGAACCAGTGTTAAAACTGTCTAACAAAACGCATGTATGTCTTAGTACTTTTATCTACTGCTTTAGACAGAGGGCTATTTGTCAGAGGGTAAACAGGACCGTTATTTTTTAATTCAAAGAAAGGTAATACGAAGGACAAAATAAATAGCTAATGGCCCAGCTTAACTGAGAACGTCTCATGAGACTTAATCAAAATTATATATGGTCCCGAATTGTGTTATCATGAGATTCAAATATAAATTATATACGAACCGTATCAGCAGCACAATGCAAAATGTATATTCTTAAACTGTAGCCTGCACGAATGCAGTATGCGGAAAGCAAAAGGTATTTAGCAACAGTTTTAGACTAAGATTTTACGAAATTTATATTCCGCATGATATTTCTAGCTTTGTTGCATATGTGTGCAGGTCTGCAGGATGATCCAGATATTCGCATTTTATCATATAGTGCCTACAGACAGGCAGCTACGACTTACCTGCGAATGTTTTGCATAGAATTCCTTGAACTTTGTAGGATTTACGGTCTTGTCAAACCCTGACTTGAACATCTCAGTATCGGTGCCGCTTGGTGATACACTGAAAAGTATTTGGTGACGTATGGGTACACCTTTATGATTTTCCATTTTTTGCAAAGTGGAACAAGTTTCGTGATTTCCTGTTTACTTCTCTGGAGGACCAGGGGCCGTATTTATAAAACAACTTAAGTCGTTGCTATGCTGTTGCTAAGGGGGAATTTCTATTAAGGAGATTCCCTACAACTATGTAATTTGCTCTGGAGGAACAGTCTTAGATTCCCTACAACTATGTAATTTGCTCTGGAGGAACAGTCTTGTCAGACTGTTCCTCCAGAGCAAATTTCATAGTTGTGGGGAATCTCCTTCATACAAATTTAGCCATAGCAACAGCATAGCAACGACTTAAGTCGTTTTGTAAATATGGCCCCAAGCTCTTCCAAAAAAGGGTCAACTCTTAAAGGAAAGAATTTCCTCCTGCAGGAGCAAATCTATCACTATCCTCTGATAGTGTAATAATACGCTTAGACCTGCGGCATAGGTGCAGGCATCAACAGAATGCAGTAGCTTTTTTCGGTCAGTCAGAGCTCTAGATAAGAGGGGGTATTTGATGATAATTGAGGGATAATTTTCTTTATTTCTCATTGAAACCATATGTTGTGACCCCTCATCTGAACCGTCTCATCGAGACGGTCCAGATGAGGGGTCACAACATATGTTTTTATGCAGAATTGACAAAAATTATCCCTAATTATCACCAAATACTCCCTCTTATCTAGGGCTCTGAGTATCTAACTTTCTTCCACAAATCTCGCTCATTACAGCAACAGTGCTATGAAGTCGCATGCTCCATTGTAACTACTGTAACATGAAGGCTGTTGGGTCCTACATGTGAATTGGTGAACTATAACAATGATATCTGACATACAGTCAACTCTCAATATCTCAAACACTGGTATCTCAAGGTATAATTTTATGTCTATTTCTATTTACATTTCAACTCCTTTTATTCTCAAACTACTAATGTCTAAAAGTAAATTTTCTGGGACCACCAGAAAATTTAATTTGAGAGATCAGTAGTTTGGGATGAACTTCGACTTTGAGATATCTAGAAATTGCCTGTATATGTCTGTAAAGTATATTAGCACAAAATTCAGTTTTGTAACAGATGTTTTGATCTGGCTATTTTCAGGTCTGTGACAACTTCGCCAGCACGTTGAATTTAAAGCAAATATGAAAATAAAACATGTTTGTTATGCATATGAGTCAAACAGCATTATTATATTTTGGCTATGTTTTTTTTTCTCAAAGGCCGATTTAACTTGAACTACAATTACATATATAACTACTAAAATAAGAGAGAACAATGACCCATAAAGGTTCCAGTGAGACTTTGCACAGCAAATGTAAATAATGACGTACGAGTATATTAAAGTGAAAAGATAGCCCCGTGTTTTTTCTTCCTTTTCAAATGGCGGCAACTTTTGTTACTTTCCGTTTATTTTCCCGGACCACAAAATCTTTCCCAATGAGGTCTGAATGGGTTAAAAATTGGCCAAAATTAAAAAGAATTCCAAAAAAGAAAATTGCAGAGTTACTTTCCCTTAAATGTGTGCCCATTCACCTGATTAGGGCACTAGTAGTTTATATAAAGCTTTGGACTACAAATGAAAAGCTAAATTATGATCTACCATATTAATCTTATTAAACGCCCTAGTAGCGTTGCATTTTACGAAAGAGGTGGGGCGTTAATTAGAGCCTAATGTGTAGAAATCAGCTACTGTCAAAATACCTCTTATAAACATATTAAGGAGAATGGTATACTTTCAGAAGAAGCATCTCTTCTAATTTTTTTATCACTTCTCAGTAGAGGTCAACTCTTAAAGAGAAAAATTTGCTCCTACACGAGCAATTTTTTCCTTTAAGAGTAGAACCCTTAAAGAGAAGAATTTGCCCCGTTATGAGCAAATTCTTTCCTTTAAGAGTAGAACTCGTTTCAAAGAGCTATGTCATCTAGAGAAGCAAACAGTAATTCATGCAAGTTAATAATCATGATGTTATTTTCGGAAAAGATGCGGTGTTTATTTGAGCAGGGGAGTTTATAAGGATTAATACGGTAATCTGGCTTCTAGGCCAACGAATAATGATAGTTACCAATTTACCCTTACGCCGTTCTTTGCTTCGTCTATCGCTAGATTCCTAGTCATACCTATCAAACCCGTCTGAAAATAAAACATGGAGCGGGAGCTGAAAGGAGGAAAGAGTGTGGAATCATCTTATTTATAGCCGACACGACAAACCAATAAAATGGCATGTGCGCCCAGCGAGAACTCAGAAAAGCCTGGACATCCGCCCAGTCTGACCAGACTCTTCACTGTCCGCATGGAGCTAGAGCCTTAGCTACCCTTTAATCGCACAGCGGAGACTCTGATCAAACTAGGCGGATGTCCAGGCTTATCTGAGTCTTCGCTGGGCGCACATGCCACTTTGTTGGTTTTGTCGAGTCCCGGTTCATTTCTCTTGTCACTTGTTTTATACCACTATATGCAGTCACGTTGTTTTCTGATGCCTCTGTTCATGCGATGGTGTCTGAAAATTTAGGATAAGTAGACAATACAATATTCAAAACGTTATTCAGAATACGTTATAAGTTGATTTTTTTATCATTCTTTATATAAATCATAATTTCTCTGTATTTTTTTCCTTCTGATTTCTTTTTTACGTTTAAGAAACTAAGAAATAATCGAAACGGCTGGAGTAAGAGTGTATTACTGTCTGCGGTACTAGTGATGGAATTAACCTACAGGTAGCCACCAACCGATATAGAGTACCATGTGCTAAGGTATAAATAACAAAAAAACGACTGCATGTGAAGGGGTGTAAAGAGTCTGGTAGAAGCTTTTGGTAGATCTTTCGAGAGTTAGTGTAATTGTACGCGGTCAAGTTCGGGGAAATTTGTGCTATGTAAAGAAACTTTATCAAATGAGTTTCTGGTTGCAATAAATGTTTAATATGGTGTTACCCTTTGTACCAGCATATGGCAAGGCTTGTTATTGCCTGTGTCGTGCTTACGTGCTGGACATGTTGATAATATTGCCTTTCGCCGCCCTTAGATGTTTAATTGCAAACTAAAAAAATAAGAAGATTCCAGGGCCCGTATTCATAAAGCTACTTAAGTCGTTGCTATGCTGTTGCTAAGGCTAAATTTCTTTGAAGGAGATTCCCTACAACTATGAAATTTGCTCTGGAGGAACAAAGACTGTTCCTCCAGACCAAATTTCATAGTTGTAGGGAATCTCCTTTATAGATATTTAGCCTTAGCAACCGCATAGCAACCACTTAAGTCGTTTTATGAATACGGCCCCAGGTCCTACCCTCACAGTCTTTGTCACCAGCACATGACTCACTGTTGAAAACACGTAGCTTTGTATGCTTGTGAGTTCGGTATCGTAACAGGGGCGTAACTAGGGGCAATTTCATAATACGCACAATCATGTTTTATTCTCTACTTCTTGAAGGGAAAGCTAGTATTTCAGCCACTTTGGTAATTGGTATTGAAATCTTGTCTAATTTATAAAGTTTCAGCATGAAAATATGCAGGTGCGTTTTGAAATTTTGTCAATTTTGACAAAATTTCAATACGCACCTGCGTATTTGCCGTATAGGTAGCTACGCCCTGGGTATCGTAACGTAAATACCCTTACGAAAAGTAAGTCTGGAGAACACACTGGCATGTTACTGACAACACTATGGCAACACACTGGTCTTAGAAGTTGACTTCTTGCAACAGAATGACATTAATATGGTTTCCTAATGGCAAGAAAAAATATGCTGCTGGCAATAGTAGAACAATATTGCTAGTGCAAAACCATCTTCTATGAATCAGCTGGTAATACAATGAATTCACACTGACACTGGAAAATAATAGCACAACAAGTTTCTGGTAACAGTAGGGTTTTATTGTCAGTGCATTGCCCTTATCTGGCATGGTCATCATTATGACATCACATCCTGTTTATAGCATTGGATGATCAAAGTTGACCAATAGAATATCTTGTTACTCCAGAGGCCACCAATAGAAAATCCTGTTAATATTTTTCCTTTCCCTGTGAAAGTATCAGAGAGACCAGCAAGAAATTTGAGTGAAGGTTATTTTGAAGCATCAGATTTATCAGTTAAGCAGAGGAGATGCAAAATAATATGCTACAAGATTAGAATTTTAGCCTTTTAGGACTGGAAGAAAAGCATTGGCTCTCTTTAAAGGCAAGGCATTCTGTTCCATTTTAGATTTTAGCTAGAGAATGTTGGAAACATTTGCGAATGATGTTTAGTATATTTTTCTACAACAGGTTTCTTATACAAATAGCACTTTTCTGTCCAAGACTAGGAGAGGGGAGGTTTGTTCTGTTGAATTTTGGCCTGTTTAATAGTCACTTGGGAGGAGACCATCTATCTGAAGAGGGTTATGAAGGCTGTAGAATGTAGTATAATTCCAGGTTTGAGACTGATAATAACTGATAAGAATCTTGGAAGAGTCTGCTTTCAGACTGACATTTAAAGGTATTATTACTGACAAGAACCTAAGCAGAGGCTGACTTCTGATTGATACAAATAAAAAAGCACGTGTATTGCTGGGTTGCTGTAAGTTATTTACCATGTATTGCCAGATCATCATACTGTCAAATGTTGCCAGATCATTTGTAGCTTATTGCCATTTTACAAACTGGCTTTTAACTGCCAATATGCTAGAAAGTCCGAATTCCCACCTACTGTCATACTCTTACCAATGTCCTGTCAGATTTATTTTCCTTGCCAGATATTGCCATTCTGTTGGCAGATTTATTGTCAGATTCTGTTAGAAGCTATTAATTCTCTTGTAACACATTTAGAATACTAAAGAGCCTCTAGCTTCACAAATATGTGGTTATATTATTGAAACACTGAAGATGGCAATACACTAATATCTGACTGGTAACAGTCTGACTTTAGCAGACACGACAGCCTGAAAAGTGAAATTTCACTAAGACACTGTACTGGTGCTAAACTGAAAAACACCGAACGCTAATCTGAAACCATTTTAAGCCAGTGTGTTGTCAGGTAGACCAACAGAATGGTAACCTTGTGAATTTACACTAATATTTATATGACAATAATAAGACTTGACTATGGCAGCAGACTGACAATTTGTAGATTTTTCATAAGGGTACATGTAACTAAATTTCCAAAGCTTCTAAAAATTACAATAAAAATGAATATGAGATGCACCGAATATAGCTACGAACAGAAAATCCTTCTGATTGAACACCAGGTGCCGTTTCACTGAACATCTTAAAATTGTGTGTGTGTGTGTGTGTGTGTGTGTGTGTGTGTGTGTGTGTGTGTGTGTGTGTTTTCTTTTTTTTTTTTTTCTTTTTTAGTTCCATACTCTTTGAACGTACGAAAATCTTACTCCTAAGATGTTTATTGAAACAATGGCGTAGCTACCTATACGGCAAATACGCAAGTGCGTACTGAAATTTTGTCAAAATTGACAAAATTTCAAAATGCACCTGCATATTTGCATGCTGAAATTTTATAAATTAGACAAGATTTCAATACCAATTACCAAAGTGGCTGAAATACTAGCTTTCCTGTCAAGAAATAGAGCATAAAACATGGTTGTGCGTATCATGAAATTTCCCCTAGTTACGCCCCTGTTGAAACCCCTTAATTTCTTAGATTTTGCAAACACTTCTATTTTCGTCTTACAATGAAATGCGACTCTCTACAGCTCTCTACTACATTGTCAATGTTTCATGGTTTCTGTTTGATGGCAAAAGATAGTCCTTCTGTGAGAACATAATAGCAAAAAGGTTTCATAAGTGTTCCGAATAGATGTGTGTCCGAAACGGCGTACTTAAATCAGTTTGTCATGTGCCGATTGACGTATGTTCAGTAACCATGACCACTTGAAATGAGTCGCGACATGACAAAACCAACAAAGTGGCATTGTGCGCCCAGCGAAGACTCAGGTCAGCCTGGGCATCTGCCCAGTCTGATCAGACTCTTTGCTTGCACTTTAAAGGTAGCTAAGGCCAGTCTAAGCTAGCTTCATGCGGACAGCGAAGACACTTATCAGACTTGGCGGATGCCCAGGCTGAGCTGAGTCTTCGCTGGGCACACATGCCACATCGTTGGTTTTGTCGTGTCGCGTCTTAAATGGCTTACCTTTGTGCAGACATACGGCATGGCTTGGTTCTGCCCATGAACACCCGACATACTAGTTATGTTGATGATATTTCCTTTCGCCTCTCTTAGATATTTAATTGAAAACTAGAAAAGACAGGAATGTTTAACTTTATTCCACTTTAACTATTCTTTTTCTTTTCTGTCCTCGTAACAATGTTCCTCACGTGGCTCAAGGGAACAAATGCATACTAGTAACTTGTAGATGCGTTCCCTTGTGCCTCTTGGGGAACATAATAACATGTAAAATTTGGCGATTTTACTACAAACTACCAAGGCATCGAATTACGGCCTTCTGCGTATACAAGCCAGGTGAAAGTAATGGTTTTCCCTATACTTTTCACTGCTCAAAAAAGTGTGTGTGTGTGTGTGTGTGTGTGTGTGTGTGTGTGTGTGTGTGTGTGTGATTATCGGAATAACGCCCCCGCTGTGAAAACGCATTCTTCCTCTTTTTCCGAAAATGATATTATACCGACTTGCCAGAATTGCAAAATCCCTGGCATAAAAACTTCAGCTTTAGTTAATACATGTATATGTACGCGTATGTCTACGAGATATTTTATCCCATTGTAAGCAATTGTAGTATGACAAAGTACAGCTATATTTCTCATATGGTTAAATTGCTTAGTTTGTTCATTGAAACCATCTTGGCAACTGGCTGATATTATACTCTTCAATGTCTCAATAAAGCACGCGCCCTTTCGTAAAATGCATCGCCAACTTGGCGTTGACTGGGATTAATACGGTACCTTTGATACTAAAAACGCTCCTAAAACATTCACATCGAGAATTTGACGAAAGTCTTCTAAGGATAACTCATCTAAAGTCATGGCAGGTAAAACTGAAAGAATTCAATAGAATCATTCAATCAACAGCAAAACAGATAATTACAATAATACGATCTTGAACAATTCGGTGAATACTTGCTTCCATAGAAAGTAATGTCGAATCAAGAACTGTTTCCTTGCATAAATTAAGCTATTACGCGGTCCGTAAACGCGCGATTCTAGTCTCTCTTTCCTGCAAATATTTAGGCAATATAAATATTGTTTTTTTTTTATGCTTTGAAGGAAAGAACCAGCAGAGTTATCACAAAACTCCCTACAACACCCAAACTTTTTCAAAGCGGTCTTTCATTTTTTAGTGACTGTCCATTCAGATTCATAGACATGAGCCGGGCCGCGTGGTGCAGTCGGTAGCGCGTCTCAGTTGCTCAAGAGCCAGAGGTCCCGGTCCGGCCACTTACTTTTGTTTCCCCTTCCGCTGATTCAAGAAGGCCACGTGGCGAAAGTAAGTGCACTTCGTACTGGTTAACCGCTTAGGAGTTCTAAGTCTGCCCAGGAATAGTGTGATTAGGTTAACTGACTGTCCCGTCATGACCATAGCTGTTTACCGTGGCCGTAAAACAATAACACAACAAACTTTGAACAACAACACTCGTAGACATGATGGGTTTACATGTATAATGCTTACAACTCGCAAGCACCTAATCACACATCGGACGGACAGATGCACGGACGGACGGTGCGATTTTAATATGCCATCCGAAGACCCTTCGGGGGCATAATAAAACAGAGCGTTCGATTGCAAATTGTCTCCAATTTGCAATCGAAAACGTTGTTTCTAACGGTTTTTGGTCCATGATAAACGATTGTTAAGAGCGTTTTCGATTGCCGCCTATCCGGTGTGTTATTTCGGATTCGTCAGTGTATCTTTGGTTTACAAGTTCGGACTTACGCTTTTGTTACTCCTACCGCTTCTACTCTCTCTCTCTCTCTCTCTCTCTCTCTCTCTCTCTCTCTCTCTCTCTCTCTCTCTCTCTCTCTGATTCGTCAGTGTATCTTTGGTTTACAAGTTCGGACTTACGCTTTTGTTACTCCTACCGCTTCTACTCTCTCTCTCTCTCTCTCTCTCTCTCTCTCTCTCTCTCTCTCTCTCTCTCTCTCTCTCTCTCTCTCTCTCTCTCTCTCTCTCTCTCTCTCTCTCTCTCTCTCTCTCTCTCTCTCTCTCTCTCTCTCTCTCTCTCTCTCTCTCTCTCTCTCTCTCTCTCTCTCTCTCTCTCTCTCTCTCTAAAGAAAAACTTACATTTGGCAGCATTGTTAATAACACAGTCTATCTTCCCAAATTTGTCAACAGTGGTATGAATCATTTGCTGAAAACAAACAAAATATAATAATTTGATGCATGGCTTATTGAATATGCGTGCTTTGAATGCAGTTTAGTTTAAACATATTTTATTGTCTTCTTGATAAACATACAAATGGGTTGGACCACAAGTTCTAACAACATTAATTACGGTCCGCCCCAATAACGTGTACTTACAATACTGCTAAGTAGACAACGACATCATAAGGCATAGAAAAAACTGTACATTTAAACAACAAATATAGTAAAGTAAAGAATGAGTAATGAGAAAGATAGTCAGAATATGGAAGAATAAGTGAATAATACTTGCTTAAATAATCAAAATCTAAATATAATAATCATCATATACCTTGGGCTGAAAAAGGATCCCGTCAGCGCCACGCATGGCACAGGCCACGCTAGCCAGCTCAAGAGCAATCCTTCATACGGTCCCTGGTAGTCCGATAATCGGACTGACATGGACCGCTAAAGGACCGCAACCAAGACAAAAGACCGCACTGACCCACCGTGATCGGCGATGACAGGACCCCTCCACAGCCGAATGCACAGGATGATAAAGCAATGTGTTATTTAACAGAGTAAAATGTAGAATAGAAAGATTTTAGTTTAGTTTAGTTGCTGCTGCATCCGACTCCCAATTCACGACCGCGCAAATCTGTTGGTAGACAAAGGCTGTTGCTTTATACCTGAAAGAAAAAAAAAATAAAGTTATGAACATAAAATAGCTATTAAAAAGTAAACTGTGTGTTAACAAAAAACTGACTATTGTTAATTATAATACAATTACCTTCTTTCCCGTACCACAGAGTCACAAACACAAAAGGCAAAGAGCACACCAAGTGATCCACATCTTAAATCACAAAATGTGGCCTAGGCCTTCCCCTGTCCCCGGCTCAATGTCACGAAGAAGAAAATAATTGTCGGTTCTTATAACTAGATTTTATAATAATTATTCAAAACGTCTGGTTGATTTTATGTATTGATGCACAGCGAGAAACAGCTCTAAATTTTCCGTTTCCCCTAGTCTATCTGAACCGTATAAAAGCATATTCAAATTAAGTGGATGGAACGGTCTAGTTGAATGAAACAGAACTAGACGTTGTTCAACATATCTCTGACACTTGAAAAAGTAATGCTCTGCATCTTCTACACCATCTCCACAGTCACAAATTGAATTAAGTTTAAGATGGTTTATAAATAGATCATGATTCAAATTGCTACACTTATTCCTTAATCTAGCATGATATACAGAAGAACGTCTATCGCCTTGATTATAATATTTCGGCACTTTCATTGTTGTAAAGTAAGACTGTTTTAAAGTTCTTTTAAAAGCTTCCAACGATTGTAAATTTCGCACAGTTAAAGGCAGAGTATTCCAAAATTCTATCGTAGACGGTATAAAAGATTTAGAAAATAATTCAGTTCTTCTTCTTACTATACTAACATCATTTGCATTTCTTAAGTTGTAGTTTGTTCTCTCCGCCACTAAAGGCGGCAACAGACTGTATAAATATTCAATATTGAATGCAGTTCGACAATAACCCAGTAATCGGACATTCTAACTCTTATCGATGCGCAGTTCCATTAAAGATCAAGTTAGACAAAATCTAACAGCGGTATTTGACTCATATGTTGCTTTTGTTTTGGTTGTTGTGCTGTTGTTGCTTTACGTCCACGGTAAACGGCTGTGGTCATGTCAGGATGGTCAATTAAGCTAACCAGACTATTTCTGGGCAGGCTTTGAACTCCTTAAGCGGTAAACCAGTATTAAGTGCACAGAACCTTCGACAGTTACTGACAACTGCCCTTCTTGGATCAGTGGAAAGGGAAGAATCAATCTCCACGAAAGTGGACTCATATGGTATGTGAAGTATAGGGTAAAGTCGGGTAAATTCGGACAGCGGGTAAATTCGGATAGTGACATTGTTTCCTTTATATCTCAGTTGTTTGGAATTAAAACCAGATTAAGTGGTCAAACAGTGAAAATCCTGAAATCATCTGGATTTTCACTGTTTGCAATGGTATGTCCGAATTTACCCGACTCGACCCTATTTGTATTGTTTTTTTTTTGCTTCAAAGTCAAAGAACTGATGGTGCTATCAAAATTATCCTAAAAGTGGCCAAACCGAAACAGAGGAAATAAACTCCAGATTAAAGCAATATGCTTTCGTTCAGGTCTGTTCTTAATAATGAATGAATAATTATTATTGAAAGAGTTGTGTGAATTCTCCATCAGTTTATCTTAAATAATGCTGGCACCTTTACACACACAATTGTGGAAACGGTTATATCTGTTTGGTGAAATAGATATACTATTTGGTGAAATAGATATAACCGCACAGTTGTCAGTAAGGCAAAATTTATAAATTTAAAGTGTGTTGACCAAACTAATTCAGTACAGAGAACAGACTTGCCAGTTTGGCATTTTAGGACAATTACGGTAATTAGCTTAGGTGCCCCAATTCTAAGAATTGTTACGGCATTTCATATTCTAATGCACTTACGAATTTAACGCTACGCCTGATTGGATAAAGTCAAAAATTTGCGACAGTATACATGGTATATTCTGTGATATACAATCAGTGGCCAAAAGTATTTCATCAAATTCCGATTCCCCCATTGATTTACATGCATTTTTTCAGTGCGCAAGAAAATTTACTACGCTGCTTCGTTTTTTCATGCAGTTTAAAATGAAAATATACTGATAGAAAGCGAGATTACAGGAGCTATTTACACTAATTTTCCAGTATTGTTCCTCGTCTGACATAAAAGTTGTAGCTCTCTGAAACCTAGTGGTGTTATTAATTCGATTAAATTTTGGCGACGTCG
Organism: Ctena decussata; assembly: GCA_963989385.1. Taxonomy (NCBI): domain Eukaryota; kingdom Metazoa; phylum Mollusca; class Bivalvia; order Lucinida; family Lucinidae; genus Ctena; species Ctena decussata. Next base: position 57,066,932 of record OZ022513.1, read on the forward strand.
CCATTAACGTTAATGTTGAAACGTTTGTTTTTTTGTTTTTTTTTCAAAAATTTTAGTCATGTTTAACAAAAATACATTTCTATAATAATTACATTTTATCGTGTTTAATAAATCATATTTCGATGTAGATTTTATTTTGCTTCCTAATGTTTTCGTTATGAAACTTATATGTAAATGATTTACATATAAGTTTCATAACGAAAACATTAGTTTCCAACCCACAGTAAATTAAAAAGTAAGCTTGGAAATACATGCAAGTCAATGGGAATTCGGAATTTGATGAAATATGTATGGCCGCTGACTGTACTATCGGAAATCCGACGTCATTATAAAACGTCTTTTCTCATTGACTGACGTCTGGTTTTACATTGCTGAAAGCGCTTGCTTACTTTGAGTGTAATGGCAGTGCACTTTGAAAGATGATAACGTGAAAAAAGGCATTAGAATAGGGATAAAATGTATTGAACGTTGTCATTTGGGTGGTAATTCGTCGTTTTTATGGTCGTAAATTGCTTCTAAGGCTCCGTTGAGGCGTCGCCATAAAACAAAATTTCCGACCATAAAACCCACGATTTATCTCCCCAAATGACTTCAATACAGTTATCCCCTAATTCCATAGAGTATGTACCTGAACTTGGTCCTGTTTAGAGACGTCACATTTCACGAACAAAGTTCTGCCAGGAAGGCCACTGGTGTTTAGAGATTTTTCCAGTTCTTTACCAACATCCTCTGCAGCGAAAAAGGGGCAAAATATATGACTTGTACGAAATGTCGAAATCTACCATTTGTTTAGGACAGTGAGTAATTGTCGATGAAAAGGTGAATAATTCTGTTGTTTGCGCAAAGAGCAAATACTATGTTAGAATTACATGAAATATGCCTTCAGCACCATAACAAATTAAGTCGCTCTAACCACTCGACCACGGCGCCCGGTCTCACCTCAACCACGGCCCTTCACTTTATATGTTTCTTCTTCTTCTTCTCATAGGGCTATTCGATTAGCACATAATTTAGAGCGCAAAGAGCAAATACTATGTTAGAATTACATGAAATATGCCTTCAGCACCATAACCAATTAAGTCGCTCTAACCACTCGACCACGGCGCCCGGTCTCACCTCAACCACGGCCCTTCACTTTATATGTTTCTTCTTCTTCTTCTCATAGGGCTATTCGATAAGCACATATTTTAGAGCGTAAAGTTGTCATTACAATTCCATCTTTTCACTACAAACTCGTCACTGTAACTGACCTCGGTTGAAATGACCAGGTTTTAGATTATTAAACCTACTTTTCCTAATTATTTGGATCATTTTATGACCTAATCAAAAAAAACCTTCCCACACGCGAAACCATAGCAATTTTCTTCAATACAGCGAACAAAACTATAACACTTATATTTATCTGATTTTATCTCTTGTAATATAGTTTTTAAGTTTGTATCTTCATACTAGTATACTCTTTTACTTTTTTTTCTGGCGGGAAGTCTAGCTTGCCCAGCCCTTAGTTGTGCTAATTGGCAAGGCATCAACATCATGACAAAAATCAACAAAGTGGATGTGCATCCAGCGAAGACACAGATCAGCCTGGGCATCCGCCCAGTGTGAGCCGAGTCTTCGCTGTCCGCATGGAGCTTGCTTAGGCCTTTAGCTAACCTTTCAGCGCACAGCTAAGACTTTGATCAGACTGGGCGGATGCACAGGCTGATCTGAGTCTTTGCCGGCGCACATGCAACTTTGTAGGGTTTTTTAGCTCACCTGAGCCAGCGGCTCCGGGGGAGCTTATAGGATGGTAAGGCTCCGTTGTCCGTCGTCGTCCGTCCGTCCACAATTTCAAACGACTTCTCCTCTGAAACCGCTGGGCCAATTGTAACCAAATTTCATATATGGCCTCCAGAGGAAGGGGGAACGAATTGTTGTTCAAACCGTCCTGGTCACATGACCAACATGGCCGCCACACCCATATATGGTAAAAACCTAAAAAAATCTTCTTCTCCAGAACCAATAGGCCGATGGCCTTGAAACTTGGTATGTAGCATCGGGTACATGAGTACTACCAAGATTGTTCAAATTATGACCTTGGGATGACCTTGACCTTTTTTACGGCAAGGTCAAATTTGCTTCCTTGTGCTTTTATATGGGAAAATGCTAGAACATAAGATATCTTGAAAACTGTTGAAGATTTTGGGCTAAAAATCGATATCTACAGTCATCTAAATGAGTACATGAAGATTTATGAGTACAAGAGGTCAAGGTCATTCTTTGACCTTTGACCCAGAACTCTCATATTTTGACAATTTCAAGCAATCTTCTCAACAGCCACTGGGCCAATTGAAACCAAATTTCATATAGAGCCTCCAGGGGATGAGGGAATGAAAATTTGTACAAACGATTCAGGTCACATGACCAACATGGCCGCCAATGCCCATATATGGTAAAAACCTTGAAAAATCTTCTTCTCCAGAACCAATTGACCGATGCCCTTGAAACTCTGTATGTAGCATTGGGTACTCCAGTACTATCAAGATTGTTCAAATTATGACCTTGGGTTGACCTTGACCTTTTTTACGGCAAGGTCAAATATGGGAAAAATGCTAGAACTTAAGATATCAGGGAAAGTTTTGAAGATTAAGGTCTAAAAGTTGGTATATGCAGTCATCTTTAATGAGGACAATGAAGATTTGTGAGTACAAGAGGTCAAGGTCATTCTTTGACCTTTGACCCTGAGCTCCCATATTTTGACAATTTCAAACAATCTTCTCAAAAAACCACTCGGCCTATTGTAACCAAATTTCATATAGAGCCTCCAGGGGATGAGGGAATGAAAATTTGTTCAAACGGTTCAGGTCACATGACCAACATGGCCGCCATGCCCATATATGGTAAAAACCTAAAAAAATCTTCTTCTCCAGAACCAATTGACCGATGGCCTTGAAACTTGGTATGTAGCATTGGGTACTCCAGTACTATCAGGAGTGTTCAAAATGATGACCTTGGGATGACCTTGGCCATTTTACAGCAAGGTCAAATATGGGAAAATGCTAGAACATAAGATTTCATGGAAAGTTTTGAAGATTTAGGCCCTAAAAATTGGTAAATACAGTCATCTTAATGTGTACATCAAGATTCATGATTACAAGAGGTCAAGGTCGTTCTTTGACCTTTGACCCAGAATTCTCAGAATAGTTTGACAATTTCAAACTTCGCCTTAAAAGCCAATGCGGCAATTGTAACCAAATATTATATAGAGCCTTCAGGGGTCGAGGAAATGAAAATTTCTTCAAATGGTCTGGGTTGCATGACCAACATGGCCACCATGACCATATATGGTAAAAACCTTTCAAAATCTTTTACTCCAGAACCAATTGATCAGTGGCCTTGAAACTTGGTATGTAGCATTGGGTACTCCAGTACTATCAAGATTGTTCAAATTATGACCTTGGTTGACCTTGACCTTTTTAACAGCAAGGTCAAATAAGGGAAAATGCTAGAACATAAGATTTCATGGGAAGTTTTTGGCCTAAAAATTTGTATATACAGTCGTCTTAATGAGGTCATGAAGAATTATGAGTACAAGAGGTCAAGGTCATTCTTTGACCTTTGACCCAGATCTCTCATATTTTGACATTTTCAAACAGTTTCTCAAAAGGCAAAGGGCCAATTGTAATCACATTTCATATAGAGCCTCCAGGGGTTGATTGAACGAAAATTTGTTCAAACGGTCCAGGTCACATGACCAACATGGCCACCATACCCATTTATGGTATAAACCTTAAATATTTTTTCTTCTCCAGAACCAATACACCAATGGCCTTGAAACTTGGTAAGTAGCATGGAGTATTAGAGTACTACCAAGACTGTTCAAATGATGACCTCGGTTTTTGCTTAACTTTTTTTTGCGGCATGGTCAAATATGGGAAAATGCTAGAACATAAGATTTCATGGAAAGTTTTGCCTAAAAATGGTATATATGGTTGCCTTAATGAGTACATGAAGATTTATGAGTACAGTAGGTCATGGTCATTCTTTGACTTTTGACCCAAGACTCATATTTTGACAATTTCAAAACATAAGAAAAAGCCACTTTGCCAATTGTTCAGGTGAGCGATTCAGGGCCTCTTGGCCCTCTTGTTTTTTATCTTGTCGCGGGTCAAGTTTAAATGTACTTACCCAGAATATCCGCGATCACGACATTTGAGCCATGCTTTACTGAAAAGAGAGAATGAAAGAATTAGCGTTATTTTTTGAGCCGCAACGCGACAAAACCAACAATGTGGTAGTGCGCCCAGCAAAGACTCAGATCAGCCTGGGCATCCGCCCAGTCTGATCAGAGCCTTTTCTGTCCGCACGTTGGTAGCTTAGACCCTTAGCTACCCTTTGAGCACTTAACAAAGAGTCAGCTCAAACTGGTCGGATGCCGAGGCTTATCTGAGTCTGCGCTGGGCGCACAACCACATTGTTGGTTTTCTCGTGTCGCGGCTCATTTTATTAATCCATGCGTTTTCAAGTGTTTTACTGTGTATGTGTATACCTCCATGTTTTTTTATTTTTTTTTTTTTTTTTTTTTTTCATCAATTTTTACAAAGAGGAACAACTGTTGCGACATCCTTTTTCATATAGGACAAAGCCCTTTTCAAAATAGGATCTACTCTTGAAGAATTTTCCTTTAAGAGTTGAACCCCGGAGAGAAGAAGAAACATCAATGTCTTATCAATAAGTATTACGAGCTAGCTCAAATGACTGGCTCGGTCGACAGCACAGGTAGGGAAATCGGTATTACCACCGTAGAGTTTATACACATAATTAATGCAACCAATGATACAAACAAATGAAATATAAACAGAGAAAATATATTCCTACCAAAGAGCTCCACACATGCTCCTCCTATTCCACGTGAGCCTCCTGTTACTATGACGACCTTGTCTCGGTACCTCACTCCCTCATCGGCAGAGCTGGACGAAGCCATAGCTAGCTCAGCGGCCTTGAATGCTGCACTGAACACTAATCTAATGGCCCGAAAAACTCTCTTCTGACCTTAGACAGGTATTAGACCGAGACAGAGTCGAAGTTAATATTAGCTTTCCATCGGTCACTAGGTCGATGGTCGATGCATTGATAAATATAGCTAACACAAGTGCTCTCAGTATATTGTGATATTAAAACTTGAAGGTGCATACGCGTACGAGGGATGAACAATAGGTTCCCAGGAAAACAATAATAGTACTCTCTGGACATACAGCTTGAATCAATCATTACTGTATCGGCGTTGATTCAGTGTTGGATCAACGTGCCTGCTGAGTACTTACTCGTCTATTCTGTTACCATTATATTAGCTCTGTTACTTTCTTTGCTTTGCTACACTTTTGTCGGGGCCACTTTCTAGTCTCAGCACAGGTCCGGATCCAGACCACGACATAATGGTGGGGCTCTAGATAACTGGCGGGGCTGGGAGGTGCCGAGATGTATTTTGGATGGGAGACAGGCGGGGGAGTGGGGCTTGAAATTATATGACATAGGGTCAATTAAGGTAAACCCGGACAGAAGGAAAACCCGGACACTCACTGGTTTTCCACTAGTAAAGAGCTTAATTTACATGTTTTCAGTGATTTCTTTTTCTATCCAGTTTTCCCCTTTACTTCTCAACTAAATGTTTTTTATTGTTAGATTATATGAACACTTATTATTTTTCTACAGCCTCCGAATGTAGTCCTTTGCAAGTCTGTTTAAGTTTTCAGGTCAACAAATTCAAAATTAGCTTCAAGCGATGGTGAACCAGGCCCCTGCATAATTCATGCCAAACGTAAATGTTACGTTAAATTATATAAAGTTTTGTTTCTAGCTAATGCAGGTATAATACAAGTTTCATGATCTATGTTTATGTATTGAGTAAAATAAATATTGGTCAATATTTTATCAAAAATGTGACATGTCCGGGTTTACCTTCCGCCAAAATGCAGTGTAAGGTAAACCCGGACATCAACTATTTTGGGGCACTGTATGATTAAAAGAAATTAAATATAAAATGTTTTTAATGGTTTGAAATTAGAAATACAATACTTGTGCATTCTACTACGCAGTTATAATATGACACTTATGTTATACCACGATAATAATTTGTACAGTATAGTTTGTATGGTGACCCCTAGCAGACTGAGAGAACTTCCCACCCATAACTTTTTAAATGACGATTTAACATTAATAAATGAAAGTTATGTCTTATACTATATTAGTCCTACCATGAAATATGTTAACAATTACTAAATTTAGTGTATCTGCGTGCTAAAGATCTACATAGGCGATATATTTAACAAAGAATCAGCTGGCCGGGTTTACCTTCTCCATGTCCGGGTTTGCCTTACTCAACGGTATGGCTCTTTAAATGACTGTTTTATCGTAAAAACGCTAGTAACCAATCAAGAGTTGACAGAAAATAGCTCAGCTGAGATGCCTCTGGCCTTACGGAACACCGAAACAGTGTTTTAGGGTCAAATAAAGCACTGGCAATACGAATCGTGACGACCCTGCAAAAACTGTCCGGGTTTACCTTAATTGACCCTACTTAGGAATTAATTTGATGAGAATTTTCGACAATGTCTTTTTTACATTAAAATATATGCTGTGATATCTCATTAGAATCGCCTCGCCGAGGCGATTCTAATGAGATGTCACAACATATATTTCAATCTAACCAGGCTCAGGTGGCGGGGCTGAAGCCCCAAAACCCACCCCCTGGATCCGGGGCTGCAGCAGACATGCAGCTTGGAAACAGCGTTCAGCCAACGTGGTGTAAAAGCTGTGTGCCCGCTAGCAGTGCCTTTATAGTCACCCATTCAAATCCTTTTTATCTTATATCGTCACACATCACAAAATTGTTCTGATGAAATGTTTATTCACATGTTCTCCCCCGATCCGCGGGTGTCCTCATCTCATCCGGTATGCAACATTTAGTTGTGCTAATGTTGCAGACCTGATGGAAACATGACACTTGCGGAAAAATTCTTTAGTTGATCGTAAGATTGGTACTTTTACTACTGTCGTCTACTTGTATTCTCACAAATACTATATTAATCCCCATATGTCACCGTATGTTTTATATGATTTAATAGTGTAATAAAGTTATTGTCTGTCTGTCTGTACGAGAGATTATCAGTACGTTCCAAGGAAATTTATAATATACTTCTATGACGCTTGATTCATTTCAGCAAACCTTACACATAAAAAAAATCTTGATCATTGTGTTTATCAGATTATATAAAATCGTTTGCTTTTATATTCCCTTAGTTTGTTATAAACTTAAAGGTGGGCATGTACGAGGGTTGCCGATAGGGTTCCGGAAAAACAATAAGACACGTTTTTCCAGCCTGATTCATTTCCGTAAATCTTAGAAAAAATGTTCGTTAAGGTAGAAGAATCATAAATAAAAATATTGGTGGGGTACCAGCTAAATAACACAAACGGCTGGGTTTTCCAAAAGAAAACAAGAGGGCCATGAGGCCCTGAATCGCTAAACTGAGTAAAAATATCAATGGTCAAACTAGGATCATCAGTTGAACAAACCTGACTTTAAACTGTCAAAATATGAAAGACACTGGTTAAAGACAAATATTCCTGTTTACTGAGTGTCATAATTATATTACGCAACAGTCCAGTGACACTGCTATTTCATCAAAGGAAATATTCTTTCTCACATAGGTAATGATATAAAAGGGTCATAAAACCAATAAAGATTGGGGATGTGTTCTATTTGTCTGTAAAGCTCAAAAACTGACCTTGACCTCTATTGCTAAAAATGTTTAAGTACACATTTATTTGACTGTATTTATTAACTTCTGCACCAAAATTTTCTGCAACCTCCATGAACACTTATATTTAACCATTCTCCCACATAAAAGTTCCAGAAAGCAGCTGACCTTAGGAAAAAATTATCAGGTCCCTCAGCCCCAGGAGGCTCTCCATGAAAGTTGCTTACAATCTGCCTAGTGGCTTTTCAGTAAATGTTTGAAATTGTCAAAATATGAGAGTCCTGGGTCTTGTACTTACTTATCCTCATGTATGCATTAAGATGACTGTATATACCAGCTTTTAGGTCTAAACCTCTGAAATTTTCCAAGAAACCTTGTGTTCTAGAATTTTCCCATAGCTGACCTTGCCGTAAAAAGGTCGAGGTCAACCCAAGCTTATGATTTGAACAATCTTGATTGAACTCGAGTACCTGATGCTACATACCAAGTATCAAGGCCATCTAACAATTGGTTCTGGAGAAGACGATTTTGAAGCTTTTTACCATATATGGGCGTGGCGGCCATGTTGATCATGTGACCCTAACCATTATCGCGAATTTTCGTTCCCTCAGCCCCTGGAGGTTCTGTATGATATTTGGCTACATTTGGCCCAGTGGCTTTTGAGGAGAAGTTTGAAATAAGGTCAAAGAATGACATTGACCTCTTGTACATTTTAATCTTCACTGCAAATGGTATTGATCTGCTTTTAGAAATCCTTATTCAAATGCCAATGCTCTTAGTTTCTTAATGCAGTCATATCATTTGCTTGATCTCTTAATTTTAACTAACAAATGCATTTTTCGAATGTATGTCTGATGTTTATGTATATATGGGTTTGAGAATATTTGCGCTGTTTTATTCTGTAAATAGGTTTGTGTTTTATTCTATATGTATGTATCATGTTTGTAGAGAGCCACCTGGTAGAATGGCTATTTTTTTAGTTAAATGTGTCACCCTCTTAAAATATTGTGTAAATAAAAAAATAAAAATAAAGTACTCATAAATCTCCATGCACTCATCAAGATTATTAAGACTGTATATAAAATGGCCTAAATCTTCACACTTTTCATGAAATTTTATGATCTAGCATTTTCCCATATTTGACCTTGCCGTAAAAAAGGGTCAAGATCAACCCAAGGTCTTCATTTGAATAACCCTGGTGGAACTCGAGTACCCAATGATACAAACCAAGTTTCAAGGCCATCGGTCAATGGGTTCTGGAGAAGAATTTTTGTTCTGTTCTGTTCAATTCTCCTAACGACATTCCCCAAGTGGCTCAGCGGTACGTAACCATAGTTGCAAACACGTGGCGCCGTTGTCCGTCCAAGAGAAGAAGATTTTAAAGATTTTTCACAATATATGGGCGGGATGGCCATGTTGGTCATGTGACCCAGACCTTTTGAACAAATTTCCATTCCCTCAACCCCTTAAGGATCTATATGCAATTTGGTTATAATTGGCCAAGTGGCTTTTGATAAGATCGTTCAAAATTGTCAAAGTATGAGAGTTCAGGGTCAAAGGTCATAGAATGACCTTGACATCTTGTACTCACAAATCCTAATGTACTCATTAAGATGACTGTATATACCAATTTTTAGGCCTAAATCTTCAAAATTTTCCATGAAATCTCATGTTCTAGCATTTTCCCATATTTAACCTTGCCGTTAAAAGGTCAAGGTCAACCCAAAGTCATCATTTGCACAATCTTGATAGCACTCGAGCACCTACCAAGCTTCAAGGCCATCGATCAATTGGTTCTGGAGAGGAAGATTATTTTTAAAGGCTTTTACCATATATGTGACCCAGACCATTTTCACAAATTTTCATTCTCCTGAAAAGTAAAATGATAGGCAATGATCACGAATTAAAACAATCAAATCCCACATATCGCTCTCAAAACCAAAAGGGATAGAAGCCCATACACACAGAAATTGACACAAGTTTACGAAAGACACGCACAGTAAACCGAATGAGCAGCTCTTTCCCAAACAGATGGTAATTCAGCTACCACAATAAAAGCATCTATGTTTACTTATTTTTTATTTTAATTACAAAACAAAACAAAACAGAAGGCAGATTGGGCAGCAATAAGGCGACCAGACCACAGACAAGCGGACACAGCGCATTATAACACCAAGGAACAGCAACAGAAGTACCGCCTTGGAACGGTCAGCAAAAAATACTTGGGGGGGCGGGGGGGGCTTAAACATGTTGGGCCCAAACCTCTCCCTCTGCTTCTGCAGTGGTTTGAAACATTAAGTTAGCTGTTTGGTCTGCATGAAGGTTTCCTAACTCATCAATGAATCATCACCGGAAACAAACAACTCACGGATAATGCCTATGATGAATCAGAGATGAGGACTCAACGGAAAGAATATATTGCGACACCAGGAGACCCCTGGGAAGTCAGCCAACACCACTGAAATACCGGAGCAAAAGAAAACTATCAGTTGAACCCCGAATAACCAAGCAACAGACAAGGCAAACTCCGGTCCCAACCAATATGTTCTGAAAAGTAAGATCCTTTGGAAGCAAAGAACACACCAAAGAATAGAAAATAGCAGACTCGGTTAAATTGAGTCTGTTCAACACTAGTAATGAAATGTGCAACACAAGCCACGCTCCCTAGCACCGGCTTAAGCGGAACTCTATTTTCAAAATTAATCAAATGAACTCAATAACCAGAAATTATAATCTGCACTATGGTGATGTACGGGATACGTTTTACGACCGCCACACGGCACAAACAGCAACTGCAGTGAAGATACATATGTTCTGAAAAGTAAGATTAACTAAATCAAGTAGCTTTATGTCGGGCCCACCATTGAGTCTGATGCCTGACCAACCGTCGTGCAATTAAAGAGGGAAGCCAAGTTTTTAACCATAATTGGGTTAACCACAAAACATGCAGACTGTAGCAATGATCAGTCACTATAAAATTCTGGTTCCGATAGACCCTGATGCAAAAGACACTTTAATCCGACACTGAATTTAGAAACCAATTCATAGTGTCGGCGAAAGAATTTTGAAAATGCTTTTCGAAGTTTATTATATCTATAGCCCTGTTGGAGAAGCTTAGCAGTGGAAATTTTATTACGGGCATTGAAGTCAGTCACATGACTAGACACTCTAGCAATGTGAATAAGTTGAGAAATGTAAACCCCGTAAGAGGTAGAACGGGGAACATCACCATCCAAAAATGGAAAATTTACTGTGTCAAAATCATAGTCATCGCGTTTATCATAAATTTTGGATGAAACAAATCCATTTGAAACAGATAAATGAAAATCCAAAAGTGGGGCTTCAGTATCGGCTGCATTAGCTTTGTTTAACTGCAGCTCAGGTGGATAAATTTGATTCACCATGCCGTCAAAGTAAGGATGGTCAATATTTAAAAGATCATCTAGACATCTAGATGTATAGTTAAAAGCTTCAATAATTTCGGATTGTTTATCATTAGAAAGAGAAGCCATGAAATCTCTTTCATGGCAAAATAAAAACAAATCCGCTACAAGAGGAGCACAATTAGTACCCATCGGAATACGAACAATTTGTCTGAAAGTTCTTTATGCAATTTGGTTACAATTGACCCAGTGGCTTTGAGGAGATTGTTTGACATTGTCAAAATGAGAAGACGATTTTTAAAGCCCCGGTCCCACAGAGCTTGCGGCCGCTCTGCAAACTATCCGCGACTAAAAAAATTGACAGTCGCAGAGAGGTTGCAGGGGTCGCGGAGAGGTTTTATAATGGTCGCAACAAGGTCGCCGAGCAGTCGCCGATCAAAATTAGTCGCAGCCAGTCTTTTGAGCATGCACAAAAGACTAGCAGCGACTGATTTTGATCGCCGACTGATTTTGATCGCCGACTGGTTGCAACGGTTCTCTGGAAGATCGTATTATTTTAGTCGCCGACCAGTCGCCGATCGGTTTCATCAACACTTTGGCTCTGAAATGATGCAACTTTGCTGCGACCTATCGGCGATCTGTCGGCGACTGATCGGCGACTGCTCAGCGACTTATCGGCGACTGACCACAGATGAGACGGCGACTGATCGGCGACCGATCGGCAACTGGTCGCCGACAGGTTTGCAGCGTCCGCAAATAGATCGCCGAACAATCGGCGACTGGTCGCCGACTGGTTGCAGCGTGCCTCGATAGATCGCCGATGATTTGCAGTGCCAGCTTTTAAAAAAAAGATGTATTCGCATCGTGGCATCATTTTATTACCGGGGTTCTAAGTGTTATCGTCATGGTACGTAAAAGCCGAGAAAAAAAATCGGCGCCAAAACAGACAGCAGAAATGACTCCCGATGTTCGGACGCTTCAGATGAGGACTCTCAACAGTCAAAGGAGGAATCCCAACAAAATGCGGCCTTCTTGAAATCCAAGGTCTTATCCAGTACTGTATTAGTACTGTTTTCGCCTCCTCCGTCTTAATCGCCTGTACACCATCATAGACATTACAGCTGCATTCCGGTTGTTTCTTTGCAAGCCAAGCAGCTGAACTTGTTGTTGTGTTATTTGACAACTTTCACTGACTTGTTAACACATTTCCATTGAAATTTCTTTTTGATTGCAGAACGGTCGCCAGTCAGTCTCCGACAAGTCGCTGTACAACTGCAACCAGTCGCCGAAGAGTCGCCGATTGGTCACTCACTGGTCGCCGATTATCCTAAACTAGTTGCGGCGACCAGTTGCAGTAAGGTCGCAGATCGATCGCCGACTGCATGCGAAAGCAGTCGCCGACTGTTCGGCGACTGATCGGCGATACATTTGAAGAGGAAAAGTAGTTGCAATGGTCGCAGAGGTCGCAGGTCAGTCGCAGACGAAATTAGTCGCAAAGCGGTCCCATCGCAGTCGCAAGCTCTGTGGGACCGAGTCTTAAGGATTTTGCCATATATGGGCATGGCGGCCATGTTGGTCATGTGAGTGACCCAGACCATTTGAAAAAGTTTTTGCTCTCCCTATCCTTGGAGGTTACATATGAAATATGGTTACAATCGGCCCGGTTGTTTCAGAGAAGTTGTTTGAAATTGTGGACGGGCGGACGACGACGGCGGACGACGGAGCCTGCCTATCCTTCGGCTCAGGTGAGCTAAAAGAAAGTTGGTCATGTGATCTAGACCATTTGAAAAATTTTTTGCTCTCCCTATCCTAGGAGGCTACATATGAAATTTGGTTACAATCGGCCCGGTTGTTTCAGAGAAGTTGTTTGAAATTGTGGACGGGCGGACGACGGAGCCTGCCTATCCTTCGGCTCTGGTGAGCTAAAAGAAAGTTGTAATTCATTTTTAACACATTTTCTATTTAAATAGACGTTGAATCAACATATATTTAATGCTGATTCATTGTTGATTACTTGCTGACAGCTTCTGTAAGATCTCTTTAAAGCTCATAATACTTACTGAAAGACATTGATGTTTCACTTGTTTTGAAATTCGATCGGAACCAGTTCACGGGTGTAATACCAATTCGCTTACCTGTGCTGTTGGTACCATACCGAATTGATACTGCTGTCAATTGTCGACAGCCACTTTTTGCATGGTATGGTAACGTTAATTGACTAACTGGTAGGGAAATTAGTATTACCACACTGAAGTTTGTAGACTAATACATTATCAATGCAACCAAAGATACAAAACAAAATTATTATGTTATTGTATCAGTTCAGAATAAAATTACAAAAAAAAAAGATACAAAACAAAAGAAATAAAAACAGAGAAAATATATTCTTACCAAAGAGCTCCACACACGCCCCTCCTATTCCACGTGAGCCTCCTGTTACTATAACGACCTTGTCTCTGTACCTCACTCCTTCGTCGGCAGAGTCGGACGAAGCCATAGCGTAGCGACCTTGAATGCTGCACTGAACACTAAAAACACTTTTCTGACCTTGGCAGGTATTAGACCGAGACAGAGTCGAAGTTGATAATGCTTTTTATCGGTAACTAGGTCGTTGGTCGATGGATAGATTAATATAGCTAACTCAAGTGCTCTCAGCATATGAGGGATAATCAATAAGTTCCCAATCACATCTTTAAGCCTTGAGTCATTTCCATACACTCCAGTAAACCTTTACTCATAAAAAATCTTTGTCGTTATGTTTATCACATTATATAAAATATACGAACAATCTGATACCAAACACATATGGACAGTCACGTGAACTTAAAGGCGTGATTCAATCTTTTTTTTTTTCTAAAAATCATTGATTAAGAAATGAATGAACTACAAAACAACAAAATAAGCAAAATTCCCGAATATTTACATCATAAATCAAATTTCTGAGTCAAATTTACAACTTAATATGCCAGTGTAAGGGGATGGTGAAATTTATTTAAGGGCCTATAAACTTAAGAATAATATCAAGGCTGTAACCCCAAATTTATAAACAAATATAAAACACTTCATTACATGAATATCATTTGTATTACGGTGTATATGCCTATTTGCGTGTGTTTGCTCTGCATTAATTGAAATAATTTTCCATTAAGGTATTGTCTATGGCAAGCCATTTTACAATTTATTATGCATAGTAGATATCCTATATAGTATATTAGGTATCTAATTGCCAATTAAGATATCTAATATGCAAATCAGGATATCTAATATAACATATAAGATATCTGATATCCTATATAAGATATCTTCTATAGGATATAAGATATTTTATATAGGATATGAGATATCTTATTTGATTTTTCATATGAGATATCGTATTTGTTATATAAGATATCTTGTATTTTATATTAAATATCTTTATTTATCATTTATCTAATATGCCATATCAGATATCTTATATATTGTGTGGTGTCTTATGGAAAAGTCAAATAAGATATCTTATATACCTATATTAGATATCTTATATAATATATAAGATATCTTATATGGCATATAAGATATCTTATATAGAATTTAAGATATCTTATATGGGATATGAGATATCTTATTAAATTTTACACATAAGATATCTAATATAAAATAACTGATAGCTTATATAGTATATTAGATATCTAATATACGGATTAAGATATCTAATATAACATATAAGATATCTAATATAACAAATAAGATATCTCATATGAAAAATTAAATAAGATATCTCATATCCTTTTTAAGATATCTTATATACTATATAAGATATCTTATATCCTATATCAGATATTTTATGTAGAATATAATATATCATATATTATAATAGATATCTTAATGGGCATATTAGACATCTTTTATACTATATAAGATATCTTTTTTATTATATGCCATATCAGATATCTTATATATTATGTTGTGTCTTATGGAAAAGTCATATAAGATATCTTATATACCTTTATGAGATATCTTAAATAGTATATAAGATATCTTATATGGCATATAAGATATCTTTTATAGTATATAAGATATCTTATATTGTATATGAGATATCTTATTTAATTTTACATATAAGATATCTCATATAATATATCTGATATCTTATATAGTATATAAGATATCTAATATGCCAATCGAGATATCTAATATAACATATAAGATATCTAATATAACAAATAAGATATCCCATATGAAAAATTTAATAAGATATCTCATATTCTATATAAGATATCTTATAATCTATATAAGATATCTTATATGGGATATTATATATCATATTTTATATTAGATATATTAATTGGCATATTAGATTACTTCATTGGCATATTAGATATCTTATATACTGTATAAGATATTTTATTTATTATATATCTTATATATATATAAGATATCTTATATAATAAATAAGATATCTTATATAACACATTAGATATCTGATATAATAAATGAGATATCTACGTCTTTAATAAATAGTAAAATGGCTTGCCATATATGTCTATTGTAAGTTTGCGTGTGCGTGGCATGTGTGACTTCACAGCAATTATTGCATAGATTTTTTTTTCTGCTCGGTCCTCGCATAGTTACAATTGACAGTAATTGTGTAACTGACTCCGAACAGCTATATTAAGACAAGAGCCATGCTGCTTTACATCATATAGGATTGTCTCCCTGAGCCAGCATAGGTCAAGGAAATAACTATTTCCGAAGGGAGAAGGGCAGTGTAAATGAAAGTGGTCAGAGTAGCCAAATCATATGCCCGAGCCCGTAAGTCATATAAACGTTGACAATTCCGGAATATTTTAGAGATATAGATGTGAACCCCAAAACAGAGGTGTGAACAGGTGCTCGCGAGTAGTAAGCATCATCTGACTATCATAATATACCCACCATATCTATGTATCTGTGGAATAAGTCGGTGAAAATGAAATGCCGGCATTTGAAAGGGTCATTTCCTATACTGTTATTTCCCTGAAAATATTCATTTCCTTTTGTATATGAAATGGCAGTATTATTTAGCAAGGGGGGAAGAGCATTGAAAGCAAGTAAATTGCTTCCCTTTGCTACATAGTTAACATTCTTACCGGTATTTGTTAAGAGAAACTTTTTCCCAAGTCTTGGGGATAGCTAATATATGAACAATCTGCTGAAACCGATCCAGCTATTCACACGGGTGGTAAAGTTTCAAATTGACCTCCGCGGAGGTCTGTTGAAAAACAATTTGACTATTTTCCGGTAGGCAATTTGAATATATCCGGTCATGAATTTTCGCGGTTTACTGACAGGGTTCAGACAAGATTTTTCTCGCTAAAAAAGGTATTTCAAAAATCGGAGAATGTCATGCTATATATATTTTACAGTTGTATATTGAGACCAAATGACATGGGGCAGTTTGAAGCGGTGTTTTCTAAATCACTTTTGTCCTCCAGGCTCAGTACTGAAAACGAAACTAGAAAGGAGTCCTGAACAGTTAAATCGGGTTTTTGAGTGCATTTTTAGGCGTTCTGTGAAATCTTACCGATGCAGTAAGACACGTAGCTTATATGGCTGCATTCTAAACATACTTTCAAGAATATGCATGCATTTGTTACTACATGCTTACCCAATTTTTCTCGGCGGTCAATTTGAACACGATGAGAACAATTTGACTAATGGAGATTAACACGGAAAAATCTAATAAGCTAAAAAGATGAAAATGCGTGCTGAATTTTCAAGAGCCAGATATCATATGATCAAAATGCATGATTTTATACATCTTAAGTACACCAGATAATATTGCTCATGCAACATTCTCTTTTTTTATCGTGAAATAGTTGTATAATAGTGTTTTATCACTTTCTTTGTTGTAAAACCAGACCTGTGGCTCTCATTTGCTTGTAAAATAAAACGAACCCATCCAGACTAATATTTGCAGAGTAGAGAACCGATATTCAAACAATTTAGAGTGAACCCATAAGATGATATCAAGCTAACATACCCGCATGCTCACCCCGCTGCGAGGTGATTACACTCCTGAAGTGGCCGTTACATAGAAACACGGGTAATCAACATGAAACAATAACAACATCATAACGGCCGCCTTAGAATGAACTCTGAAGGCTGTGATAAAAAAAATCAACGGTAGGCTCAGTTTAATATTCGTTTTTTATTTACAGAGACGTCGTTCATCTGCGGCAAAATCGGTTTGACGACGTACGTACATGTACTTTCAATATTGCTTTCTACAAGTATTTATTAATTAGCTATATGTGAATTAACCACAGCAGACCCCATGCAGGGCCAGGGTTATGTGCGCGTTATTATTGCCCCCATTCCTCTTTTGTTTTGTCTAGCTGCCGATGTTTTAAAAAAAATGCCGCTTTGTTTTATTTATGGTTTCCTTGTGGCCCTCTGCTGTGAAAAGCTGTTCTTTTATCGCTTGACTATGTTTTCGATAATGTTTGTTCATAACTTCTACCTTTCTTTCTACTCTGTACTATACAAAGTCGCTGAAACCCAATCGGGAGTTGAGCCTGCTCCCTTTAGTGAGCTGATGTCGAAAGAGCTAACTAATTGGTCACAAAAATTTAACCAGTATTACACTAGTGAGTTATTCCTACAAAATGGGATTTCCATGTAAAAAGCAGTTGGTAAAATTGAATAGTTTTATTCAGTTTTCATGTTTTCACATCAGAGTGAAGTTTGCTACAGAGACTTCATTTTGACTTCATTAAACCAAAGACTTATTATATATATGCATTTACACAAAAATAACAGACTGGCTTTGTTTTCCCGGGATGAAATGGAGTCAAACTGACCTCGCGCTTTTCAAATTGACCACAATGTCAAAACTTTTCTAATATAAAATAATCATGAATAGTGAATTTGGTTTCAATTGCACATATTAACCTGCATCGGTTCGTGCTGTGTTTACAAACAAATCAGTGTCACAGGTCTGGTTTTACAACAAAAAAAATATAAAGCACTATTGTGCTACTAGTTCACGATAAAAAAAGACAATGTTTCATGAGCAATATTATCTGATGTTCTTTAGAAGTACGAAAACATGCTTTCAATCCGTTTCTACCTAGCTTCTGAAAAGTAAATTAAGTATTTTCTTCTTTTTAGCTGATTAAATTTTTCCATGTTGATCTCCATTAGTCAAATTGTTCTCGTCGTGTTCAAATTGACCGCCGACAAAAATTGGGTAAGCGTGTAGTAATAAAAGCATGCGTATTCTTGAAAGTATGTTTAGAACGCAGCTATATAAGCTACGTGTCTTACTGCATCGGTAAGATTTCACAGAAAGCCTGCAAATGCACTCAAAAAGCCGATTTAACTATGCAGGACTCCTTCCTAGTTTCGTTTTCGGTTCTGAGCCTGGAGGACAAAAGTGATTTAAAAAACACCGCTTCAAACTGCTCCATGTCATTTGGTCTCAATATACAACTGTAAAATATATATAGCATGACATTCTCCGATTTTTGGAATACCTTTTCTAGCGAGAAAAATCTTGTCTGAACCCTGTCAGTAAACCGCGAAAATTCATGACCGGATATATTCAAATTGCCTATTCAAATTGATTCATGGATAGACAGACGGAGAGAGCGGAAGAGAGAAAGAACAGTAAGGCAACATGACAGTGGAAAAATTAATTATCGCACCAACTAATGCCGCATTTCAATAGGTAAAATAGCTCTGATGGTCAATGTTGCATGATTGTCATAGTCAGTCTTAAACCTTCAACAGTTTATGTCATCCCCTCCTCCCCCCCCCCCCCCCCCCCCCCCCCCTATTCCCCTCGTTATCTAGAGTGGCCCAAGTTTAATAATAGTTGTCGTTGTGTAATCAGTTTACGTCTACGGTAAACAGCTATGGTCATGTCGGGACGGTCGAGCATTTGGCTGCAGTATTTCAATCCATATAGAGTTTGTTAACTACCGCAGCTCCTATTACTCAAAGTGAAACATTAATGAGCCGAGACACGACAAAACCAACAATGTGGTTGTGCGCCCAGCGCAGACTCAGATCAGCCTGGGCATCCGCCCAGTCTGATCAGAGTCTTCGCTGTCCGCATGAAGGTAGCTTAGACCCTTAGCTGCCCTTTGAGCACTTAGGGAAGTGTCTGATCAGACTGGGTGGATGCCCAGGCTGATCTGAGTCTGCGCTGGGCGCACAACCATATTTTTGGTTGTCACGTTTCCCGGCTCAAATTTAGTCGACTTTTGCTCTGAAAAAAGGAAGAGTTGTAGAAATTCGCACAAGATGGGTGAAAAATTGTCAAAAATCGCGTCTAGACTTTTCCTGCCCGTCAGTGCTGGAAATTTTAATATGAGCCGCGACACGAGAAAACCAACAATGTGGTTGTGCGCCCAGCAAAGACTCAGATCAGCCTGGACATCCAAGCAGTCCAACCAGACTCTTCGCTAGAAGCCAAAAAGGGTAGCTGAGGGTCTAAGCCACCTTCATGCGGACAGCGAAGACTCTGATCAGACTGGGCGGATGCCCAGGCTGATCTGAGACTGCGCTGTCCGCACAACCACATTGTTGGTTTTGTCGTGTCGCGGCTCATATTGTTTATAATACAGATTAACACTTTGCTGTTTAAACTTACCTGGGTTTACTTTTAAGATTGATGTATTTGCCTTAAATATTCAGGTACAGTGTGCAAGAAAATTGTGTAGACCTTGATCAGTCCATTTCATATGAGGAGCCGGAGCCCCGGTAGCTCAGTGGGTTAAGCGCTGGCCTACTGAGCTAGCGGTCGTTGGTTCGAGCCCCGTCGGAGGCGTAGTTCTTTCCATCGTAAACGGGGTTCCATTGCACACAGCCTTTCATTATCGCCCGCCCATCGTCCTGATATGACTGAAATACTATTGAAAAGGATGCAAAATCGGAAGTCATCCATCCATTCATCATAGGATGAGTCTGACCCAGGGCTACAATGCATATAGTAAAACGCCTGCACCACAACAATCGCTGTTTGCTTGGCAAATGTGCATTTAATTTACGGCAGGGATCTCAGAATGGACTCTGTATGTAAGCCATATGGCTATGGTATTGGTGGGAAGAGACTGAAATGGATAAATTCTTTTCTCTGAAACAGGCAGCAGCGTGTAATAGTAAATGAAGTTAAATCAGGGTTCGAGGTTATAAGTATAGTACATTGAGTATAATCTCAAACTCAAAATAAAGCACACTGATTGGCTGCTTCCGAGCATGTGCTCGGAAGCAGCCAATCAGTGTGCTTGATTTTGAGTTTGAGAATGTGCTCAAGTTTTATAACCTCGGGACCAGATCGGGCCTGCGTTTTGTCAGGTGTACCCTAGGGCACCATGCTTGGACCACTGTTGTTCTCGTTGTACTTTGAAAAAACTATCTCGAAATTAAGACTTTTTGCTGACGACTGTGTTGATATTGTGAAATCAGAGGTAATGAAGACACGGTGAAACCTTAGGAGGATATCGACCGTTTGGGTGTTGGGCAAGGAGTTGGGGTATGAGATTCCAACCAGCCAAATGCAATATAATGCAGATTACAAGGAAACGGATCAAGAAAATCAATGCTTCCTATACCTTAGAAGAAACGGTCTTCGATAACGTAGAAACTATCAAGTATCTTGACATAGCTATTGCCAACGATTTGAAACGGAACACACATGTCAGCAACATTTGCACATAGGCTAATAGGACCCTTGGCTTCCTTAATTTGGCGGCATGTACACAGGATATAATAGAGTCAGCATACAAGGGATGTACGTTCAGTCCTGGGTATAGTAGCTCAGTTTGGCATCCCAAAAGTATACTTCTTTAAGATGAACTTGAGAAAAGCAGGTAAAGGACAGCTAGATTTGGAACAGGAAATTACATCTATATAATCGGGAGTATGACTAGCATTCTGGAGAAACTTAAATGTGAGTCTCTGAAAAAGAGGAGGAAAGATAATGGACCCATAATGCTTTACAAAGGTCTGAAGGGTGCAGCCAGTATGCCCATAAATGTCCTTGTTCCTCCAGACAGGCGTACCAGGAATCGTCATTCCCTGGCATTTCGAACCGATTGGCTGGGACTGACATTTAGAAGTCCAGTTTAACTCCAGACTATTAGAGTTTGTAACTTCTTGGTATATTTAGTTATTTTTTAGTGCTGAGTGTGCAGAGGATTCAGTTGTAACGTGGGCCGACCTGCAAACAAACCCCGCCAGTGGAAAAGCATGCTCAACCACCAAGGGCGGTTTATTTGCTTATATGCCCCAACATTTACTCGACCACAAACTACCGAGTTTGTAATTTGCATATCTATTTATATCTGTGACCTTCTACCGTCACACAGTTACTAAGTTTACTTCTCTTGTAAGGGCTAGGGACTAGCTTCCCTGATCACAGGTCCTAGTGAATGATTGTCCTTGGGTGTATCACCAGTAAATAATTCCGATTCTTATTCTAATTCTGACTCAACACATACCATTTTTTTCAAAATTGATAACCGGGGAATACTGATTCCACAGGTACATGTATTTACAAGAATAGCCGGGACGCGTTGTGCAGTCGGTAGGGCACCTGACTCATAAGTCAGAGGTCCTGGGTTCGGTACCCGGTATGGTCACATACTTTCGTTTCTGCTGATTCAAGAGGGGCAGTTGTCAGTTACTGGCGAAAGTATGTGCACTTAGTACTGGTTAACCGCTTGGGAGGTCTAAGCCTGCCGAGGAACAGTGTGGTTAGGTGAAATGACCGCCCCGACATGACCATATCTGTTTACCGTGGACGTAAAGCAACAAATCAAATCAATCAATCAACGATAAGAATAGTTGTCAATGAACTGACAACAGATTCACGAATATTGTAGAATAGTGGACAATAAGCCAATCGATTTTCAAGAGAAATTGTTTATAAAATTCATGTTGATACTATGAATTTACATCCAGCATAGTTCAATAATCCAAATATCCAGGTGGAGAATAACTTAGAGACTTGAGAGTTATTAATGTTAAAGATCAACTACATAATGATTAACTAGATAAAACACCTCCCGGGGCCCAAGTCCACTAAAAGTTTATGCAATTTATCAGTAGATCTTACAACCGCCACCAAACGAAAGAAACATATGTACAATAGATACAGCGCACAGGAATGATCATAACAGTTCATATAGCCCAGACCTAGGTACAGACCACAGCTAACTCGACTGCTTGATAAGACTGCAGCGCTTAAAGGTAGGTTCCTGGCCTAGTGATAACAATTATGTTCACAAAATAATTTTCTCTTTTTCTGGGTAGTATTGAATTCTCTTATTTTTCTGAAACTGTTGCTACTGAGAAAATCGTCAGATGTAGTAGAAAATAGTCGTTTTCCCTTTTGGTTTATTTTCTTTTGTTGGAATTCCAGTTCTAAAAATAGATATGTATATATGTCTACAAGTCCGCAATTTCTGATGTCATTTGCCAACGGTTAATTTTCTCTTGCCGTGAGCTCTTCCAGAGGTCCTGGCTGGGCGGATGGGTTAAAACTATCCCAAAATGCAATGCAGCATGACGTCAGCTATGTTTTCCATTTTTGGCGCGAACTAAAAATAGCGCTAACTGGTGTGCGAAGCAGAGTTAGGAAATCCCTTGCAAAATGACTTTTCTACGAATTTTTTATTTACAATTTTTAGTGAAACTTATTCATTTCCTCTTTATAAGTGCTTTCTAACAACTTGGATAAAAAAACATCAAAATTATGATGCATTCCAAAGTACAGGAACCTACCTTTAATATGTAGCGCGAAACACAATTTCCTGGAAATAGTTTCTATGTCACTGTAGTCAGAAGCCGCGAGTACAAGTCTATCACTGATAACTCAGGAAGTACAGTCTATTACAAGCTGCGCAAGGAGGTTCATGTCAGCAAGCACTGACGATACCCGAGATACACTATTCTTCTCTAAGAGTCTCTTTCCGTCGATTTCTGCGATATATGGTTGCCTGACATGACTTAATGACACGCATACGGTAAGGAAGTGAAGCCTATCTTCAGAAGCGGCAGAACAGAGTGGACACATAATCGTTGTATACCAATCTTGTGGAACCTATCCCTATCAGCCTGGATGTGGTATGTACCTGTCAATAAGCGAACCTTTACAATTGCATATCGTATCGTGGCTCCGGTTTTTAGTAAGACCATTTCATTTCGGTGCTTTCGGTACTTTGATTAAAAAAAGTACAAGTTGGGTGCACACTAATCGCCGGGAAGGCCGGGAAGAAAAAGCCGGGAAGATGGGGGGTAGTTGTCTTTCGGATTCAATATCTACCTTTCTATATAAGCTATCCAAACAAATTAGGTATCATTTTAAAGAATGGACTCTAATTTAAATATTGAATGTAAAATAAATAGATTTTTTTTTGTTTTCGATGACTTTTTGGTAGTTTAAAAATTCCGGGAAGAGCCGGGAAGACAGCCGGGAAGATCGGGGTAGTTGTCTTTGGGATTCAATATCTATCTTTCTATATAAGCTTTCCAACAAATTAGGCATCATTTTAAAGAAGAGGCTCTAATCTAAATAATGAATATAAAATAAATAGATTTTGATGAGTTTTCGATGACTTTTTGGTACTTTAAAAATTCCGGGAAGAGCCGGGAAGGCAGCCGGGAAGATAGGGGTAGTTGCATCTTTCGGATTCAATATCTATCTTTTTATATAAGCTTTCTAAACAAATTAGGCATCAAAATAAAAAGAAGGCTCTAATCTAAATATTGAATATAAAGTAAATAGATTTTGTTGAGTTTTTGATGACTCTTTGGTACTTTAAAAATTCCGGGAAGAGCCGGGAAGCTAGCCGAGAAGATAGGGGTAGCCATCTCTCTCTACCTGCATAAGCTATCTAAGCAAATTAGGCATTATTTGAAAGAAGAGACTATTATCCAAAGAGGAATATAAAAAAAATAGTTATGTTGGCAGTAAGTAGATACCGGCATCATTCGCGCTTTTCGCTCGCTCGTGATATGATCTACTTTACAGCTGACCTCCATAATACGTTGAATTATTACTCAACAATTCACAGCTACAGCTCAGCTATTTCTTAAACAAATGAAGAGAATCGTTTGTTATCATTATAAGTGGTTGTGTCTATCTTCAGGGTCATTTTCCCTTCTTTCTTCTTCTTCTTTTTTTTTTTTTTTTTTTTTTTTTTTTTATTTTTGCGACCGGTCACGTTAGCCTATGGATAATATTATCCATAGTTTCCAGCTGGCCCCGCGCAAAAGCGATTTTTAATATACTGTTTGTTCCAACTAGTATTCGCTACTGCGGCTCGTGGAGGTGTGACTAGGTCTTGCTGCAGTAAACGCCTGTATGTACTGTTTACAGCAACCATTTGCCAGCCATTTTTTTTTTTATTCTAATATTATATATGTACTCGAAGACTTTAAGGTTGCCTCAACTGCTTCATCATACTACAGAGCGGAAAACAGTTGTAGACAGGCCTAATGGATGATATATTGATGGACGGAACTGCGGTTTTACGACCACTTCAACTGTATTTCGAGCTGATGGAAGGGTGATAATGAAAAGCTGTGAGACTTTGCAATGGAACTCTGTTCACAGAGAGAATTCCGCCTTCATTGGGACTTGAACTTGAGATTTTGGTGTAGTAGGCAAACACTTAAACCACTAAGTTTCCAGGGCTATCGACCTATTGTAGTAATTAAATAGGAAATAAGATATGACCCAGTGATAGGCAGACGGACTCGTAACTGTAGGGTAGTCTGACTGAGCAGGAATCTAAGCAGGGAAGGTTACTAGCTTGATCACTTAGAGTCTTTGAGTATATATTTAATATTATTTAGAAACGTAAAATTTTAGATCTTTTTTGTACGACGGAAACACCGTCTGTGCTGTCAGATACATATTGAAAGCAAAATATCTATCCGCCAGAATAGGCTAAATAGGCTAATGAGTCATAAATTGAAATAAAGCAAACAATTTTATTTGCCTGTAGCATTTATCAGCAGACGATTCCCCACAAAATGAGGAATCGACATATACATATTGTATCGTCAGAGATATAATCGAAATACTTCGGAATAGGCGAATGCGTCGGAATAGTTCAAACAACTGTATGTGGAACACGAGGACATCAAACATTAATGGCATTCAGGACACTAAAACACGCCGTGTTTCGTAGAAGAAAAATATTACACTAAATGGGAACTGATGTGGAACCTATTTAAAAATCTAAAAAGCTCATTACGTTGATGTACATGATAGTCTTGAAGGACAGAGAGAGAGACAGAGAGAGAGAGAGAGTGCGTGCGTGCGTGCGTGTGCGTGCGTGCGTGTATGTGTGGTTTTTCAAATTCCACTTATTTAAACTATTGTTCGCAATTTCCTAAACTCATATAAGCCTAGCATCCATTTGTTTGTTTCTATCTTTCCTTCTTCCTTTGAGCGATGAAAGCATCGTTAACATCAATCGAATGTACATTAAAGCAATGCAATTAGTGGAGCGGGATATAGTGAAAATACTTCAGTTGATGATACAAGCATGAAATTTACAGGATAGCAGGTACATGGCATGCACTTTAACATAAGATCGTGGGCCACTTGAAATTATGTCATTTTCAAGATGGCCGCCGCAAAAACAAAATGTCCGCCATTTTTATGTACTTTTCAACGCATTGTTTAAGGTAAAAGTCCAGGGGGCCGTTGGCATGGATTTTTATTTTATTCCCTGATTATAGTGACCTAGAGCAGTCACTTAGGAGTTGCAAAATGGTTGTTGCCAGTTTTTCTTTCAACACTTTACCGAAAAAAATGGCCAAAGTGGTGGGTGGGGTAACACTGGACCATTACAGCACCTAAAAGCAATAAACGCAATGTAGAAAATACTTTGTGTCATAAATATCCCTTTTTAAATGTTCTAATACATAAAAAGCAAAATGAAATAAAAATGTGAGCAGCCTCATGATAAAACCAGTAACTTTTTGGCATGAGCGCCCAGCGAAGGCTCAAGCCAGCCCGCCCATTCTGATCGGAGTCTTCGCTGGGCGCTAAATGGGTAGCTAAGTAACTAAGAGTCTAAGCTTTATTCATGTGGACAGCGAAGACTCTGATCAGACTGTGTGGATGCCCCGGCGGATCTGAGTCCTCGCTGAATGTACGTCATTTTGTTGGTTTTGTCATGAGGCGGCTTTCAAGTTTTCTCGCTTCTTTATATTTTCTCAGTTTCTGAACAAAAATAAATAGACATAATATACCATTATAGAAACTTATTGCACACGAAAAGCCTTGGTCTCCCCACAGGAGTCTGAAATTTCGTCAGTAAAATAATAATAATAAAAAAATCTACAAAATCGCGTTCAGTTATGTATATTAATGTAACTGGTGTGATTTTGTAAAAAAAGTTGCCTTTTTTGATATTCCATTGATAAAATTTCAATAATTTCTATACTACTGCCACTCATCCTGTCAAGTGGAATTCGGATGTTTATGGTAGCTCAAAATGTATAAATTATCGTATATTTAAAACTGAATTTGTCATAGAAAAATATATAACTGAATGCCAGCCAAATCTGTATATTCCATTTGCAAGAATAAGAACAACTAATAATAAATTACCAATAGAAAAGGGGAGGTGGGAGAACATCGAGCGGTCTAATAGATATTGTACTTTATGTAATCTAAATTCACTAGGTGATGAATTTCACTATATATTAGAATGTACCTATTTTACAGAAAAACGTAAACTATACTTACCTAAATACTACTTAAAACATGTTAATATATTTAAATTTCAGAGGTTAATGTCAACAAAAAATGTGAAGTTACTTAACCAACTTAGTAGGTTTGTATCTGATATCTTAAAGAAGTTCTAGTCCCTGTTAAGCTGCGCACGCAATGTTTCACAAATTACTATGTATGTCTATACGATCAGTATTCATTTCCTCTTATGTTGTTTTGTCACAATCTGAGAGAAATAAAAGTTGTGTTCTGTTCTGTTCTGTTCTGTCAGAACGAGTAATTTTTTGTCACAGTTCGCCAACAAGCTTACCGTCGGCGTTGAAATGGATGGACCAAGCTGCAATTAAATCTTAATTAGGTGATAATCAAAGTAAGTACAAGCATACTACAACCATGATTTTCGTTTTATATATATAAAAATGTCGAGAAAAAATAGATAAAAATAATAAAGGAATAAATAAATAAATCCCGACAAAATCCGAAAAAAATAAGGAGTTTTAGAACGGAATTTAAGGAGAACATTACTAAATTATCCGTATGTTTATTATAAATATGTACTGTTATTCCTGCCTTTCCGGCTGCGCTACCTTAAATTCTCGAAATTTTTTGAGCAACATAAGGTCTTTATTTTTTTTCCAGAAAGCACTTGTCTTATAATCGACATTTAGCTTAAAGACTGTTTTTAAAAGGGTGCAAAAATTATATCATTAAATATTGCAAAATAGGAAATTTTGGGTCCCACAAACTACAATCCCTCTCTTCCCGGCTGCCTTCCTGGCTCACCCCGGACATTTTAAAGCACCAAAACGGCATCAAACTTTCGACATAACTATTTTTTTATATTCATCATTTAGATATTCATCTTCTTTAAAATGATGCATCATTTGTTTAGATAGCTGATACAAAAATAGATATTTAATCCGAAAGAAAACTACCCCTATCTTCCCGGCTGCCTTCCCGGAATTTTTGAAGAGTCAAAAAGTTATCAAAAAATCAACAAAAGTTATTTATTTTATATTCAATATTTAGATTAGAGTCTCTTCTTTTAAATTATGCATCATTTGTTTAGATAGCTTATACAGAAAGATAGATATTGAATTCCAAAGACAACTACCCCGATCTTCCCGGCTGTCTTCCCGGCTCTTCCCGGAATTTTTAAACTACCAAAAAGTCATCAAAAACTCAAAAAAATCTATTTATTTTACATTCAATATTTAAATCAGAGTCTGTTCTTTAAAATGATACCTAATTTGTTTAGATAGCTTATACAGAAAGATAGATATTGAATCCGAAAGACAACTACGCCCCATCTTCCCGGCTTTTTCTTCCCGACCTTCCCGGCGATTAGTGCTCGCCTACAAGTTGCTTCCCTTAGACTATCAAGGAACAGAATTTTCCAAAATGGCGTCAAGCTAGTGACTTCCGTGTCCTCAACAAGTGTTTTTTAACGCCCGTGGTATTATTTAGCCACGATGGAAGAAAGAAAATTTAGGCAAGCCCTTCACAGGCGAGGGGAAGCTGCGAAGATAAGAGAAACTGTTGCAATTCAGATGAAAGAGACGTCAATCCAGGTTTGTTTTCATTTTTTTAAACTTTTTTCAGACTCCCCACCCACTGTGTCCCCACCCAACTGATTACCATGGAGAAATCAAGAAGACTTACTGGCCAAGATAAATAGAATCTATCATTTACTATAGATACAGACAGAACCTAAACTTGCAGTATGTGTTGAAAATGCTGAGTTTCAGACACGACCAACAAATTCGCAGCCCTGGTAGACCTCTTTTCATTTGGCTATTGTGCGGTCTGTCATCTGAGTCTTCCGAATACAACAGCGGATTCAGCAGTATATATTCTAACTGGGACTATACCCATTGAAGGAGTGATCCATAAGCGTGCCCTTTCCCTGTTCGGCAACGTTTGTCGGCTAGAAGAGAGTTCTACAGAGCGGCAGCTGGCGATAAGGCAGTTGACAGTCAAGAGCCACACTAGTCGTAGCTGGTTTATTGCCCTTAAGAAACTCCTGGTGAAATACGAGCTTCCGGATCCACTGGAACTGCTGGAACATCCCCCTACAAAGTATTCGTGGAAGCTCAGAGTAAACAAACAGATAAACGTGTACTGGACTAACCTTATTAAAGATCGTGCCAGTCTTCATCCCAGCCTGAAGTTTCTAGTAGTGGATAACTACGCATACGGGAAAGTACATCATTTGTTGAAGTCTTCTGGGAGTGCTAGAGAGATCAATCGTATACATACAAAACTCAAGGTTGCTACAGGGACCTACATATTGCAGACAAACAGGGCGTCATTTAACCAGAATAAGGTAGACCCAACGTGTATGTTGTGCAAGGATGGCGAAGAATCCCTACAGCATTTCCTGCTTGACTGTACTGTGCTCTCCCCGGTACGAAACCCTATTATGAACTGTATAATCGAAGCTTGTAGTGGCTTATGTAATCCTGCTTGTGACATTAATACCCTGCTGAAGCTAGTTATAGACTGTATTGCGCTAATAGACACTAACACTCACAACTATGAACTGTCGAACATTGAATTTCAAACACGAAGATTGTGCTTTGCTCTGGACTGTGAACGGTTTAAGAGGCTGGCATTGATACCCCGACGTAACAGAATGGTGAAACCTAAGAGGTAGCTCCGTGGCATATCCTAGCAGGGTTGGTCTAATGATTAGTTTTTATAAGAAGTTTTAGAGACTGATAGCCAGAGACTTTTACGTCCTTTTTAATACCTACAAACTGTTTTTAACTCTGTGAGAGAACTGTACATATTCATAAACTGTAAATAGGGTGATGGGAGAGTTCATCATCTTAGAATAATAATATTACGCGACAGACAGCTATATCAACTACAACGATTTGTTCAACTCGTCAACGAGGTGTCCCAACACTGGGAGAACTTATGTCAACAACAACAACAACATAGCTGAACGTACGGTCGTGAGTCTATTAGCTTGGTAGCTGAGTAGGTTAAGCACTGGCCTACTGACCTAGTGATCCTGGGCTTGATTCCCGCTGGAGACAGAACTCTTTTCAACTGTAAACAGGTTTACATTGCATGCATGCAGCCATTGTCACCCTCCCAGTAGCCTGATATGAGTTAAATACTGTTGAAAAGGACATGAAATCGCAGGCCATCAGTCCAAATAGAATCAGTCCATCGAAGTACCCCAAACCACTCCAAAACACCCCAAAACGCCCATAAAAACACCCCAAACTACCTAATCACTCCCAGGGATCATTTTGGGCTGTGCCATTGCGCCATATACGCACGAAAATTTCATATGGCGCAAGAAAAACGTTGTCCGTGCCGACTTGATGCATAAAGACGCAACTTGTTTTGAACATGTGCTTCCGTTTTTCAATTTCTAGTTTATAAACTCTTGCTACTTTCGGTTTAATTTCATATTTATTTGGTGAAGTTTGCATTTAAATCGGATACTGAGCCAAAGAAAAAGCTTCTCCTTTACCCATACCAACGGAAAATCACCTTCTTCACACACAAATCATGCTCGAAAATCACCTTCTTCACACACAAATCATGCTCGATCCCTTCCAAATGAGGTAAACCATACATGTGATGTCTCCCGGATCATCCGGGAGTCTCCCGGAAATGAAGCCCATCTCCCGCGCTCCCGGAAAGTCTTCAGAACCTCCCGGATGCTGAATTTTCCCTTCATACTTTTTTTCTGATACCCCTTTTCAACGCCATGCCCTTTTTCACTGCCAGTAAGGAGATATCCACATGTGTATTCACAGCATCAATATTGTTTTGACTGTGCAATAAACAAACACATCATGTCTGTTGACATTAATCCCATTATTCAGGTCACTAATAAACTCACTGACCCATGAAAACACAGAGCTGTGTTTACCGACGAATGTGTTAAGAGGATATGTCACATGAAAAGAAGCCGATAGCCCTGTTTCACAACTACACAAAATAAACATGCGCAGTACAGACGGAGACTGGTTTTCACTGCCTGGATTCCCTAAGACGCATAGACAATAGATAAAAAACTCTGTTTAGACTGCACAGAGGTGCAGGCTGATCGGTGTCTTAACTTGTCGCTCACTCCGTAAGGTATTTTTTCTGTTCTGTTCTGTTCTGTTCAATTCTCGCATCGACGTTACCCAAGTGGCTCAACGGTACGTAACCATAGTTGCACACACCCGGCACCGTGTGTCCATCCAAGGTATTTTCCCCGTTCTGTTCTGTTCTGTTCAATTCTCGTATCGACATTACCCAAGTGGCTCAACGGTACGTAACCATAGTTGCACACACCTGGCACCGTGTGTCCGTCCAAGGTATTTTTCCCACGAAGTGCAAATTATTTTATTATAATGGCCGATGACTTTGATCATTAATGGTGTAAAAGAGACACATGAAAGTTTTGATATTTCTGTCATGTGCATGGGTATAGTTAGTGTCAAAAACAGAATTTGAACATTGTAATATACTTACAGCTCTGAATACCTTTAAACAAACCTTATTTGTTTATGAAAGAAGATAGTAGATAAACTGAAAATAGAAATTTCAAGGGAGGCAAATCTGTATGAAATCTCAAGTATACCCTTTTGCAAAAGCTAGATTCTGTGTCAGAATGATACAAATAACAGTAATATAAATAATAAATGAATAATTATAATAATTAAAGAAAGGAGGTTTTTTTGTTTTGTTTTTAGCTCACCTGAGCCAGCGGCTCCGGGGGAGCTTATAGGATGGTAAGGCTCCGTCGTCCGCCGTCCGTCCGTCCGTCAACAATTTCAAACGACTTCTCCTCTGAAACCACTTGGCCAATTGTAACCAAATTTCATATGTAGCCTCTAGGGGAAGGGGGAACGAATTGTTGTTCAAACCGTCCTGGTCACATGACCAACATGGCCGCCATG
Source organism: Ctena decussata (assembly GCA_963989385.1). Lineage (NCBI taxonomy): Eukaryota > Metazoa > Mollusca > Bivalvia > Lucinida > Lucinidae > Ctena > Ctena decussata. Next base: position 57,098,688 of record OZ022513.1, read on the forward strand.
CCCATATATGGTAAAAACCTAGAAAAATCTTCTCCTCCAGAACCAATAGGCCGATGGCCTTGAAACTTGGTATGTAGCATTAGGTACGCGAGCACTACCAAGATTGTTCAAATTATGACCTTGGGTTGACCTTGACCTTTTTTACGGTAAGGTCAAATTTGCATTCTGTAGCTTTTATATGGGAAAATGCTAGAACATAAGTTTTCTTGGAAATTGTTGAAGATTTAGACCTGAAAATTGGTATATACAGTCATCTGAGAGAGTACATGAAAATTAATGCATACAAGAGGTCAAGGTCATTGTTTGACCTTTGACCCTGGTCTCTCATATTTTGACAATTTCACACATCTCCTCAAAAGCCATTAGGCCAATTGTAACCAAATTTCATACAGAGTCTCTAGGGGGCAGGGGAACGAAAATTTGTTCAAACGGACTGGGTCACATGACCAACATGGCCGCCATGCCCATATATGGTAAAAACCTTTAAAAATCTTCTTCTCCAGAACCATTAGGCCAATGGCCTTGAAACTTGGTATGTAGCATCAGGTATGCGAGTACTACCAAGATTGTTCAAATTATGACCTTGGGTTGACCTTGACCTTTTTTACGGTAAGGTAAAATTTGCTTAATTAGCTTTTATATGGGAAAATGCTTAAACATTAGATTTCTTGGAAACTGTTGAAGATTTAAACTTGAAAATTGGCATTTACAGTCATCTAAATGAGTACATGAAAATTTATATGTACAAGAGGTCAAGGTCATTCTTGACCTTAGACCCTGGTCTCTCATATTGTGACAATTTCACACATCTGCTCAAAAGCCACTGGGCCAATTGTAACCAAATTTCATACAGAGCCTCTAGGGGCTGAGGGAAAGAAAATTTGTTCAAACAGTCTTGGTCACGTTACCAACATGGCCGCCATGCCCATATATGGCAAAAACCTTTACAAATCTCCTTCTCAAGAACCAAGTGATCAATGGCCTTGAAACTTGGTATATAGCATCAGGTACTTGAGTACTATCAAGATTGTTCAAATGATGACCTTGGGCTGACTTGACCTTTTACAAGGCAAGGTCAAGTATGGGAAAATGGTAGAACATAAGAGCTCATGGCAAGTTTAGAAGATTTTGGCCTAAAAATTGGTATATACAGTCGTCTTAGTTAGTACATGGAAGATTTGCGGGTACAAGAGGTCAAGGTAATCGTTTGACCTCTGACCCATGTCTCTTATATTTTGACAATTTAGGACGTCTCCTCAAAGCCACAGGACCAATTGTAACCAAATATCATACACAGCCTCCAGGGGCTGATTGAACGAAAATTTATCAAGCGGTCTAGGTCACATGACCTTCATGGCCACCATACACAGGTGAGCGATTCAGGGCCTCATGGCCCTCTTGTTTATGGGGTGGGGGGGAGGGGCTGGGGGGAGTAACTCAAAAGTAAACTAAACAAATTATGCTATAGTTTATGTTCTGTTTTAAAATAAGAAAAAAATACAGTAAAGTACGTGAAACGACGCATCAAAGTTGCCGTTAAAAAGTCTCCCTGATAGAGAACTCAATCTCCCTGAAATGAAATCCAAATCTCCCACATGGTCATCGGGAGTTCATCACATGTATGGGTAAACACCGAGTCAGATGGAAAGGACCTGGTATGATAAGGCCCATATTTGGCCCCCCAGAAAACTCATTTTTCAAAAGTCTTATTTTCATAATAAAAATGTACTCATATGAAAGTTCAAACCTTGAATGTAACAGCAAACACAAAATTAACCAGTTCTTGCACAAAATATTTGTGATATTTGTACTGAACATACCCATACCCCCAGCGGATTCTGACGAAAATGACGAATTTGGTAGCCTTTGTGGCTTTCAAAATATATGAGCCCGGCCTCCAGCACATTTAATATTTTGTATACAGATAAAATTGTAATATGTTTACATGCCATGAAAATATTAAATGTGCTGGAGACCGGGCTCAATGTTTATTTTTAACTTTTTGTTACCAAACTGGCAGCGTTTGGAACATTTTCCCAGCGTTCTCAACATAAAAACGCCCATATCTCCGCTCATAGACAAAAGAAACATATGTTGTGGGTATTCATTTTCTTAGTTTGAACACAAGGAATAATCTGGTATACATTTCATTTTGATCTGTTGGAATTTTTTGGTTAGCGTCTCTGGACTTGCAAACTTGAGTGGGTGGGGTACCTGGAGAGGCCTTGTGCAGTGCACAGGTAATTAGCAGTGCAATCTTACCGGTACATATAAGCATGTCATCAAAAGCCTGTTGTTAAGAGCTTTCAAAAGTTATTGTAATTGACTTATTTCTTAAAAGGAATATGTATTAAACTCAAATTTTCCTTCATTTTATTGAAACAACGTGGGCATGTCAGAAATCATGTTATTCTAAGAATTAACAAACAAGAAACATATTATTTCTGCTTGTTCCCATACGCACAAATAATAAGCATTAGAAACCACGCATTTTTAAGAGAATTTGAATGGGGGCCGAAAATGGCCCTTATCATACCAGGTCCTTTGGTCGAGTGTAAAATTATTGATGTCAGTGAAAATGACAGTCGTTACGAAACTTATGAGTTAAATGAATATTCTGTTGAGAAGAATTTTAATTTTTCGGGTGCTTTTGCAGATTGGATAAGACAGAAACTTCATGAGATATAATTCTTGCTACCAGAAAAACAAGTCATCTTAAAAACCATTCCCCCCCCCCCCCTTCCCTCCCCACCCCATGAATTTATGCAGGATGTCTCTGTCAATGGGAATCCCCAATTTTCTATTAAACTGATCTTTTTCCAGAAAAGATTATGAGTTCAGAAGTGCCAGAATTAATTTTCTGGGTCTTGGATACCAAGTTTTGCTAATCTGAGTGACAGAAAATCAGCTTAAAATTGTACAAAGGAGAAGGGATTTAGAAGCTTCTGAAATCCTGAAAATCGTTTTCGACCGGGGGATTTGCCCCCATTGGGGCTTTGCCCCTGGACCCCAATGGGGGCCTAAGCGGCCCCTAGACTGCGGCTAAATAAGAGCCCATCGAAATTCCAGCAGTATCCCTGCACTCCAAATCAAATTTGGCATTTTGCAGGAACTTACAGTGCCTCTGAAATGTTGCTGAAATATGTTTATAATTTATGATTATTGATTTACATTTGCAGCTATAGGGAAGAATTGTCATTACCAATATGTAGGCTTTATGTGTGTGTGTGTGCTTCTATGAATCTAGATGCTATATAACATGCATATTCTTACTCATGCATGTAAACAGGCATGTGTTGTCAATCATACATGCAGACATGCAAACATATATTGTGTCTACTTATGTACAAACGTACATATACACATACATATACCACTAGGTTATTATCAGCACATACCATATGAAAATGAAAAGATATTTTTTTATATTTTACAATTTTGAGATCATTAAACGCATTTATACAAAAGGTTTGCAAACTATTTTAACCTGACACAGAATTAAGAAAAGTGGTTTGTGGTGGTTTTCACAAGGTTTTCAGGCAGTTGGGGTGGTTTGGGGTAATTCAATTGACCAAAAAAGAATCACTAAAACCAACTAAAATCTGCCACACGAAAGTCACGTATGATGCAAGTTCATTATGGCTGAAAGGTAGCATTGAAATAGGGACCTATAATGGCGTACGAGACAGCTGGGTAAGTCAATAATACTTTGTTTACCATAATGTAACCAGGTCATGTGATTTGCTAGATTGGTCCATTCAGTTATATTGAATCTACATCATGGCATGTCCTGGCTACTCTTCAGTGATCTGACAGCATGTTTATGTTCTAAAAAACGTTTTTGTCAAAGAAAACTTTGTGATATCACACTGTTATATCTATATTAGACACAAGAAATATTACAGCTACAAAAACTAGATATCAGCTGGATTGTTTTGCTTTCATCAGGGCCCCACCAGATGAAGTCTGTTAACCCATTGTATTCTGGGTATTTTTTGTCGTCTGCTGGAATTGTCGTCTGCATCAAAAATCAAGAATATTTTGACAATATTGGTCTAACCAACTCTTGTAGAATGATGTCTAGGCAGCAAACAGTTTGGATCTCAGATCAGGCCCCACAATGATTTGTGGGGCCTGATCTGGATCCAAACTGTTTGACCAGGTACCCCTAAAGGGGTATCACAAATGGAATGGGTTAAGGTCCTCTAGTAATCACCTTGTCTATCCATCTGTCTGTCTGTCCATCCATCTGTCCATCCATCATGATTTCGTGTCTGGGCTATATCTGTGTCATCCTTTGGAATATTTTCTTTCCTTTAAGAGTTGACTCAAATTCAGAAGGGAGGCAGAAATAAAAATATAACAGTTGCTTCCCTTGAAACTAACGAAATTCACCTTAAGGTGTAAATAGGATAACTGGTTCTGTCTTTTTTATGTCTTGATATTTTTATAGGTAATAAAATCTAGATTCAGATTATTTTATGATCTGTACATGACATAGGACAGTATGCTGATTAGTAGTGGACAAAGACCACCATGTCTTACAATATTTGCATAACATATGATCATAGCCATTTCCCTATCTGGCGTTGGTGTAGTTTTTGTCTTGCCTGACTTTTTCGGTGTTGGTGTCTGTGCATAATTTTTGCTTGAATTTTCTGGTTTAGATCTTTTGGGACAGTGTGCATACAAGTGATATGTTGCATTTCATGGAATTCTTGTGCTTTAAATAGCCCCTGCAATATCTGTCAAGGCCAAAATATTAATGACATCTCAAATTGTTCTTCAAAGCCTACAGTAAAGGGAATATAAAATGAAAATAACGATGTACCGTAAAAACTGTGACACTTAAATAATTGTTGTAATTGCTCTGAAATGGAACGGTTGATTTTACCATGCAGTTTTGCATCCCAAAGATACAGACAGACTGGAAAGCAGTATAGGCCCTGGTCAGACTGCTAGGGCAGTCTAATTTGGGTCTGCACTGGTTGCTCAGACCTAAATGTCCACATACCTAAAACTTTTACAGTAAAATAAGATAGTGTGTGTTAATGCTCCCTAAAAAGAGTGGCTGTCAGTAAAATGAGGGGCCCTGGACCCAGTTGTTCATAGCTAATGAAGTCGTTTCGTTAAAATTTCAAACTTCAGTATCTCAGATAGGCCAATATTTTTTGTTGAAAAAATGTGAGAAGCTTTTGCATTGCAAAAGCTTCTCACATTTTTTTTTCAAAAAAAATATCAGTGTATATGGTTAAAAAATCTTAACACAGTTAACGAGTTGACCTCTTAACAAGCTCATTTATCAAATGATGCTTTGAACAACTGGGCCCTGGTAGCTCAGTGGTTAAGCCTGGCCTGCTGATCTAACAGTTCCAGGTTCGAGGCAGATATCCTTTCAACCCTAAATGAGCAAGCGGTGAGAGGTGCTTGGTTATGGTGCAGAGGGTCAAGGTTTAAATGCCAATTGGGCCAGCCAGCAACTGAAAAACTCTCTCTGTAAAACTAGCAGTAAATGGGTACCTTTAAGTTTTTCAAATCAGCAAAGGATAAAGGCAGTGAAAGTAAAGGGATGGGTTCCATCTCTCATAATTATTCTGTGCCCGAGATACGGTGGGCATCTAACATCCACTGTCCTTACAGCCAGGGAAACATTTGCCTTTACCTGTTTCATCTGTGCAGACACTGATCAGGCTGCACTTTATCAGAAGTCTGATCTGGATATACAGTGTTTTGAGAGAAATTGCTATAATGTTTAGTTTAAAAAGTGGTGTTAACGAGGAAGTTGAAAACAAATGTGTCAAGGTCAGACAGAATTACAACATACCACCCATGGCAAAAATTTCAGGTTTAATTAACGATTTATGGGGGGAAAAACGATACTAGAGTGCTTGATTAAAGTGTAGACCCAGATCATATTGATTATGCTCAGGGCTGTTTGCCAGTCCATCACAAATTTTTGGACAATTCAGTAAAATTACTGTAAGTGCCTAAGTTTTGGACACCTAAATTAATTAATTTTCCATTTGGAACAAATGGAAATTTAATTATTTTGGGTGTCTTTTAATACTTATGCACATTAGGTTAGTTCAGTTTTAAGGAAATATGGATGGATGGATGACGTGTGATTTTACATCCTTTTCACAATATTTCAGTCATATCAGGATGATTGGAGGGTGAAAATGAAAGGCTGTGAGCAATGGAACCCCATTCACAGTTTAAAAGATTTCTACCTTCATTCTTGAATCAGGCCCGGGACCCTTGTTCAGCAGGCCAGTGTTAACCCACTGAGCTACCTGGGTGTGATTTTACATCCTTTTCACAATATTTCAGTCATATCAGGATGATTGGAGGGTGAAAATGAAAGGCTGTGAGCAATGGAACCCCATTCACAGTTTAAAAGATTTCTACCTTCATTCTTGAATCAGGCCCGGGACCCTTGTTCACCAGGCCAGTGTTAACCCACTGAGCTACCTGGGCTTCTATATTTTAAAGGAAAGAAAAATTAAGCCAAGAAAAAATGTCTAAATTGAATTTTTAAGAGCATGAATTGGTAAATTATAGAAATCTAAAAACCTGATTTGAGTTGCAGAATCTTTGCTATCTTTTTCATTCAATATATTGAAGCTTTACATACCGATTTTGTATGATGGATTACTGTTTGCCGATATTATCAGAAAATACCGTAAAATTATGAAAATTGGGACACCTAATATAATTACTGTAATTGACCTAAAAATGGAACAGCCTGGTTTTTTTACAATTCAGTATACAATGTGTTTAATAGATGCAGCTGGAATGGTAAACAGTATAGACCCTGATCAGACTGCTCCTTCAGGACTGTTTGCTCACAGCTTTTGATTGGGACTGTATACACTGTGAGGACACATGCTTTCTCTCAAAAATTGCTCAGGGATGCCTATATTAACACTTTAAGCACCAGTGACGAAAATAGCATAATTTGCAAACAGCGTAGATCCTGATGAGGCAGCTCATAATGAGCCACCTCATTTAGATCTACTGTGTGAGTGAGTGACTGTTTGTCCTCTAGTCTTTGAATTCTCATTATGAAATGTCTTTGATAAGGCATTTTTTTAATTTTTGCAGGCGTAAATTTTATTGTCTGCTTTTTGGTGCTTAAAGAGTTAACAATCTTTAAATCTTTAGAGATCATGTTCGGACTTAAGAGTAGAGAAGAAAAGTTAGTTCAACAATCTCTTTGCTTGGCACAGCTGAATAGCCCAAGCACCAAGAAAAGAACACAAAATTAATGTCTCCAAAATTTCCTAAAAATATTGCATCCAAGCGATATCATATTGTCAAGGCAAAGATTGAAGGACAAACAGTGTAGACCCAGATAAGGTGGCTCATTATGAGCCACCTCTTCTGGATCTTCACTGTTTGCAAATTCAACTATTTTATTTCTGCCACTTTTAGTGTGAAAATGCAAAGCTTTATGCCTTCTCTTGGAAAATAAATTTAGATGGTTAAGTGGAACTGCGCATCTATGCATGTTTATTTAATATCTGGGCTTTGATGTCAAATTATTGCTAGAATGAAACATGGAATATTCAGATTTTATGGCCAAAAATGGGTTCAGCAATTTTCTGCAGTGGCTGTTGCTAGACATCTCTGTCTGAATTGACCGATACATTCTGCTGCTTCTGGCTACCATAATTAATATAAATATTGGGTCACATTTACCAATTAGTATAATTGTGAATTTTTCCTGAAACTTAACACTTATTAAACTGGCATGGCTTTGTCAGAACATTGCTGTCAGAATGGCAATTTTTAGACAATGCAGACCCTTATCAGACTGCTCTTTTAAACCTTGAAGCAACAGAAAATTACTGTCAACAAAATTTATGTCTGCAAACTTCCAAACAGTGTTTGGTCACAGCTATGTCATCCTGCTTGAGGCGAGAATCTTTCCTACAGTAAACAGGGTTCCATAACACACAGCCTTTCATTATCGTCCTCTCATCGTCCTGATATAACTGAAATACTGTTGAAAAGGATGTAAAATCACAAGTCATCCATCATCTATCGAGAATTCAAAGACTAAAGAGCAAACACTGTGTAGAGCCAGATGAGGAGGCTCATGAGTCTGTTCAAATGGGTCTACACTGTTTGCAAATTCAACTATCAGCCTTTCTGGCCCTTTTAATAGTGGTAAGGGGCAGTCTGATTTGGGTCTACACTGTCTGCTTAGGAACTTCTGTCCCCGATATTCAACCCCATAATAATTCAGAGCTCCAGATAAGAAGGGGTTACAAGGTATCCATGGATAATTTTCCAAATATCTCCACTCAAACATAATGTTGTGACCCCTCATTAGAACTATCTCATAGAGATGGTTCTAATGAGGGGTCACAACATTATGTTTTTATTGAGAAATAAGAAAAATTATCTCTGAATTATCCTTGATACCCCCTCATATCTGGAGCTCTGCTATATTACAATGTTCAACTGTCTTGTATGATGCATGTACCAACGAAGCAGCAACATTAATATAGTATCAATTAGCCGATTGCTTGTGTTTGAATATTGTCTGATATCGGCTATATTATATTTTTTGTCTGAACAACGTTTAATTATTTACATTTCAAAGAGACCAACTTGGCAGGCCTGATACTTTGTTTTGTATAAATCTGGTAGCAGTTCAGTTCCAGTAAAAACAGATTTGCTTTATAGATGATCGATGATGGATGACTTGTGATTTTACATACTTTTCTACAGTACTTCAGTCATATCAGGAGGATGGGACAGTGATTTTGAAAGGCTGTGTGCAATGGAACTTGTTTACAGTAGGAAAGATTCTTGCCTCAAAGGGGTTCGAACCCAGATCTGCCAGATCAGTAGGCCAGTGCTTAACCCACTGAGCTACCAAGGCTCTTGATTTGCTTTATAGTCTCATCTGTTACATTGTTCTAGCAAAAGCAGGACATTGGTTGACGGCATAAATTTCCATCAAGTTTTCTTATTTAGCTCTGATGGATTAATGAAGACTTGTGATTTTACATCCTTTTCAAAAGTATTTCAGTCAGGTTCTATATGTCTGTCTATGATGAAGTCAGCTCTGTTTTAAAGGTAGGTTCCTGTACTTTGGAATGCATCATAATTTTGATGATTTTTTATCCAAGTTGTTGGAAAGCACTTATAAAGAGGAAATTAATAAGTTTCACTAAAAAGTGTAAATAAAAAACTCGTAGAAAAGTCGTTTTGCAAGGGATTTCCTAACTCTGCTTCGCACACCAGTTAGCGCTATTTTTAGTTCGCACCAAAAATAGATAACATAGCTAACGTCATGCTACATTGCATTTCGGGATTGTTTTAACCCATCCGCCATGCCAGGACCTCTGGAAGAGCTCACGGCAAGAGAAAATTAACCGTTGGCAAATGACATCAGAAACTGCGGACTTGTAGACATTATATACATATTTATTTTTAGAACTGGAATTCCAACAAAAGAAAAATAAACTAAAGGGAAAACGACAATTTTCTAGAACATCTGACGATTTTCTCAGTAGCAATAGTTTCGGAAAAATAAGAGAATTCAATACTACCCAGAAAAAGACAAAATTATTTTGTGAACATAATTGTTATCGCTAGGCCAGGAACCTACCTTTAAATTGACCACCAGTTTTTATTGGCCACATCACTTAATTTGTCCAAATATTACAATAATTACTGTGTCCGATAGTTACAGAGTCCCAAAATTGAAGGTACCGTAATGACCCCACATATTCGGATGGACAGGTCTGAGCAAAGCTTGTAGACCCAGATCAAACTGCAGTTTGATCAGGGTCTAAAATGTTTGCCATTCACTAAGCATCAATTGGATGCATTAACCTGTGTAAAATCCACTTTCTTAGCATTTTTGAACAATAATTATCTGACTTTTAGGTGTCCAGAATTTTAAGGTCATTACATTAAACCCAAAAAATATAATTACTGGGACAGAGAAGTCTGAGCAAACACTGCAGATCCAGATCAGACTGCTCCTAAAGGAGAAGTCTGATCAGGACTTATGCTGCTTGCTATTCCAGCTGCATCTTGGACGCATCACTGCATTGTAACCAAACTGTTCGTAATCTAAGAGAGAGGCACAGAGAGGCGCTATGGCCGAGTGGTTAGAGTGACTCGGTTATGGTGCAGAAATTCACCGGAAGGTCGTGAGTTCATGGCTCACTGTCCCCATCCAACAACTGGAAAACTCTCTCTGTCAACCCAGCAGTAAATGGGTACCTTTTTCGAATCAGGGAAGGATAAGGCAGCGAAAGGAGAGAGATGGGTTCTGCCTTTCATTGGCTGTGTCCAAGATACAGTGGGTCTCTAACACCCACTGCCCCTACGGCTATTAGGCTATGCAAAACCTTTATTTATATTAGGTGTCCCAATTTGTAGAAATATTATGGTATATTCTGTTGTTTAGATAGTTGGGTAATATTGGGCTGAAAATTTATTGTGGCAAAGACACTTGAAATTCTGCAATAAAAGAGCTGCCACACAAGAAAAGGATACCGGTATGACCAGCCGACAGTCTGCTGTTTATGTGTTCAGACTGGTGAGGGTCTGTGTTCTTTTACTTTTCGCATATAAGATCTGAGAATCAGTGGGATGGACTTTCAAAAATGATTTCATTCTGAAAGACAGTGGATTGGTAGATGCCAAAATATTCACCCGCCAAACTCGGAATACTTGCTGCACTTGGATGTTTCTAGGTGCAACTTAAGACTTGAATCCCCTTATTAAAGTCACTTATAGTATTGACATTTCATATCTGGACATTAGTTTCTTGGCAAACAGTGTAGACACACATCAGACTGCTCTCAGAGCAGTCTGATCAGGGTCTACACTGTTTACCAACGGCTTTATAGACGATAATTAGACTTAGCAAATGACTGAGGAAGATGAAAGAGTCAACGTAGGATACAGTTGAGGTGTCCGATTATTTTCAGTAGGTATGGTAACAATTTTGAAGGAAATGATAAACATTGAAACTACCCATCAAATGTGCTGTAGAACATTATAATAAGTGCCAGGGCATAATGTAAAGACAGCCAACTCTCAGATCAGCCTGCACATTGGCACTATCAATCAGAATCTTATGTATTCTTTAAAATTATAAACAGGGAAGACAGTTATAAAAACTGTGGGGATGACTGTTTTGTCAAGCTCTAAGGCACATTTTCTCCTGATAGAGCTGAATTTAAAAGTTTTGGTGCATTTTTAGATTTTTGTGATTTTTATCAATGATAAATTGTTCAATACCGTGGAAAGTTGTTGCAACATTTTCTACTGCTGATTTTGCAGCAAATATGATTGTGCCATAATTCGGATAAAAGATGGATATTTATTAGGACTGAATGTGTGTGATTGATTTGATACCAGGATTAAATTTTAGTTATACAGACTGATACGATATTGATTTTAGGAGCCCTGGTTGCTCAGTCGGTTAAATGCTGGCCTGCTGATCTAGCGTCCTGGGTTCGAGCCCCGCTGGAGGATGGAATCTTTTCAATTGTGAACAGGGTTCCACTGCACATAGCCTTTCATTATCACTCACCCATCAACCTGATATGACTGAAATACTGTTTAAAAGGACGTTAAATCGCAAATCATCCATCCATCTACCAATTACCGATTTTATAAGGCATGGTCAGGAGTTGAACATAATCTGCTGATGCATATGCCTGCTTTAACTCTTTAAGACCATAAAAAGCAGACGACAAAATTTACGTCTGCAAAAATTAAAAAAATATGCCTTGTCTAAGACATTTCGTATTGAGAATTCAAAGACTAGAAGGCAAACAGTGTAGATCCACATGAGGTGGCTCATCATGAGCCGCCTCATCAGGATCTACGCTGTATGCAAATTATGCCATTTTCGTCACTGGTGCTTAGAGTGTTAAATTTGTGCTGATCTGTCCAGTGTGGAAACACTCTTTTGCCGTGGCAAGCGTATTGCATTGTGCCAAATCAAAATATACATTTTTTTTGTCATGAAAAAAATACTCTGTTGTTGAGTATTCAAGGTCAGTCAATGCATCAGCACATTCTGGTCATTCTACCCTGCTTGTACATGTATTATTTTAGTAACATCGGGGGGGCCTCTATTGTGAGAAGTGCAGGCTGGCCAGTCCATATGAATGCACAAACTGATCTAAGTATAGCTATTCACTTTTAGACTGTAAGGTATTGTGTCCCTAGACAAGGCTCTTAGAATAGTTCACATTCAGCAATGTTTGACCTTTGCAACTTGAAAATGCCAAATTTTGTTTTGGACAGCAAGTTTGACAACTAATACAACAATTTGGAAGTTTTCCTACAAGAAAATTATCTGAATTCCATAATCAAGTGTTGCCATGCCCTGAGAAAACAGGAATTTTCAGTTGAGAAATAATTATTTTTTATTATTGTGGATGCAAATGTTAAAGGGAGGTCTATGATTCATGATATTCCTTGGTTTTGGAAAACAGTGAAAAAAAAAATAATCAGATACAGTCAAATTTACAGTGTAAGTTGTGGTCCTTCATTAAGCTGCACCACAATCACCAAGGTTACTTTAATGAGACTAATCCAGAGTTCCAGATAAGAAAGGGTAGCACTGATAATTGAGGGATAATTTTTCCATAGTTCTCAGTGAAAACATAGGTTGTGACCCCTCATTAGAACCGTCTCGGTGAGACGGTTCTAATGAGGGGTCACAACCTATGTTGTCACAACCTATGTTTTCTGTGACAACATAGGTTGTGACCCCTCATTAGAACCGTCTCACTGAGACGGTTCTAATGAGGGGTCACAACCTATGTTTTCATTGAGAAACAAGAAAATATCCCTATATGAACCTCAATACACCTCACCTTATCTTGAGCTCTGCGGCTACAACATACTTTTTTATGTGCAAAATGAAAATTATCCCAGAATTATCAGGAAAATGACACATTATATGGAGCGCTTTGCTGGTAAATATTAGGAACTGATTAAGTGGCAATTGATTCCAAGGAATTGATAGATTGGCTGCGTGATGTTTATTAATTATGGATGACAAACATACAGAATTGATGTGAGGAAAATATTTCCGGTCAGAAATGGCAATACAAGAAGCACTGTTTGAATGTTTTAAATTCCACTGTGGATTAGTTTCAAATGTGGTAAGTTGGATATTATACTCTATGGGGTTGGATTTAATGTGACAGTGACTTGTATTCATAAGTTGGCACGTTATTCTGAAACGTTCGATGTTACTACTTGCAAGTAATAAGCACATGTAATATCCCAAAGTTGGAGTTGATACTTATATTAATAAATAAGCTAGATATTACACATATAAATTAGATATTATGCTTATTATAAGTTGGATTCCATACTTAGAAATCGGATACTAAACTAAATATCATTGACTTTTATGCTGATATACTGAACATTATACTGTATTAATCCTAATAAATGCCCCCACTCTAATAAACACCCCTTTCCTTCTTTTCTGAAAATAATTGTATATTGACATAACGAAATTGCTCCATTTTAGTTAACCCATTGCATTCTGGGTATATTTTGTCGTCTGCTGAAATTGTCGTCTGCATCAAAAATCAAGAATATTTTGACAATATTGGTCTAACTCTTGTAGCAATGATGTCTCGGCAGTAAACAGTTTGGATCTCAGATCAGGCCACACATTTGTGTGGCCTGATCTGGATCCAAACTGTTTGCCCAGATACCCTAAAGGGGTGTCCCGAATGGACTGGGTTAAAGGTCCAGAGTAGTCTGGTCACAGTGTACACAGTTTGCTGTTGATGGCATTCCGTCAGTAGTATCTTAACACAGTATCAGGATATAAAATACTATTTATACAGTAATTATCCTAAATGTTGAACCAGACTGGTTCAACATTTAGGATCATTACTGTATTTCTTTCATTATTAGACAGGGTTTTACCCCTTTCCAAAACAATTTTTCAATTCTAGATCTGTCTTATAAGATGGATCTAGATTTTTGGAATTGTATTTGAAGGAAAAACACCGTTTCATAGCTGAATTCACAAGACTATATAATTTTACATGTTTGCAGTAATTTTGGAAGTAAGTTATTATAAACTCCTGTCCTATAACCAAAAAAGAAAATGGTAGTTATTTACTAAGGGTACTTGCTGTACATTTTGCCTATATGTTGTTGTTTTTTTGTATTTTTTTTTTTTTGTATTTATTTCTCTATTTATGGTCACAGTTATGAGAAGAACTTGGAACCTAAAGAATGGAAATTCTGAGCTCATGTCCCGTCACTGTGCAGTTACTGGATCAAATACAATATTGGCATTGCTTGTGGAGTTGTCCCCAACATGTTGTATTGAACAGATTGTATAGACAAAATGTCCGACATTAATCAATACAGAATCTGTGGAATATATTTTTGATGGATTTTATATTCCTTGGTGTATTTTTTTGTGTTTGCCTGCTTATTTTCTATGGCCTGCAAAAAATTTTGGAGGTAAGCTGTGCTCCAGATAAGAAGGGATGACATGGATAATTTAGGGATAATTTCCAGTATTTGTCCATAAGAAAATACCTTATAACCCCTCATTAGAATCATCTCACTGAGACAGTTCTGATGAGGGGTCACAACATACGTTTTTGTTGAGAAATAAGGAAAGTTATATCAGAAATGTCCCTGTTACAGTACCAGATAAGCTGCTATGATCTTTGAATGTGGAGCTCAAGATAAAGAGGGGGAAGGTTTGCTGATTTTACATAATTTCTCCTTAAAGACATGTGCTGTGCCATAGTGGCCCCTGAATACAAGGGCCCACAATGTATATATTTTGTGAGAACAGTCTGATTTGCAACTTTTGAGCAGACAGTATGATAGTGGAAACTTTAAATCCATTTCTGCCTTCCTCACAGCTTCCAGTATTTTGGGTGTCAGATTAATTTTTTTTTCTTCTCCAGAAATTTCTGTGTATAATGCAAACATTGTAGATCCAGCTCTGATGCTACATATAGTGGCATCTGCTCTGGGTTGACACTGCTTGCATAAATTAAGTTTTATTTTGAGAGCCAAGAGGGATGGTATGGTGTACAAACTAGACTACCAATCACTGGGTTGCAGACTTTAAACCAAGGCCCCATCTCAGTTTGACCTATATGTTGGTAGGTAGCTAAACTGGAGTTACTCACTTGTTTGGGAGGCTACTTGGCATTAATGGGTGAACTTGATATAGCATGACATCCCCTTATTTGGAGTCCTATATACAAAATTAGACGGGGCTAATGGTAGTATTATTATGGTTGGGCTTTGATAAGAACACAGTGTATTGTTCGAGGTTTGCATCACCTATCTGTTAGTGTTACTGACTAAAGCAACAACTACTTAGCATGTGACATAGTTAGGGTTACTGACCAAAGCAACAACAACGTAGCATGTGACATAGTTAGTGTTACTGACCAAGCATGTGACATAGTTAGTGTTACTGACCAAAGCAACAACAACTTAGCATGTGACACTAATAAAAAAAAAATGCACATGTTGAATGTCCCAAAATAATTAAGCCTGTGATATTCCCTTACAGTTAATGAAGAGATGCTTACCTGTATAGAGTAGGCATGGCTTCAAAAAAGGTGAATTCTTTGATAATTCCACGTGATCTCCATAGGGTGAAGGGGTAAATGGAATGGATGGGTGTTTAGGGCTGGGAGTTGGGGCCCAGGTGATTGGACTGAGTGATAACATTGCATGATAAACATAATTATAAGGAATAAGACAAATTTAAACTGAAGTGTAGTATTAGTACAATGTTTGACTGCTAATTCTTGAATATTTTTTAGCCATAATACTTCTTTGTTTCTTTCTGAAGTCTCTGCAAATTAGAATACCAATGATATTTGTATTACAGGTGTAATAAGTAACTGATAAATGTCTTGATACCTGGTAGATTATTTACTTTTACATCATGAAGTTGTCTAAATCATTTATTAGTTCAAAATAAATCACCAAAATAGAGTTATAAATTCCTCTGTTGGTACCATTGATGTGTCCTGATATTGAGACAGAAATGCCTGAGCAGCTTTATAGACCCAAATCAGACTGCTCCTCAGATTTATTACAAGATTTTCTCTGTTTCTGCATCTCTGTGTACATCCACACAGTCTAATCAGGCTTTGCTGTTCATCAGCAAAAGCCTGCTTAGACTATGTGGATGTGCAGAGTTGCAGATACAGTTATATTAAATGAAATGGGTGGCGCATGCAGTTTGGTGCACATCCACACAGTCTAATCAGGCTTTTGCTGTTCATCAGCAAAAGCCTGATTAGACTGTGTGATCAACAGCAAAAGCCTGATTAGACTGTGTGGATGTGCAGAGCTGCAGATAAAGACAGTTATATTTCTTAGAATGGAAAGTGAAATGGGTGGCACAAGTAAAAGAAGCTAGATTCAAGACTGAGGCTGATAATTTGTAACATAATTACTACTATCAGACACCTTGCAATAAAAAGTGTATTTTCTCATCACTTCAGTTGTATTGATGCCAATTTCAGTACGCCTGTGCGGTTACATGCAAAAGAGTTCATTACAGTTGCATGCAAACTGGTTCACTACAGTTACTTAAAAAAGAGTTCATCACAGTTAAAATGCCAAGGCATTTATTATAGGCTCTTTGCAGTTTCATGCATAATATTAATTAATTTCAGTACATGCCCCCCCAAAAAAAGATTCAATTACAATGTACATTCAAATGTGTCATAACATGTACATTCAAATGTGTCATAACATGCAAGCGAGTTCATCATGGTACCATGCAAAAGAGTACATTCCAGTGCCTGGCAGTTACATGCATAAGAGTTCATTACTGTACATGCAAAAAACTACAGGTGTAGTTCCTTGCGAAAGAGTCCATTACAGTTAAAAACAAAAGACTTCATGTACATGCAAAAAATAGTCGAGTACATGCAAAATGTTCATTAGAGCTGTATGCAAAAGTATTCATTATGAATACATGCAAAAGAGTACAGTTCAGTTCCTTGTAAAAGATTTTGTGACTGATACATACAAAAGACTCCATTACAGATGCAAACGAAAGAGTTCATTGCAGTTACATGCAAAAGATTTCAGTACTTTGACATACAGAAGAGTTCATAACAGTAACATGCAAACGAGATTATTATAATTTTATGCAGAAGAGTTGGACAAACCCTGATTGTACTTCTCCAATTTTTTGGAGCAGTCTGATCAGGCTCTGCAGCCTTTGTTCTGCCATATTTGTCTCAATACTTACAGTTTTATAGTGTTATTTTCAGTATATATGTGAGTGTTACAGATCTGTAGAAAATGTGAGATTGCTGTAAAAAGTGTACATTATTTGGACATTTCTTTGAGCTTACTGTAATAAGTGTACATTATTGGGACACTTCTGTTCAACTGGACTGCTATTTTTGAATTTTGTGTAGTCCTTTTTCCAGTTGGGAGAATTCTTATCCAGTTTTTACTGGGTAGCATCTGGTGCAGACCTTGATTACAAAGTTTGGTGTAGGCGGTGTAATGTGGGCCTGTGGTATTTGTGTTGGTAGTTTTGTCCTGATACTTGCAATTTTTGCAGTAGGAAACTGACAGGTTGGATGTGTGTGTTCTTAAAATATGACATGCTGCATGCTTTTTTCTGTTTCTTTTCTTTTTTTAGCTCACCTGAGCCGAAGGCTCACAGGTGAGCTTATAGTATAGGCAGGCATCCGTCGTCCGTCCGTCCGTCCGTCCGTCGTCCGTCGTCCGTCCGTCAATATTTTCAAATGACATCTCCTCTGAAACTACAAGGCCCATTGTTACCAAATTTCATATATAGCATCTATAGGCAGGGGGAACCAATAATACTGTTTTTTATCCAAATCGCTTCAGAACTTTGGTTGCTATGGCAACTTAAAGTTTCCATTGACTTGTATGGGAAAAATTGAAAATTTGCATTTATTGCTATGTCACTGCAGATATTTTGACAAAACTTTTACAGAAATGTTCCTTGAGTATTCCTCTATCAACCACATGAACTTTATGTAAATTGCACAATTTGTCTGGTTGCCATGGCAACCAAATGGTTAAAAAATATAAAAAATATTCAAAAATCATCTCCTCAGAAACTTTGCAACCAATAAAGCTCAAACTTCACAGAAAGGATCTTAGTACTAGCTTCTATAAAAATACTGTTTTTCTTGGCAATTGCTCTAGCAGTTTGGTTGCTATGGGAACTGAAAGTTGCCAATGACTTATAATGGCAAAATGGAAAATTTGCATTTATTGCTATGTCACTGCAGATATTTTGACAAAACTTTTACAGAAATGTTCCTTTAGTATTCCTCTATCAACCACATGAACTTTATGTAAATTGCACAATTTGGCTGGTTGCCATGGCAACCGAATGGTTAAAAAATAGAAAAAATATTCAAAAATCATCTCCTCAGAAACGATGCAACCAATAAAGCTCAAACTTCACAGAAAGGATCTTAGTACTAGCTTCTATAAGAGTACTGTTTTTCTTGGCAATTGCTTTAGCAGTTTGGTTGCTATGGGAACTGAAAGTTGCCATTGACTTATAATGGCAAAATGGAAAATTTGCATTTATTGCTATGCCACTGCGGATATTTTGACAAAACTTTCATAGAAATGTACCTTGAGTAGTCTTTAACCAGCCATGTTAAATTTATGCAAATTGCGCAAATTTGCTGGTTGCCATTGCAACCAAATGGTTAAAAATAGAAAAACATTAAAAAATCATCTTCGCAGAAACTGTGTGGCCCAATAAAGCTCAAACTTTACAGAAAGAACCTTAGTACTAGCCTCTATAGAATTATTTTTTTCATGGCAATTGCTCCAGCAGTTTGGTTGCTATGGCAACAAAGAGTTTCCATTGACTTATAATGAGGAAAATGGAAATTGGCAATTTTTGCTGTCTAACTAACTGCAGTTATTTAAAAAATTTTCTACAGAAATGTTTCTTGAGTAGACCTCTACGATTCATATGAATTTTCTCCAAATCGCTGAATTTGATTGGTTGCCATGGCAAAATATAGTGTAAATTTCGAAAAAAAAAAAAAAAAAAAAAAAAATCTTCTGCTCAGAAGCCATATAGGGGATGAAGCTGATATTGTGCAAACATGTTGATGACAGTAGTTTCTACATAATTTTTTTTTTCTTCTTCCACTCCCATAAGAACTTTGGTTGCTATGGCGACTTATAGTTTCCATTGACTCATAATGGGAAAAGTGAAGCCATGAGGGGAATGAAGCTGATACTTAGCATACATATTAATAATTTTAACCTCTACCTAAAGTATGTTTTATATTATCATTGCCCATGTGAATTTGTTGCTATGGCAACTTAAAGTTTCCATTGACTTATAATGAGGAAAGTGGACATTTGCTATTTATTTCTGTGTTACTGCAGATATTTTGACAAAAATTCACAGAAATGTTTCTGGAGTAGTCCTCTACCAGCCATATGAATTTTTCCCAATTACCTGATTTTGATTGGTTGCCGTTGCAGCTGAAAGGCCAAATTTTCACTTTTGTTTTGCCAAAGATCTTCTGAGAAGCCATTAATGGGGGATAAAGCTTATTTTTTTTTGCATAAATGTTTGTGATATTATCCTCTACATAAATGGTGTTTTTTATTGCTGTTGTGCATGGTGTTTTGTTGCTGTAACCTCAGTGCCTCAGTGCTCAGGTGAGCGATATAGGGCCATTGGCCCTCTGGTTTTCTGTCACATTGCGACTACAGTACACGCAACGTGAAGACTTGATCTGACACGCTCTCGCGTGACACTTAAAATCGCGAGGAAGGGATTAAAATCCACGAGATTCTCTCGCAACTCTCACGCATTTCACACTAAACTTCCTCGTGTGTTTGAAAATCGCCACGTTCCACGCAAGAAAATTCCTCGCATCTTGCGTGAAATTCATAGAGTGATGTATGCGAGAAACTTTCTCGCATCACGCGTGGAATTTTGTCCAGGTAGGTACAATGTACATGTACAGTAAATGCAAGTTTCTATACATATACCTTTACGATTCGCAATGCATTTTTTGATGCTGATAACGGTTCAATTAATACATTGTAAGCGTGCGTGAATAACCTAATTGATCGCATCCTCAACGCAAGTATTGTTTGACCGTTACGAATTAAGGATGTGTTGATAAACAATCATGATCAGCGTAATTTTGTTGCAATTACGCAGCGAGTTAATTAGAGAGGCTTATGTTTGAAAGAATATTGTTAATAGGTTACTTAGTAGCAAAATTCTAGAATGATGACACAGACAAAAATTTTCGCTCAGCCGCCACCGATAATAGCCCAATCCATGTCAAAACAGTCACAAAGATAAAAGCGTTTCGATCAGCTTTTGAACTCAAAGCTATACCGCTAGTGGCACGTGCCGAAATGTTTACTTATTAACCAATATAAACTTTCTGATGTAAGAGCTGTCAAGTTTCCATTAAAAGTGCACGCGACAACAATGACTTGATTAGCAAATGGGCTGTCTCAGAGGTGATTGACGTCCGCTTAACCACTCGCTGAAATATGCAAATTTGTAAACCTGTTGGTTTGACAGCTAAAAAAAAATACGTCACAGCTGCATCCTCTTTTCAAGAAATATAGAAAATATGATTTTGCGTCGTGGATCAATAGTCAAAGTGTTTGGATTTTAAAAATGCATCAAAATGAATGAAAAATAAGAGGTGAGAAGTTTGTTTTTTATTCCGATCTCCGCGTTGCAAAATCACATTATCTATATGAAAAAAGAAACTGATTCTGCTGCGCGAAAAATTCTCAAAGTATTCGGACTAATAAACATAATATATATGTATTCATATTTAGAGGTGACTGAACGCATTCAGGGCCTTTGCCGTAATAAAATGTGAAGACGGTAGCATTTGTTGAAATACGTAAACACAGCACGTTTATAGGTCAGTCTCGTGCCTTGACATCAAAGGACGCCGCTCAGAGCACAAAATGGTGAAAGGAATCGTATTCCATACCCTGATAGTGAATATGAGGATCAGCCTGCGCAGTATTGTATACTATGCGACAAACTGGTATGCTTTACGCGTCATAGCGTGAGCGGTTTATGCCGTCTATTTGTTCGGTTATTTCTGGAATGGCTGAAATTGCCGATCGTAATTTTTGCCGCTAAAAATTTTTTAGTCGGCGCCAAAAAAGACCAGTCGGTTGGAAACCGGAATCACAACTTTTTTAGGCCCAAAGTAAAAATATAAATGAATTACCTGTACAACATATAATGACCTGTGAAATTGATAGGCGTCACGCGTGATTAAGTTTGACGCCGATGACTCACCTGAGCATACATGGAGTTAATCCTTTCTCTCGAAAGTTGCGTGTCTCGCGTGAAAAGAAATTGTTTTCTCGCGAGTTTTACGTCACGCATCTCGCGAGTGTCTCGCATCTCCCACGCATTTCACACGCAAAAACCCCACTAAACTTTCGTGGAAAAGATTAAAATTTCTCGCGAGAGCGTGTCAGATCAAGTCTCCACGTTGCGTGTACTGTACATTTCAGAGAGGGCCACATGGAAGATTAGTGTTTAACTAAATGTGTATTTCCCTCTGTAAATAAAGTCTATTATTATTTTATTATTATTAAGACTTGATCCCTTTTTGGATGGGCTACATTCCTCAAGGAAGCAAACAGGAAGTCATGAAATCTGTTCCCGTTTGTAAACAAATGGCAGAAAACCATGGAGGCAGGGGCTGACAAATCAACAAAAATTCCACTTGCCCACAGGACTAGTAAAAACAAAATTCACTTGTCCGGCAAAAATAATTGCTTGCCCAGATTTTTCACACACACACAAAAACAAAAAGTTACCCTTCTGTACCACAGGAGCTTGACGTTGGTTATATTTTTTAAATGGGTCGCCTCCAGCTTATAGAATATAGTAATGATTATTTATATTATCATCGTAGGGACAAGCCCTTTAAGAAAAAAATATTCAACGTCAAGCTCCTGTGTTCTGTACAATCATACATACCCTAAAATTTGGAAATCTTGTCTGAGCAAAGGGTTTAGAGTATAGACCATTAGTAGACAAAGATGTTGGCAGATAGTGTAGACCCTGCTCAAATTGCATAGGAGCAGTCTGATCAGTGTCAACTCTGACTGCCAAGTATAATTACACTTTGATCCAAATATGGCAGTCTGATCAGGGTCTACTCTTACTGCGAAGCATCACTTCACTTTGATCCAAATACGTTGGGAGCAGTCTGATCAGGGACTATTCTGGTTGCCAAGCAATATTACACTTTGATCCAAATACTAAGGTAACTGTGGAAGTCTTTCCTTTTATAGCTGGCGCAAATTGACCTGTCTTTCTGACCTTTATGCATGAATATGCAAAATAGCGCAATTCATTGCGAAATAGGAGACAACGCTTTCTAGCAGAACCATACCTACACGTATTTACGCGATTGAATGACTGCCATATCCTAAAGCTGGGTTTACGTGGAGCGTATTATAGTTGGCTTCAGCGTCGAAACTCTTTTTGCCATGTATTTACAAAGGCAGCTTCGGCGCCGAAACCTTCATAAGGTACATGCCATAGAAAAGAGCCTTAGATATTTACAGAGCGTGTTGCTTCATAAAGCCGGTTTTCCATTTCCAAATGCCAAGGAGTTTCTGCGCGTAACCATGCTGTATGGAAAATTGCCTAAATTTTATCATATAATCATTTTTATGAATGTTTGATTTCAGAGCTGGTTATGAGAGAGAGAGAGAGAGAGAGAGTACTCGTTCAATTTTCAGCTTAGATGAATAGATGAATGGAAACGTTGCAAACACGAGCATCATGCAGTAGGTTGAGGCAAGATGCTGAATAAGTTAAGATGCTTACTTTTTCACCCATGGTATTGTAATCATGACGACCTTGAAATAATATCCAGATACGTAGATTGATGTAACACTATTCCTGTATCTCTTTATGTATCTTCTGCTACACTGTATTCTCACTTTGGGTAACACGCTATTAAGATGTAGAATGCAACTCTCTCTCTCTCTCTCTCTCTCTCTCTCAGACACACGCGTCCAGGAACCCCGGTAGCTCAGTAGGTTAAGCGGTGTTCTGCTGATATAGTGGCCCCTGGTTCGAGTCCCGCTGGAGACTGGAATCTTTTCGATCGTAAATGGGGTTCTATTGCACACAGCCTTTCATTATCACCTACCCATCGTCCTGATATGACTTAAATACTGTCTAAAAGGAAGTATTAAAACAAATTATGTCTTCTGGAATGCATAGCATTATCGGCCCCGAATCAAAAGTCCTATTGAGAAATGATAAACTTTATTTGTACCAACCCCACAGTTAACATGGGCAAGACGTCTATAGGTTTATGCAAATATATCTGGTAAACTATTCACAATTGCATGAAGTAATTCATTTCTGGTAGAAATGCTCGTGATTCTTGAGAGGATTCGTTATTTGTAAGGCCATGATAAAAATTCTGTTTGCTGCATTCCATCCTATCCAAGATTTGGCCTTTGTGTCCTTTCTTTCATTTTTTTCGTATTCAGTAATATTTAATCATAATACATCTAATTGTCAACTTTAAATTGGGTAACGGCTGCTGAACGGAGTTAAGATTGCCAGTGTGAGATGCCTAACACTGTTGATCATGACCAGACTGCTCTTAAGGAATACTTTGATTCGGGTCTGCACTATTTGCAAATGTAGTTTAGTCGCAACCAGCACTTGGCACCCGAAAAAAAAAACTTGCTCCCAACCTACCGATCCAGCTAAGTCTGTATTGGAGCACAACAAACATATTTTTAAAGGATGGCCTTAAGTTTGTTTTATAATTCATGCATCCCTATCTGTGAAATCAACTGAACCTACTAATATATTTAAATGAGGGGTCAAAGAGACAGGTCAATTTGCGCCAGCTATATCTTTATAGCATAGATTGTCCAGGTGACATTTGGCAGGAAATGCATGCTTTGTACTGGTTGACTCAGGTCGTTTGCACTTTACATCAAAGAATACGGGTATACCAAATAAATTTACCATAAAAGTTCTGAATATTGAGACATATGTTTGAGCAAAGAGTGTAGACCCAGATCAGACTGCTCCTGAATATGAGCAGTCTGATCAAAGTCTACACTGTTGTGCCATTCTGCTTTCATCTGTTAGACGCAATAAAAATTTTATTGATTTTTTAACTGTCCGGTTTTCCCAATTTCTAGAATAAAGATCGCTTTGTAGATCAAACAGTACCGACCTGTCTAGACTCTGTATTTTGACTCTAGCTGGTCATGCATCCGAGAAGAAAACTCATTGGTCAACGGTCCACATCTAGTTGTGAAATTTCTCTAAATGACTGACAGGTGTCGCAAACACCGTCAGTAACCATTACACTGGATTAACTGATGGGTGACAATAAACAAACTTTCAATAACTAAAGGTGAGAAAATCATGATAATTATAGCTATAAACAGCAGTGGGGCTGTCTTTTTTAACACGCTTACAGTTATTCTTTCCAAATTTTTATGTGTAGGGGATTTTCTTTTACTTGCCCGGCCGGGCGTCGAGCTGGAAATAGCACTTGTCCGGCCAGATTTGGAGCTTGTCCCGGGCGTCCGGGCAATGGATTTGTCAGCCCCTGATGGAGGTATACCAGGACACATGAAATATCTTGTTCTGTTAAGATAATATCTTGAGGCTCTTGAGATAATATCTTTCTCCCTGAAGAAAAAAAAAAAATCCTTGTTCTTTTGGGAGGTTCTTTGGGTGTGCATCAGGCATCTATCTTGTCACTAACTTTACTTCAGATGAGGTTCTTGCTCTTTGAGTGAAATTAGTGCATGTATCAATTAGTTTTGATGTCCCTGAATGGTTTGCACTTTGTAGTTTATGGCTCCCGTTGCATTTTATAAGTTTTATTGAAAACCTTGTTACATTGCAGAGCATGCTTCTGAAATTAAAGATTGCAGAAATTCTGTTCCATAAAACTTGGTTGTCATAGAAATGTGTGTAAATTCTCAACATTACTATACAGTTTTGTATAGAAGGATAATGGCATTCTTACCATAATGGCCCTAAAGTTTGGGACTGACAGAAATGCTGAAGCACAATTTTGTGTAGACCTTATTGAGACTGCTCCAGAAGTAAAAGTCTGATTATACTTTGTGCCATTCTGACAGGCTTTTATGACACATGGCTTGATATTAAGGTCAGTGGATACACTTTCAGGGGAAGCAACTCTGCCAGTCATTTTGGATCAACTCACAAGGAAAAGAATTTGCTCCTACAGGAGCAAATTCTTTCCATTTATGAGTTGACCATTTTTTCAGAGCTTCTTTGTCCAGGGAAGCAAACAGGAAGTCAAAAGTTGTCTCCCTATGTCAAAATGGTGGGAAAACATAAAGGTCTACCCATACACCTGAATGTCCCAATATTTTGCTGGTAATAATGGTATTTTGAGAGTGTAGCAATTAACCGTGGTTTCTTACCTTTTTGCTTTTGGTTTTGAGAATCTTGAATTTTGAAACTCTAAAGGAATATTATTTGGATGGTAGTTGTAAAACTAAAAGAAAGAAATACTGCAATTGGATTATCATGGTTTAATATCATAATATTGTAGGTTGGATCAGGAGCTTAATGTCACATGGTTCTGGTGTAAAATTCATACAATTTATGTGGTTTATGAATAGACCAAAATGTTTCCTTGAAAAAAAATGCTTTTTCACCCAGATGAAATTTTATACTTATTTATACTGAAAGGATTTAAAAACTTCAACCCATTAATTTTGAATATCTCAAAAATGAAAGAAGCTGCGTCCACCAAAATTTTACAACATATATATTCCCTTATAGCTGATTATATCAATATACCGAATCTGAAATCGTTCAACCGAATCGTTCAGGAAAAAGCACGTGCTCCTCGTGTTCTTAGTGCTGTGTACATAAGGATGAATAGCCTCATGTATACAGTTTTCTGATGAAACATTTCTCTTACAATATCAAATCGAATTTTAAAAGTTTGAACTCGGTCTGTGACTTTATTTAGCCCACCGCGCCAAAATATCGCAAACAGGCGCAGAGTTTTGGGCCAGATAAATGCTGAAATTTCAAAAAGTGATGTCGCGTGACAATTATATGTGTTAATTACGACAATTCAAAATCTCAGACGACGTGCACTGTTTACAGGAACCTCAAAAGACCGTCAGAAAAACACCTGACCGAGATTAAAAACTAGCGGTCATGACGTTAACTAACGTCGACGCAGTCTCCGTAATAGGCTTTGCGCGACAGCATCATCCGCAATGATACTTGCAAATCAACGTGGATGACGTCAGAATATTAAGACAGTAAGAAATGGTCGAAAACAGCGTTGCATACGATAACGCCGACATCGCCCTATTCATTTCAGTGACGTAACGCTCATTTACTGACGTCATTTAAGTAAATGAAACGAATAAACTGCGTAATCATTAAATTTGATAAGTTTCAAACATTTTGTCGTAAAATTTTCAACACTGTCATGGGTGAACAAAACAGCAGCCAGCAATAAAAAGTGGAAGTTTTTAAATCCTTTCAGTATAGAAAGCATTAGTCTGTTTCAAAGAAAATACCTACTTTCGACATTGATTGATTGCCTGATTGGTTATTCTAGGCCAGAAATGGATGACACCAGTTTTACCTGTATCAGACTAAAGAGGGTCATTCAGAATTGTCTTGGACAGCGTGCTGTCTGGGCTCTTTTCAGATGGGCTTCATTTGTGTAATGTTGAATTGTATTATGGTATCGTTTGGAATTTTGCTGAATGTTAACACTTAAAGCACCAGAAATGAAAATATTTCAGTTTGCCTTCTAGTCTGTGTATTTACAATATCATACAACTTGGACAAAATATTTTTTTTGATTTTGCAGACATAAATTTTTTGTTGTCTGCCTTTACCTATTAAAGGGCTACTACACTGTTTCTCGACTAACTCAAATGACGTCATAAGAGTCCTTGTATATTTTTCAGCTAATTAAAATTTAAATTGCTTATAACTTTTTAACCATTTGGAATTTTTCCTTGCAGTTTTCGACATTTTTTTTAGACAAAACAATACCAGTTATTTCCAGCAATTTCAATGCATGTTGAAAAACAGTACAGTAGCCCTTTAAGGGGAGTGGAAGGGTGGTGATTTTCACAGCCTGTCATTCCAGTTACTTCAGCCAACCAAGATTGACATAATAATGTGTATTGGTTTGTCTCTGCTGAAACTGTGGCAGAGTCAGGTTCTTTTTCTCCTTTATCCCATTTCATTCTGGGTATTTTTAGCTCACCTGTGAAGGTGAGCTTATAGTATAGACTTGGTCCATCGTCCGTCGGCGGCGGCATCGGCGTCGGCGTCGTCCACAATTTTAAACATCTTCTTCTCAGAAACCACTGGGTGGATTGAAGCCAAATTTCATATCGAGCCTTAACAGGATGGGGGAACGAAAGTTTATATATTTGGTCCAGGTCACATGACCAAGATGGCCGCCACGCCCATATATGGTAAAAACCCTTCAAAAATCTTCTTCTCCAGAACCAAAAGGCCTATAACCTTGAAACTTGGTATGTAGCATCGGGCATGGGGGCCCATCATAATTTGTATAAATCATGACCTTGTGATGACCTTGACCTAATTTATGACATGGTCAACTTTGGTACGTTAGGCTTTTATATGGGAAAACGCTTAAACGGTGGATTTCTCAAGAACGATTTAAGTCTAAGGTACAATACTTGGTATACATGGTTGACTAAATGACCAGATGAAGATATTATGTCACTAAAGGTCAAGGTCATTCCGTCAGACCATCTGTCGTCAAGATTTTCAAACATCTTCTCCTCTGAAACCACTAGGCCGATTGAAGCCAAATTTCATATGTAGTCTCAGTGGGATGGGGGAACTAAAGTTTATACCTGCGGTCTGGGTCACATGACCAAGATGGCTGCCATGCCCATATATGGTAAAAACCCTTCAAAAATCTTCTTCTCCAGAACCAAAAGGCCTATGACCTTGAAACTTGGTGTGTAGCATAGGGCATGCAGGCCCATCATAGTTTATACAAATCATGACCTTGCGTTGACCATGATCTAATTTACGGCATAGTCAACTTTGGTACGTTAGGCTTTTATATTGGAAAACGCTTAAACAGTGGATTTCTCAGAAACTATTTAAGTCTAAGGTACAATACTTGGTATACATGGTCGACTAAATGACCAGATGAAGATATTATGTCACTAAAGGTCAAGGTCATTCCGTCGGACCATCCGTCGTCAAGATTTTCAAAACATCTTCTCCTCTGAAACCACTAGGCCGATTGAAGCCAAATTTCATATGGAGTCTCAGTGGGATGGGGGAAGGAAAGTTTATAGCCGGGGTCTGGGTCACATGACCAAGATGGCCGCCATGCCCATATATGGTAAAAACCCTTCAAAAATCTTCTTCTCCAGAACCAAAAGGCCTATGACCTTGAAACTTAGTATGTAGCATTGGGCATGCGGGCTTATCTTAGTTTATACAAATCATGACCTTGCGTTGACCTTGACCTAATTTACGACATGGTCAACTTTGGTACATTAGGCTTTTATATTGGAAAACGCTTAAACAGTGGATTTCTCAGAAACTTTTTAAGTCTAAGGTACAATACTTGGTATACATGGTTGACTAAATGACCAGATGAAGATATTATGTCACTAAAGGTCAAGGTCATTCCGTCAGACCATCCGTCGTCAAGATTTTCAAACATCTTCTCCTCTGAAACCAGTGGGCCGATTTAAGTTAAATTTCATATGGAGTCTCAGTGGGATAGGGGAATGAAATTTTATACC
Organism: Ctena decussata; assembly: GCA_963989385.1. Lineage (NCBI taxonomy): Eukaryota > Metazoa > Mollusca > Bivalvia > Lucinida > Lucinidae > Ctena > Ctena decussata. The sequence goes on from OZ022513.1 coordinate 57,127,545, forward strand.
CGGGGTCTGGGTCACATGACCAAGATGGCCGCCATGCCCATATATGGTAAAAACCCTTCAAAAAACTTCTTCCCATAGAACCAAAAGGCCTATGACCTTGAAACTTGGTATGTAGCATCGAGCATGCGGGCCCATCATAGTTTATACAAATCATGACCTTGCATTGACCTGGACCTAATTTATGACATGGTCAACTTTGGTACGTTAGGCTTTTATATGGGAAAACGCTTAAACAGTGGATTTCTCAGAAACTATTTAAGTATTAGGTACAATACTTGATATACATGGTCGACTAAATGACCAGATGAAGATATTATGTCACTAAAGGTCAAGGTCATTCCGTCGGACCATCTATCGTCAAGATTTTCAAACATCTTCTCCTCTGAAACCACTAGGCCGATTGAAGCCAAATTTCATATGGAGTCTCAGTGGGATGGGGGAAGGAAAGTTTATAGCCGGGGTCTGGGTCACATGACCAAGATGGCCGCCATGCCCATATATGGTAAAAACCCTTCAAAAATCTTCTTCTCCAGAACCAAAAGGCCTATGACCTTGAAACTTAGTATGTAGCATTGGGCATGCGGGCTTATCTTAGTTTATACAAATCATGACCTTGCGTTGACCTTGACCTAATTTACGACATGGTCAACTTTGGTACATTAGGCTTTTATATTGGAAAACGCTTAAACAGTGGATTTCTCAGAAACTATTTAAGTCTAAGGTACAATACTTGGTATACATGGTTGACTAAATGACCAGATGAAGATATTATGTCACTAAAGGTCAAGGTCATTCCGTCAGACCATCCGTCGTCAAGATTTTCAAACATCTTCTCCTCTGAAACCAGTGGGCCGATTTAAGCCACATTTCATATGGAGTCTCAGTGGGATAGGGGAATGAAATTTTATACCCGGGGTCTGGGTCACATGACCAAGATGGCCGCCATGCCCATATATGGTAAAAACCCTTCAAAAAACTTCTTACCATAGAACCAAAAGGCCTATGACCTTAAAACTTGGTATGTAGCATCGAGCATGCGGGCCCATCATAGTTTATACAAATCATGACCTTGCATTGACCTGGACCTAATTTATGACATGGTCAACTTTGGTACGTTAGGCTTTTATATGGGAAAACGCTTAAACAGTGGATTTCTCAGAAACTATTTCAGTATTAGGTACAATACTTGGTATACATGGTCGACTAAATGACCAGATGAAGATATTATGTCACTAAAGGTCAAGGTCATTCCGTCGGACCATCTGTCGTCAAGATTTTCAAACATCTTCTCCTCTGAAACCACTAGGCCGATTGAAGCCAAATTTCATATGGAGTCTCAGTGGGATAAGGGAACAAAACTTTATACCCGGGGTCTGGGTCACATGACCAAGATGGCCACCATGCCCATATATGGTAAAAACCCTTCGAAAATCTTCTTCTCCAGAACCAAAAGGCCTATGACCTTGAAACTTGGTATGTAGCAGCGTGCATGCTGGCCCATCATAGTTTATACAAATGATGACCATGTGTTGACCTTGAATTAATTTACGACATGGTCAACTTTGGTACATTAGGCTTTTATATGGGAAAAGGCTTATACAGTGGATTTCTCAGAAACTATTTAAGTCTTAGGTACAATACATGGTATATATGGCCAACTAAATGACCAGATGAAGATATTATGTCACTGAAAGGTCAAGGTCATTTTGTCGGTCTGTCCCTCATCAAGATTTTCAAAACATCTACTCCTCTGAAACCACTGGTCTGATTGAAGCGAAATTTCATATGGAGTCTCAGTGTGATCAGGGAATAAAAGTTTGTTCTCAGGGTCTTGACCAAGATGGCCGCCATGCCCGTATATGGTAAAAACCCTTCAAAATTTTCTTCTCCAGAACCAAAAGGTGTATGACCTTGAAACTTGGTATGTAGCTTTGGGCACTTAAGCCCATCATAGAAAATACAAATGATCGTGCATTGACCTTGACCTTATTTATGACACTGTCAACTTTGGTACATTATGTCGGCTTTTATATGGGAAAATGCTTAAACAGTGGATTTTTCAGAAACTATTTAAGTCTAAGGTGCAATATTTGGTATATATGGTTGACTAAATGACCAGATGAAGATATTTTGTCGTTAAAGGTCAAGGTCATTCTTTGACTTTTATACAAGGTCATTGAGATTCTGTCACCTGTCAACATTTTCAAACATCTTCTCAGTGGCCACTAGGGTCAATTGAAGCCATATTTCATATGGAGCTTCACCGGCTTAAAGGAACCATAGTTTGTTCGGATGGTCTTGGTCGCTTGACCAAGATGGTCACCATGCCCATATATGGTAAAAACTCTTCAAACGTCTTTTTCTCGAGAACCAAAAGGCCTATAACCTTGAAACTTGGTACCGGTAAGTAGCATTGGGCACTCAGGCCCATCATAGTTTATACAAATGATTACTGTGTTTCATATATTATGGAGCTTTAATACTGGTTCAAAGGAATCAAAGTTTTTTCAGATGGTCATGGTCGTATGAACATGGTGGCCGCCACACCCATTTATGATAAAAACCTTTCAGAAATCTTTGTCCAGAAACAAAGGCCCAGTGACCTTGTGGCTTGGTATATAGAATTGGGACTCAACATTAAACCCCAAGGGAGGGGGGTTATCTGCCCCTGCCCTGGTGCTATATACATGTATAAAAGCATTAAAATATATACCAGGACCAAGTGTCAGGTGAGCTACAGGACCATTGGTCCTCTTGTTTGTCGTCTGCTGAAATTGTGGTATTTTCTCCTTTATCCCATTGCATTCTGGGTATTTTTTGTCGTCTGCTGAAATTGTCATCTGCATCAAAAATCAAGATTGGTCTAACTAACTCTTGTAGAAATGATGTCAAAGGCAGCAAACAGTTTGGATCTCAGATCAGGCCCCACATTTGTGGGGCCTGATCTGAGATCCAAACTGTTTGCGGACTTACCCCTAAAGGGGTGTCCCGAATGGAATGGGTTATTATTGCCTGACTGATGATTGCTGTTAAAGTATAAACGTATTCATACCTAATTTAGTGCGACAGACACGCGTTTCTGTATTTAACTTTTTCAGTGTCGCTAATCCCCAAAAGTTTGATAGAAAAGATATGATGGCAGGTCTCGGCAGGCAACGAGCATCCCTCTCCGAGCCACACTTACTGTCGCCTTCCACGGGACACGTTAGCTGCAGACATCAGGTAAGAGACGCCTGCGTATTAATCCGCGGGTGCAGGCGTCCCCCACCGAGCCAACTCAACCCTTGCGTCTCGAGAAAGGCGACAGACAAGGGCATCAGGAAAGAGATGTCCAATGCAGCAAGCCAAAACAACTCAAAAGAATGGAAGCCAAACTCCGCTAAGATTCATGTCACTATGACAAGTCAGTCTTAGTTTTAGAATAATTTAGAAATTTTACCAAAAAAAAAAGGAATTAAGTATTTAAATCAGTATTTAAGTAGTGACCCCAATGCCTGAGAACCAGAATCAATACCGAAACACTGACTAACTGGGTTGATGATATCCTCGGGGACAAATTGTCCACCAGCAGTGATATCGGCCCAGTGGTTCTAATATAAACGTATTCATACCTAATTTAGTGTGACAGACGCGCGTTTCTGTATTTAACTTCTTCAGTGTCGCTAATCCCCAAAAGTTTGATAGAAAAGATATGATGGCAGGTCTCGGCAGGCAACGAGCATCCCTCTCCGAGCCACACTTACTGTTGCATTCCGCGGGACACGTTAGCTGCAGACATCAGGTAAGAGACGCCTGCGTATTAATCCGCGGGCGCAGGCGTCCCCCACCGAGCCACCTCAACCCTTGCGTCTCGAGAAAGGCGACAGACAAGGGCATCAGGAAAGAGATGTCCGATGCAGCAAGAACCCAAAGGTAAAGGTTCCTGTATCTGGGGTTAAAGGTTCGCCATGTCTTAGGCATAGCCTGTGAAAGGGTAAAAGGCGTAGCTGATCCATCTCCTTTTGCTGCCTTATCCTTCCCAAATTTGAAAAAGTACCAGTTTACTACTGAGTTGACAATTAGTTTTTTCCAGTCCCTGACTGGCCCCTTTGGGATTTAAACCCGCAGCTTTAAGTACCATAGCCAAGCACCTCTAAATGCTGGACTATGGTACCATTGTAAATAGCTACCTAGAAATAATTGGACTGATTATTATAATAAAAGGCATCCTGAAGTCCAACCATAGCCAAGATAAAGGCCTTTTTGTTCTGTCTAAAATAATTTTTGTGAAACCAAAACATCTATGGTCCTGTTTGTTACCTGAAGTTCTGTCATTATTAACACTAATTGCTTCACATACATTTTATTAGCATCATGCTAAAGCCTGTTTTAGGCAGTTTCGGGTTAATTGCAAGCTAGGCTACGCCAGCCTGCTCACTTGCAGTCAAGTCGCCAATAATGCACAGTTTTCCGAATAAGTGCTATATATATAGAAACAAAACTAGTTGAATTTGCAAACAGTGTAGATCCATATGAGGTGGCTCATAATGAGCCACCTCACCTGGATCTTCACTGTTTGCCATCTGTTCTCTAAATTCTCAGTATGACATAAGTTGGACAAATCTTATATTGAAATTTTGCAGACGTAAATTTTGTTGTCTGCTTTTTGGCGCTTTAAGGGTGGATAAAGAGGTGTGTAGACTGCAAATCTGAGCAAGCTTAGTCTAGAGCTAGGCATTATGCATTTCAGTATGCCATAACGAAAGTTTTACCAAGATGAGGCTCAGTTCGTCTTTGCCAGAAGCTGAATTGTGGGAGGATAAGATTGAATTATGGGAGGATAAGATATACTTTCACTTAGGTTTCCTTACAAAATTGATGATATTCATGACTTACATTTAAACAAAAAAGGATTATATTAACATTCTTGAGGCTCAGAGATAAGTAACAGAGAAAGATAGAGTGGGAAATAATCTGGGGCAAAGAGCAAAGAAGGAGTTTGCTTTCTAATTGCCTTGGCTTCAATTCATTCAGTAGTATTGCTTTGAGACAGTAACATTTACACTGTATCCTCTGATCAGATTGTAAATTCTGGATTAGTTTCTAAGTTGATGCTGATCCGGATTCTAAATTATGGAATTTACATAGATATGTGAAAAAAAAAGATATGCTTTGATTGGACGGCAAAAGAGCAAGACTTTGTGGGTTTGATTGTGCTTTTCAGTTTATTCTATTGATTATGATGCCCTAGTGCCCTGGTGATTGATTGATTGGCTCTTATAAAGCATATAAAATGAGAAAAAAAAAAGAGTTTACAAACAGCATAGATCCAGATGAGCCAGGTCATCTCTTTGCCAGCTCATCTGGACCCACACTGTTTGCTATCTAACCTTTTGATTCTCAATATGATATAGCTTGGATAAAGTATTTTGGAAATTCTGCTGACGTAACTTTTGTTGTCTGGTTTTATGGTGCTTTAAGGGTTATGGATGATCTAACTAAGCTTGTTAATAAAGTGCCATTTACTATGGATCTAAAAAATAAAAAAATCACAGACTGTGTAATACTAATAGTCTTTCTTAAAAGCAGAAATTTAGAAAATAAATCTGGATTTAATAACAAAGCAACTTCAGTTCCTGCAGAATTATAAGAAATTTGTGATTTGGATATTAACAAGACAACAACATGTCAGAGGAAGCAGAAAGTGGCTTCTTTGGAAGCTTCACATGCTTAACAAAAATTTCTGTTACCCCACCCACTGATTCTTCCGCTTCATCAACCAGCCAGTCCACAAGCAATAGTGAACACAGTGGTGGGGTAACTCAGTATAATGGATTTCTAAAACCTGTGCCACTTTACAAGCAAAAGTTGACAAGTTACGGTAGAAAGAAGGCACGAAGGGAAAAGTATTTAAAGGATATGTTGACTCAGAAAGTTGTTAGTAAGTCGAGCATGGCCGGTATGATGTCAGCATTATTGCAGTTCAGCACTCGGAATTCCGACATTGTCGACCAAAGTTTGTTGGAACTCTGGAGAAAGGTAATTGTATAAAAAATTGATGAATATTAACCCTAGCATCTCATAAATAAGACTTAGGCAAACAGTGCAGACCTAGATCAGATGCTGCAAAAATGCAGCATCTGATCAGGGTCTTCCATAATGTATGTTTTTCCTGTAAGTGAAATAAAAAGGATAAAAATAAACTATACCAGACACCCCTTAATCTGAACAAATGGACTCATCCACTTTATGAGGATGGAAGGGTCCATCAGGCATAAATGGATTAGATTTTATCATTAAAAGAAGCTGACAATATTTCATGAAATACTTTGCAGACCATTAGGTGATGATATGATCATGCATAAACAGATATAGGGCAGTAAAGATCTGAGGATTTTATGCATGGAATTGACCTTGGTGCCGGTGTAACAGTTTATCTTGCCCCCCTGGACAGCTTGCCCCCCGGGGGGCAAGCTGTCCCGGGATATCTTACCCCCCACCCTGGTTATCTTCACCCCCGGGGGGGGCAACATATCCCGGCTGGTTTATCTTGCCCCCCGGGGGGCAAGCTGTCCCGGGATATCTTGCCCCCCGCCACCCAGGATCCTACAGAAACATTTTGTACTAGTCTTTTTTTGTTTTGTTTTGTTTCCCAGGGCAAAGGGCTTATACCACAAGGTCTTTTAACTCATTTATCACTTTGGTTACCATGTTTATTTGACAAGCAATCACAGCATGCTATCATGCTCCTTACCTTGTAGAGGTAGAGTTAGTTCATTTTTAGTAGTTCATAGTGGATAATGGTAATATTAATTTGTATGATTATTTATTTAAATGGAAATTTGTCACATACTCCAACAGGTTTATCTTGAAATCTTAACCCCCACCTAAAATTTAAGCTAAACAAGTCCTTTTTTCATGCCTGTTTACAACAGCTGATCTCGAGAAATACCTCGTATCAGTTATTATGATAAGCTAACTACTGAATCCACTTATCTTATGCCTGTTTACAACAGCTGATCTCAAGAAATACCTCGTATCAGGGGTGGGGGGCAACCTATCCCAGCTGGTTTATCTTACCCCCCAACCCAAGATTTTGGATCCACATCTATCAACAAGTATTGAAACTGCTTTAAAGTGCTTTAATAGTTATTATTATGAGCTAACTACTGAATCTACTTTTTTCATGCCTGTTTACAACAGCTGATCTCGAGAAATACCTCGTATCAGGGGTGGGGGGCAACCTATCCCAGCTGGTTTATCTTACCCCCCACCCAAGATTTTGGATAAACATCTATCTACAAGTACTGAAACTGCTTTAAAGTGCTTTAATAGTTATTATTATGAGCTAACTACTGAATCCACTTATCTCATGCCTGTTTACAACAGCTGATCTCAAGAAATACCTCGTATCAGGGGTGGGGGGGGGGGGCAACCTATCCCAGCTGGTTTATCTTACCCCCCACCCAAGATTTTGGTTCAACATCTATCAACAAGTATTGAAACTACTTTAAAGTGCTTTAATAGTTATTATTATGAGCTAACTACTGAATCCACTTGTCTGATGCCTGTTTACAACAGCTGATCTCAAGAAATACCTCGTATCAGGGGTGGGGGGCAACCTATCCCAGCTGGTTTATCTTACCCCCCACCCAAGATTTTGGAGCAACATCTATCTACAAGTATTGAAACTGCTTTAAAGTGCTTTAATAGTTATTATGATGAGCTCACTACTGAATCCACTTGTCTTATGCCTGTTTACAACAGCTGATCTCAAGAAATACCTCGTATCAGGGGTTGGGGGCAACCTATCCCAGCTGGTTTATCTTACCCCCCCACGCAAGAAATTATCGATCCACATCTATCAACAAGTATTGAAACTGCTTTAAAGTGCTTTAATAGTTATTATGATGAGCTAACTACTGAATCCACTTGTTTCATGCCTGTTTACAACAACTTATCTCAAGAAATACCTCGTATCAGGGGTGGGGGCCAACCTATCCCAGCTGGTTTATCTTATCCCCCACCCAAGTTTTTGGATCCACATCTATCAACAAGTATTGAAACTGCTTTAAAGTGCTTTAATAGTTATTATTATGAGCTAACTCCTGAATCTACTTGTCTCATGCCTGTTTACAACAGCTGATCTCGAGAAATACTTCGTATCAGGGGTGGGGGGCAACCTATCCCAGCTGGTTTATCTTACCCCCCACCCAAGATTTTGGATCCACATCTATCTACAAGTGTTGAAACTGATATAAAGTGCTTTATTAGTTATTATTATGAGCTAACTACTGAATCCACTTTTTTCATGCCTGTTTACAACAGCTGATCTCGAGAAATACCTCGTATCAGGGGTGGGGGGGGCAACCTATCCCAGCTGGTTTATCTTACCCCCCACCCAAAATTTTGGTTCAACATCTATCAACAAGTACTGAAACTGCTTTAAAGTGCTTTAATAGATATCATGATGAGCTTACTACTGAATCCACTTTTTTCGAGCCTGTTAACAACAGCTGATCCTGAGAAATACCTCATATCAGGGGTGGGGGGCAACCTATCCCAGCTGGTTTATCTTACCCCCCACCCAAGATTTTGGATAAACATCTATCTACAAGTACTGAAACTGCTTTAAAGTGCTTTAATAGTTATTATTATGAGCTAACTACTTAATCCACTTATCTCATGCCTGTTTACAACAGCTGATCTCAAGAAATACCTCGTATCAGGGGTGGGGGGGGGGGCAACCTATCCCAGCTGGTTTATCTTACCCCCCACCCAAGATTTTGGTTCAAATACTTGTTGATAGATGTGGATCCAAAATCTTGCGTGGGGGGTAAGATAAACCAGCTGGAATAGGTTGCCCCCCACCCCTGATACGAGGTATTTCTTGAGATCAGCTGTTGTAAACAGGCATGAAAAAAGTGGATTCAGTAGTTAGCTCATAATGATATCTAATAAAGCACTTTATATCAGTTTCAACACTTGTAGATAGATGTGGGTCCAAAATCTTGGGTGGGGGGTAAAATAAACCAGCTGGGATAGGTTGCCCCCCACCCCTGATACGAAGTATTTCTCGAGATCAGCTGTTGTAAACAGGCATGAAACAAGTGGATTCAGTAGTTAGAATATCATAATAACTATTAAAGCACTTTAAAGCAGTTTCAATACTTGTTGATAGATGTGGATCCAAAATCTTGGGTGGGGGGTAAGATAAACCAGCTGGGATAGGTTGCCCCCCACCCCTGATATGAGGTATTTCTCGAGATCAGCTTTTGTAAACAGGCATGAAAAAAGTGGATTCAGTAGCTAGCTCATCATAATAACTATTAAAGCACTTTAAAGCAGTTTCAATACTTGTTGATAGATGTTGAACCAAAATCTTGGGTGGGGGATAAGATAAACCAGCTGGGACAGGTTGCCCCCCACCCCTGATACGAGGTATTTCTTGAGATCAGCTGTTGTAAACAGGCATGAGATAAGTGGATTCAGTAGTTAGCTCATAATAATAACTATTAAAGCAGTTTCTATACTTGTAGATAGATGTGGATCCAAAATCTTGGGTGCGGGGTAAGATAAACCAGCTGGGATATATGCACCCCACCCCTGATACAAGGTATTTCTTGAGATAAGTTGTTGTAAACAGGCATGAAACAAGTGGATTGGGAAGTTAGGTCATAATAATAACTATTAAAGCACTTTAAAGCAGTTTCAATACTTGTTGATAGATGCGGATCCAGAAATCTTGGGTGGGGGGTAAGATAACCCAGCTGGGATATGTTGCCCCCCACCCCTGATACGATGTATCTCTTGAGATAAGTTTTTGTACACAGGCATGAAACAAGTGGATTCAGTAGTTAGGTCATAATAATAACTATTAAAGCACTTTAAAGCAGTTTCAATACTTGTTGATAGATGTGGATCCAAAATCTTGGTTGGGGGGTAAGATAAACCAGCTGGGATAGGTTGCCCCCCACCCCTGATACGAGTAATTTCTCGAGATTAGCTGTTGTAAACAGGCATGAGATAAGTGGATTCAGTAGTTAGCTCATAATAATAACTATTAAAGCACTTTAAAGCAGTTTCTATACTTGTAGATAGATGTGGATCCAAAATCTTGGGTGGGGGGTAAGATAAACCAGCTGGGATAGGTTGTCCCCCACCCCTGATACAAGGTATTTCTTGAGATAAGTTGTTGTAAACAGGCATGAAACAAGTGGATTCAGTAGTTAGGTCATAATAATAACTATTAAAGCACTTTAAAGCAGTTTCAATACTTGTTGATAGATGTGGATCCAAAATCTTGGGTGGGGGGTAAGATAAACCAGCTGGGATAGGTTGCCCCCCCACCCCTGATACGAGGTATTTCTTGAGATCAGCTGTTGTAAACAGGCATAAGACAAGTAGATTTAGTAGTTAGCTCATAATAATAGCTACTAAAGCACTTTATATCAGTTTCAACACTTGTAGATAGATGTGGATCCAAAATCTTGGACGGGGGGTAAGATAAACCAGCTGGGATAGGTTGCCCCCCACCCCTGATATGAAGTATTTCTCGAGATAAGCTGTTGTAAACAGGCATGAAACAAGTGGATTCAGTAGTTAGCTCATCATAATAACTATTATACACTTTAAAGCAGTTTCAATACTTGTTGATAGATGTTGAACCAAAATCTTGGGTGGGGGGTAAGATAAACCAGCTGGGATAGGTTGCCCCACACCCCTGATACGAGGTGTTTCTTGAGATCAGCTGTTGTAAACAGGCATGAGATAAGTGGATTCAGTAGTTAGCTCATAATTATAACTATTAAAGCACTTTAAAGCAGTTTCAATACTTGTAGTTTGATGTGGATCCAAAATCTTGGGTGGGGGATAAGATAAACCAGCTGGGATAAGTTGCCCCCCACCCGTGATACGAGGTATTTCTTGAGATCAGCTGTTGTAAACAGGCATGAGAGAAGTGGATTTAGTAGTTAGCTCATAATAATAACTATTAAAGCACTTTAAAGCAGTTTCTATACTTGTAGATAGATGTGGATCCAAAATCTTGGGTGGGGGGTAAGATAAACCAGCTGGGATAGGTTGTCCCCCACCGCTGATACAAGGTATTTCTTGAGATAAGTTGTTGTAAACAGGCATGAAACAAGTGGATTCAGTAGTTAGGTCATAATAATAACTATTAAAGCACTTTAAAGCAGTTTCAATACTTGTTGATAGATGTGGATCCAAAAACTTGGGTGGGGGGTAAGATAAACCAGCTGGGATAGGTTGCCCCCACCCCTGATTCGAGCTATTTCTTGAGATCAGCTGTTGTAAACAGGCATAAGCCAAGTAGATTTAGTAGTTAGCTCATAATAATAACTATTAAAGCACTTTATATCAGTTTCAACACTTGTAGATAGATGTCGATCCAAAATCTTGGACGGGGGGTAAGATAAACCAGCTGGGATAGGTTGCCCCCCACCCCTGATACGCAGTATTTCTCGAGATCAGCTGTTGTAAACAGGCATGAAACAAGTGGATTCAGTAGTTAGCTCATAATAATAACTATTATACACTTTAAAGCAGTTTCAATACTTGTTGATAGATGTTGAACCAAAATCTTGGGTGGGGGGGTAAGATAAACCAGCTGGGATAGGTTGCCCCACACCCCTGATACTAGGTGTTTCTTGAGATCAGCTGTTGTAAACAGGCATGCGATAAGTGGATTCAGTAGTTAGCTCATAATTATAACTATTAAAGCACTTTAAAGCAGTTTCAATACTTGTTGATAGATGTGGATCCAAAATCTTGGGTGGGGGATAAGATAAACCAGCTGGGATAAGTTGCCCCCCACCAGTGATATGAGGTATTTCTTGAGATAAGCTGTTGTAAACAGGCATGAGAGAAGTGGATTCAGTAGTTAGCTCATAATAATAACTATTAAAGCACTTTAAAGCAGTTTCTATACTTGTAGATAGATGTGGATCCAAAATCTTGGGTGGGGGGTAAGATAAATCAGCTGGGATAGGTTGTCCCCCACCCCTGATACAAGGTATTTCTTGAGATAAGTTGTTGTAAACAGGCATGAGATAAGTGGATTCAGTAGTTAGCTCATAATAATAACTATTAAAGCACTTTAAAGCAGTTTCAATACTTGTAGATAGATGTGGATCCAAAATCTTGGGTGGGGGGTAAGATAAACCAGCTGGGATAGGTTGTCCCCCACCCCTGATACGAGGTATTTCTTGAGATCAGCTGTTGTAAACAGGCATGAGAGAAGTGGATTCAGTAGTTAGCTCATAATAATAACTATTAAAGCACTTTAAAGCAGTTTCAATACTTGTAGATAGATGTGGATCCAAAATCTTGGGTGGGGGGTAAGATAAACCAGCTGGGATAGGTTGCCCCCCACCCCTGATATGAGGTATTTCTCGAGATCAGCTGTTGTAAACAGGCATGAAACAAGTGGATTCAGTAGTTAGCTCATCATTATAACTATTAAAGCACTTTAAAGCAGTTTCAATACTTGTTGATAGATGTGGATCCCAAATCTTGGGTGGGGGGTAAGATAAACCAGCTGGGATAGGTTGCCCCCCCACCCCTGATATGAGGTATTTCTCGAGATCAGCTTTTGTAAACAGGCATGAAACAAGTGGATTCAGTAGTTAGCTCATAATAATAACTATTAAAGCACTTTAAAGCAGTTTCAGTCTTTGAAGATAGATTTGGCACCAAAATCTGAGGTGGGGGGGGGGGGGGGAGGTAAGATAAAGCAGCTGGGATAGGTTGTTGCACAAACACTTACTTCTTATAACTTTTTAAGTCCTTGGCAGCAATTTCAAAATCTATTGACAGTTATCACTCCAAAATCCTTGAAGGGGGGCAAGATATCCCAGCTGGTTGATCTTCACCCCCGGGGGGCAAGATAAACCAGCCAGGATATGTTGCCCCCCGGGGGTTAAGATAACCAGGACGGGGGGCAAGATATCCTGGGACAGCTTGCCCCCCGGGGGGCAAGCTGACCATGGTTGGCTTGCCCCCCGGGGGGCAAGCTGTCCAGGGTGCAAGATAAACTGGGACACCGGATGAGACTGTGATCTTCCTGAAGATCTTTTCATTGTTTTCTTAGTGATTTTAAATTTGGCATGCAGATATGCAGTTATTTTTGGAAAAAAGAGAGTTGGGGCATGTGTATGAATGGGGGCATTTATTACGATAAATGATTATGGTATTCAAAGGGAAATTGAAGGATACTCTTGATGAATAGTCATGTAATTTTGCATTATGTCGTCCCATGTTTATACAGTGAGTATAGAGATGGAAAGAAGTGAAAAAGCCATTTTTAGCTGGCCTGGATAAGTCCAGGAAGCTATTGCACTACCCCCGGAGTTGACATCCACATTTATGTTAAATTTTTTTAAGAGCTTATATCTTCCAAACCATTTGATGGCTTTGCTTCATATTTGGTAGGATGATACATATAGGTCCAAAATTTCTTTCAGCAATGCCCTCTCCCAGGCCTATGACCTAAAGGTCAAGGTCACACACTTTACATTGTACATCCAAGTTGTATATTAAAGTTTTTTAAGAGCTTATAATTTCCAAACCAGATGATGGATCTGGTTCATATTTGGCATGATAGATACAGGTCAGAGGTTTTAGTTAGCAATACACTGCCCATCCCCATGTTTTAAAGGTCAAAGGTCACTAACTTTGCACTGGCCCCCTCCCCACTACCCCCCTTTTCCACCTCTCCAGGTGAGCTTGCTGACAGCTCTTGTAGGAACTCTCTGACTACAAATGAGTATAGTAGTACCTGTATTTGACCTAAATATTTGTACATTAGAAATGTTTAAGATGAGTAAGAAAAAAACAACAGTTGATGGATAAACCAGACAGTTGTAGGTATTGTTTATTGGTAGCAGAATCAGTTTGTCTGAATTAATGATAGATTGTAATACTGGAAACTATACTTGTTACCCAGTACTCATTAAATGTTTTTAAAATTTTGCCTCCCCTCTCCAAGAGGCTCAACTCTTAAAGGAAAAGAATTTGAACTCTTTTCTTTAAGAGTAGACTCCACTTTGGAAGGGCTATATATTATAATAAATGTCCAGCATCCAGGGAAGTATGTAAACAGGCAGTCACAAAAGATGTTTCTTTTTGTAAAAATGGTGGAGAAAAAGAAAAATGGAAACCTGGAGGTGTATGCTGATACACTGTAGATATAATGTAGAATTACTTTTTTTTTTTTTTTTGACTCTTCACACTTCCAGTAGCATTAATTTATCCTAATTGGCTACTGAATAAACAGTAGCTGTTGTTATTAGTGGGTTTTAATTGTTTTATCTTGGGTGGAGGTCTATTGTTGTTAGCTCACCTGATAACAAAGATATTTATGAGAACTCTTTCAGACTTGAAGTACATCTTCAAAGGCTCTCACATGATTTATACAACACGTTTTTCAATTTGGTCAGAATTTAACTTTTTCTAACCCATAAAGCACCAATAAAGGGGACAAAATTTATGTGTGTTTTTGAAAAAACGTTTGGCAGCTACTGTTGTATTGTGAATTCAAAGACTGCAGGGCAAACAATGTAGATGCAGAAGAGGCGGCTAATGATGAGCCACCTCATGTGGATCTGCACTGTTTGCAAATTCATCTACATGTATTTTGATTTTTGAGACTTTAAGTGTACCTTCGAAGGTCCTTACCTGATTTAAACTATACGTTTTTCATTTTGATCAGAATTCTTCCATTATGAAGGTCTAAGTACTGGGACAGATATTTCTGAGCAAACACTGTGCAGACCTTGATCAGGATCTACACTGTTTGCCACTCCAGCTTCGTCTTTTGGAATTAAAGCAGGCAATTACAGTAATCATTCCAAGTTTTTGTCTTCCCTGCAGCTAGCAGAAGCTAGACAAAGGTTGTACTTTGCTGGTGTTGGCAGTGGCAGCATCAGGGGTATAAATGGTATGTCTTGGACCCAAAACACACAACCTCTGTATTATAGATGGATGGAAATCTTGAGATGTTATGTCCTTTTCAACAGTATTTCAGTCATATCAGAGTCTGGATTAAGGCCATAATGAAAGGCTGAGTAATCAGGAACCCATAAATTTTACAGATGAAGATCTCCGCCTTCAGCTGGAATTGAACCCAGACGGCTAGCTTTGCTGGCCTGCACTTAATTCACTGAGCTACCAGGGCTCCTTCTCTGTATTATAAGTGTAGCGCATTAATCTCTGGACTAACATACCAGACAATTAGAAAAAAAGATGCTGGCTCAGAAGCTAAATTAATCAAATTCCTTGACAGTTCATAACTTAGGTGTCAGAGGTCAACCAAGTAATACTAACCTACTAAGCTATTTGACAGTAACTTTATATCATTTTATCATGCCATATTTACAAAAACAACGAAAGTGTTAAGGCAAATAGTATATTGTAGACTCAGGTCAGCCTGCTTCTCTCATGCCACAGGCTCACTAAAACATACGGTGACTGGAAAAGATTGGAAGATGGGACTGTTCTGTAGACAGCACAGTAACATTGTACCACTAAAAGGAATTTGTGGACCTAATTTGCATTGTATTCTTAATAATGCTACCATAATTAATCCTAATAATTTCCCCTGCTCTAATAAATGCCCCCTCCTCTTTTCTTTTGTTATATTGCCTTGCAACCTGTGTTTTTCATCAGTTTTTTGCTCCTTTGCAAGACTTAGTTCTTCCAAAATGGGTCCACTCTTCAAAAAAAGAAGCAAATTCTTCCCTCTTAGAACAATCTCGGCAAGATGTTGTAACCCTTCATCAGAACTGCAACAATGAGATGTTGTGACGCTCCAGTTACGAATCTGGTCTTCAGGTTGGGTGATGGTGCTGTGTAGCTTTCAGTGCTGGGGCATCCTCACAGGGTATAATCGATTCCGCTAATTTTCGCTTCCTGCAGAGACTGTACGTCATATTTGGCTTCCACCAAGACTGTCCGCGAACTCTTGCTTCCTGCCGAGACTTCTGTACATGATAAATGGCTTCCTGCCGAGACTGTCCGCATGATTATGCTTCCTGCCGAGGCTCTGGGCAGGAAGCAGAATCATGCAGACAGTCTCGGCAGGAAGCCATTTTTCGAGGACAGTAGTCTCTGCAGGAAGCAAGAGTTTGCAGACAGTCTCAGTGGAAGCCAAATATGACGTACAGTCTCTGCAGGAAGCGAAATTGGCGGAATCGATTATACCCTGTGATCCTACTTATTTGGATAATAGTAGGGCCAGGGCCACCTGTGCTTTCAGTGGGTGGGGTATGGGGGTTATTTGGAATTTTTTAGTCTCATATCTGTTCCTTTTCTATCTCCCTGTCTGTGGGAGACGGCTGGATATAGACTGAAATACTGCCTCAAAGTGCTGTTAAGCTCAAAACAGCAAACCAGTCCGTTAGAACCGTCCCAGCCAGATGCTGTGACCCTTGTTGTAACCTTGGCAAAACTGTCTCAGCAAGGTGTTGTGACCCCTCATTAAAACTGTTGCAGCAATGAGGGGTCATAACATGTTTTTATGGTAAAGTGTGGACAATTATCCCTAGATTATCCATGTTAGCCATTATATGGAGCCTTGCAGCTCAAATTGTTGCTGTGTCTGAATATATAGGGACAATACAGTAATTACCAAGATTGTTGCTATTGTAAATTGATGTATGAAAGTAACACATAATATAATTGGAATGGTGACTATGTGGGGACCCTGGGAAATTAAAAAGTGCTACTGCATATTGAAGTCTTGGATTCAGAGACGGATTCACAGACTAGTATGCTTATTCACTGTATGTTTGAAGATTAGGGCGCGTTTACACGACCAAAGTTTCTATGACAAAGTAGGTTTGTCACAGAAAAAATTGCTTGTGTAAATGCCAAAATATGACAATGTTTCTTTGACAAATATATATGATAAAGTTACTTCGATAAATTAAATTTGTCCGTGTAAACGGAGAACTTTGCCAAAGATTATGTAACAAAGAACATTGCTACAAGCGTGGAAAATGTGACAAAGATTTTGTTTCATCGCTGCAGGTAACTTTGACGAATAATATTTGGTCGTGTGAACACTGCAGCAAATATTTCATTGCCAAAGTTTATGTGACAAAGATTCTATGGCACATTTTCTTTAACAAATAATTTGCTCCGTGTAAACGCAAAATATTTGTCATATTTTCTTTGTTAAAGTTTCTGAGACATAGAAACTTTGCTTGTGTAAACGCGCCCTTAGTACCTGGAAAATTTGGCAAGTTAGTTGCCTCTATTTGTAGGAAAAAGTGTACTGGTTGTTAACCGTTAACATAAATGGCAATATTGTGACACCCAAGGCGATGAAAGTGGCTCCGATTTCAAGATATATTTCGTCAATCAAAACCTACTTGATGGTCATGCTAAATTAATCTATGATACTGTGTTGATCCTAAATCTAGGGACATATTAGGGTATCAGTAAACAGTGTTGACGCTGATCATGCAGTCTGATCAGGGTCTGCACGGTTTTGGCATTCCATCAGCACTGTACATTGCCAGAGTGTAAAAGTAGTAAAAGTCAGCTGTTCAAATGTTCAAAACTTGAGATAATGATGACATTTGGTTATTGTTTCCCAATATTTACCATAGTTGTGATAAATTGTAATATGATTCTTACAATAGATGTATGTGAAAAGGAATAGAGTACGATATTTTTTGCAAAATGGTAAGATTTTTTTGCTATTAACCTGCTGAGTTTTCAAAAATAGATTTTTCTGCTTTAGATTTGGAATAGTCTAAAATGGTGGGGACTGGCAGTTGGGTAGGGGTTGTGGATAAGTTTGCAAGAAAAATTGTGAAATATTATTGGTGTTGACCTAGCCCTGGTGTGGCTGACAAAAATTTGTCAGTTTCTTTCCAGTAGGTTACACTGATTTACTAAATTCTTTTTTTGAACAAAAACTAGCTGTCTTTCATTCTTTGATACTGTGCTTGGTAAAATCAGAGCTCTGTCTGTGTGTGGGAAAAATATACCGTAATCGACCCATTTACCGCACATGCCCCTATAACCGCACACCAAGGCCATTTCCGCAAAAAAATGGACAAGCGCACACTGCTTTTTCTTTGAAACTCTCACAAAACCCATTAACTAACAGGGAACTCAAGGCTTTCATATCATGAAAAGTATAAACACAAGGTATTTCCAGTCCTACCCATGTTGCGCCTTTCCAGTCACCCTGCATTTCATTGTTCTGAGTGTGCGGTTATTAGATACATTTTAACCACATCTTTTTGTTGCAATTTTGAAAAAGTTAAGCGCACGGTGCGGTAAATGGGTCGATTACGGTAGATGGAAAAAATAATCATATATTTTTCTTTGCAAAGATAAAGATTTCCAGTAGCTTTATCACTAATTGGACGGCCACCATCTCTTTTGCACAGCATATGAAAGAAAGAGCCCAACTCACTCCTTTAGCTGCCTTTTATCTTCCTTGATTAGAAAAGCTGAGTTGATAGAGTGTTTAACTGCTTGCTGGCCCATTGGGGAGTTGAGCCTGAGTTGAGCACCCTGTGGTTGTGTGGTAAGAGGTCACAGTGACCTCTTACCACACAACCACAGGGCCTCTCTTTGTTAAAATCTTTTCCCTATAGAATCATGAGCTGACTCCCATGCAAAACAGTAAAGGCTCTGACCAGTCTGTGCATCTAGATTCACAGACTTCGCTGAGTCTTCACTGTTCACAAATGCATGATGGGGCTATATGGTGTCTAACTGCATTTATAGAGCTGATATGAATGCTTCTAATGATTTTTATGCAGAAATAACAAAAATATAAAAACAAAAGCCTTAAACCTGGTTTACATAGCAACACATGTTGCATGACACGTGTCAGGCAACTATTCTTTTGCAAGTAAGTTTTGTGTAGACGATGAGACATGTTGCATGCAACAGATTTGTAGTATGCAACATGTTTTTTTTTGGTGTTTACATAGTGACATGTTGCATGACACATTGTCGCATGAGTGTCTGCAACATGTGTCACCGAGTAAACCAACGTTTTGGCGGGTCTACACGGTGACACATGCTGCATGAATGATGTGTCATGCAATCTTTTTTTTTCACAAGTAGGTTTTTAGATGATGAGACATGTCGCATGGCACAGGCTTGCATCATGCCACATGTTTTGGGGGTGTTTACACTGTGACAGGTTGCATGACACAAGTGTCATGCAATAGGTGTCGCAGTGTAAACCCACCTTTATGTTTTCAGTTGTGAATAGCCAATGGCTGAGACTGATGATGAATGGTTTGCTTAGCAGTGAAGACAGATTTCCATGTATTTGAAGCCAGACATGCATAAATCCTGTTTTCCCATCTATTTCAGAACCGTCCAAAGCCAGTAGAGCCAATCGACTATGAGACATACGTGGTCAAGAACAAAGTATTACTCCACAATGATCCACAGAGGGAGATGCTCACATTCCCATTTGACGACATTGAAAGTCCGGTAAGTTGGAGCCCTCCTGTAGGGATCCAGATAAGGGTTTAATGGTTTGTGTGAGAATTCCACATCTAGATGTATTTCTGTTCTGTCGAAGAAAACAGTTGAGGTGGCTTGTCATAAGAACGGCCTTAGTTGCTGAGAGGGTTATAAAAGAAGGCAAATTATGTTTAATCTGCCGCAACATATTTGCCTTTTAGCAAGGAATTGAACTTGTGACCCATTGGGCTACTAACCATGTGTTTTACCACTAGACAACATTGATTGTCAGTAGGCAGTGATATCAATTTCATAAACAATGTACTGGCAAATACAACTGATATTTCATTAATAGAATTATCATGTGTTAAGTGGGTGATGATCTCAGACTCAGCAGTGCAAGTGACATGTTCTATTTGTCTTATTGTTTACAAACAATTTCATTTCCATGTGATTTTCTCATGAAGAAGCACCGTTATTTAAACTTCAGATTCTCAGTCCAATCTGTGTTCATGTAGAGTTTGTTCAGTATTGTCAGTTTAGATGTTCAAATGCAACTATTGATTCCACATGACACATTTAAGCTGGTTTGGGCTATGCTTTGATGCAGGTTTTCAAATGTTGTGCCTTATATTGAACAATAGAAATAAAATTAACAAAATAACAACAGTACAGACTGGGCAATAAGTTGAAGTTTTTCATCTCCCAGCCGGGCCGCGTAGTGCAATTGGTAGGGCACCTGACCCGTAAGTCAGAGGTCCTGGGTTCGAAACCCGGTCTGGCCACATACTTTGGGTTCTCCTTCCGCTGATTCAAGAAGGGCAGTTGTCAGTTACTGGCGAAAGTATGTGCACTTAGTACTGGTTAACCGCTTAGGAGGTCTAAGCCTGCCCAGGAATAGTGTGGTTAGGTTAACTGACCGTCCCAACATGACCTTAGCTGTTTACCGTGGACGTTAAGCATCAAATCAATCAATCGATTTTCATCTCCCCTGCAACTAGCAAGACATAGATACAGTCGAACTTCGATGGCTCGAACTCGCCGGGACCACCAAAAAAAGTTCGAGCGATCGGTAGTTCGAGCCATTGAAGACAAACTCACAAGGTCCAACCGTATGCATTATGCTTTTTGTATGAATGAAGGGTGACTTCCTGTTAATTGATCGATCATAATGTGTAAGCCACTCGGTGCCAGCAGAAATCTTTATTGAAATGAAAATTATTTACAAGGTAATTAGTGCGAGCCATCGGTGGGTTTTACATAGAAAATGTATCCTAGGGACCGGGTTTGGGGTTCGAGCGTTCGAGCCATCCTAGTTCGAGCCAAAGGTCGCAGGTTAAGTTAAAATAAGTTAAAATGAATGGGAGTTTTGCCAGGACTGGAAAGTCAGTTCGACCGAAGCATGGCATTCGAGCCTTCCGAGTTCGAGCCAGTGAAGTTCGACTCTATTACTTTTCCAGCAGCAAACATTAATCGAGTTTTCTGTTTAGATCTGTTTTGTCACAATGTTCAGAGAGGCGAAACAACATTGAATAAAATGCAGTATACCTTTATTACTCTAAACATTTGACCAGAAGTCAAGCTGACAACTAGACTGTACCTTAGACTGTTATATAAGGTGAAATACATGCCTCAGTATTTATTTTGGTCCTTCTTGTTGATGCCCATCTAGTAAATGTGCATTGAGAAACAAGAAAAATTGAAGAGATTTTGTTATACAGCTAAGCAGCAGTTGAATCATGGTTTTCAGCCTTGGTCCACAATTTGTTTTCCAAGTTTGGACATTGGAAGAGTCCATGGTTGAGATACGAAATATTTAATGGAAATATTATAATAATGAGGGGCCCAGATAAGGTGGCTATTTGAAAATAATTTTATGATAATTTCTGTTAATTCTCCATAAAAGCATATCTCGTGACCCCCTCATTAGAACTCAGCGAGATTGTTCTAATGAGGAGTCACAACATAGGCCTTTATGGAGAAATAAGAAAAAATTATCCCAGAATTATAAACCAATACTCGCTTGATCTTGACCTCTGTTAACCCATAAAGCACCAAAAAAGCAGACGGCAAAAGTTGTGTCTGCAAAATTTCATTTCTTTTTATCCAAGCTATATCATGTTTAGAATTCAAAGGCTGTGAGGGCAAACATTGCAGAATAGATGAGGTGGCTCAATATGAGCCACCTCATCTGGATCTACGCTGTTTGCAACAACTATTTTCATTTTGGCGGTTTAAGAGTTAAACATTATCATCAGTTCTCTTTTACTATAGGCACCAGCTCCAGCCAAGACCATCCGAACAATACATTCTACTGTCCCGAAATCAGTTACCCCAAAGAAAGGCAGCCAAGGCAACCTTCTTGTGGAAGAGAGTATTAAAACGTACACAGATACCTGTCATATGGTCAGATTTAAATACAGCAAATATTCTGGAGGGTACCAGCAATTACCCAAGTAAGTGGTTAAGGTGTGTGCATTCAGCACCATGTTTTTCTGCCATTTTAAGCTCGCCTGAACGAAAGTTCAGGAAGAGCTATTGTTGTCACCACGGCGTCGGCGTCCGCGTCAGCGTCAGCGTCCGCGTCGGCGTCCGGATTGGATGTTTTGGTTAAAGTTTTTTAAAGACCTATATCTCCCTAACCCATGGATGGATTCTTTTGATACTTGCACTGTAGTTAGATATTGGTCCAAAGTTTAACATGGTACCACCCCCACCCCACTCCTTGACCTTGATGTCAAGGTCATGGACTTAGAAAATTGGGAGTTTTTGGGACTGGATGTTTTGGTTAAAGTTTTCTAAAGCCCAGTATCTCCTTAACCCATGGATGGATTCCTTTGATACTTGCACTGTAGTTAGATATTGGTCCAAAGTTTTCCAAGGTACTACCCCAACCCCCCTCAGTGACCTTGATGTCAAGGTCATGGACTTAGAAAATTGTCTTTTTATTGATTGGATGTTTTGGTTAAAGTTTTTTAATGACACATATCTCCTGAACCCAGTGATGAATTCTTTTTATATTTGCACTGTAGTTAGATACTAGTCCAAAGTTTTACAGAGTACTACCCCAGCCCTGCTCGGTGACCTTGATGTCAAGGTCAGGGACTTAGGAAATTTGGTCTTTATTAAAGTTTTCTAATTGTGTACTGATTCATAATGCTTGGCAGAGATTTAGTTTACACTTGAACTGATGTTAGACACTTTTTTGAGTTTTTACAAAACACTATATACTTACCCGACTGGATGACCTTGATGTCAAGGTCATGGACTTTGAGTATTGTCTTAAAGATTTTGATTAGTTTTATATTAATGAAGACATGATTTCACAGTGCCACAATGGACTCAGTTGATACTAATACTTGGACTGATGTTAGATAACGGTTAAAGGCTTTGATACATCCTAGCCCTGCCCTCCTCCACCTACCCCTTAGTTCTTTGACCTCAAGCTCATGGACTTTGAAATTTCATGTGGATTTTTTTTTTTATTTTAAGACATTTCTGAGATAGCTTTTGTTTATAAATGTGTTGTCATTATGGACTATTTTATAAATGTGTTGTCATTATGGACATGCTTGCCTGAAGTTTTATACATAGCAGTCCACACCACCATAGCGACTGTGTGATGGGCAAGCACCTATTCAGGCGAGCTATGCTGTCAGGCGACAGCTCTTGTTAAAAAGGTAAGCAACTTCTGTGACTTCCTGTTTGCTTCCTTGGACGACATAGATCTGTGAAAAATGAGGTGTACTCTTAAAGGAAAGAATTCACTCATTGATTTGCTCATTGGGAGCAAATTCTTACCTTTAAAGTTGACACTCTTTGGAAAGGGTGGCAAAAATGAAAATGACAGAATCAGAATCAGAATCGTTTACTTGTGATACGTCCAAGGACAATCATTCACCAGGACCTGTGAATCAGGGAAGCTAGTCCCTAGCCCTAATAAGAGAAGTAAACTTAGTAACTGAACCCTCTGCGCCGTCAGCAGCAGAAATAAGTGAATCTTCCAGGGAATTCCAATCTCTAATAGAGTTGCTTCCCCTGAAAGTGTTCCCATTTGCCTTAACTTCATACGCAAATCAGCTGAAAATTACTCTTTCAGCTGCCATTTTGAAGAAATTTAGAACATTTTTCCATCAGCAAAAATTAAAAGTTAGGAGTATAAGACAAGAAAAAGAGCTGATCGGTGCCTACAAGTACATCTGATCCTGTCATATGGGACATGACTCTTCAAAAAAAGGAAATTATGAAACACCCCACTGCAATTTTTATGTGGATGACTGTTCTAAACATGTATTGAGCAGCATCAATATAGATCTTGCAGTGAAGTGTTTTGCAACTTTTGCATGCGTGTTGTGATTAATTCCAGTAGTAGTAAATCTTAAACATCTATCGGTACCACATCCTCTGAGTATTTGGTTGGGTCACTGTTTGCAAAACTTTAATTAGGCAAAACATTAACCTTACCCTTGCATGCAGTGGATCTCGTTTGAATCAAAAGCAACCGATGTGTGAGACTGTGTTATACCCAGGTTGCAGTTTTTATATAGTAATGGTTTAGAATGTTTAGCAAATGACATTACACAGCTTATTTAAGGCAGCATAGAGGACTTCAATGGTTGGCCTTTAAAAGAAATTGTTTTGAGTTTTGCACATTAAAGTTTGTCAGAAGCTGTGCAACAAAACTGAATCTGATTGCTTGTCAGTGTACTGGTTGGAAGAGTATCTAGAAGTCCAACATTGAAAATCCTTAAAAATTCTAATTATTGGGACACTTAAAATAATTACAGTAATTGTCCTAAAATGGGAACAGTCTGTATTTACAATGCAGTAATGTGTCCAAAGGATGCAGATGGAATGGCAAACAGTGGAGTCCTTCATCAGACTGCTCCTTTTGGAGCAGTCTGATCAAGGTCAGCACTGTTTGCTCAGAAATATCTGTCCCAATACTTGGAACTTTTTCAGTGCCTACTTGACAATCTTATAATGTTTCTCTTCAGTTTAAAGAAGCCAAGTGCAACAGGTTTAACAGACCAGACTTTTGAGATTGACATAGAGGAACATGAGAGAGATGAGGTCAGTAGTTGTACAACCAATGTTTGGGGTACATTAATATTCATATTCTCATGATATAAGATACTTACAAAAAAATAAATAAATAAAATGATTTGTTACAAAACTTAAATGTCTGTATTCTTGAATCCAGAAGTTTGTTTCTAGTGAAAGAAATATGATAACAATAAATGAAATTATGTGAAGGTTCCAGAACAGAAAAATGAACTGTTTGGAGCGAAACTTTTTTATAGCCCTTTTCCCCGCTCTAGACTAAAATTTCCAAATCTTATTAGATCCTACATAATTTTCTGTGGAACAAAGGGGGAAAAGTACATTTATATGGAAAAGTAAGGGGAAAAAGTACATTTATATGGAAAAGTAAGAAAACAAATGCAGAATAACAAGGGCATGAAATTTGTTGTAAAAGAAGACAATTTAGTGGAAATAAGAAAAAAAAGGTGTACGAAAAACAATTCAAAATAGGGTAAGAGAATTTCATTTTCTTGTCTTGTTTATTAATGCTGCGTTCTTAAGAAAGTGGAAGTAAAGGCTGTCACATGTTTAAAAGAACAGGCAAGACAAGAAGTAAGTACATATTAAGGACAGTTTATACTCTTTCAGGGGAAGCAACTCTGCCATTTTGAGTTTTTCTTCCCTTGCAGTGGAGGTCAAATCTTAAAGGAAGAACTTGCTCCTTTAGGATAGTTGATTCCTTTTTAAAAGGGATTTTACATCCATGGGAGCAGACAGGCCCTCACAAAAGTTGTATTTTCTTGGAAAAAATGGTGGATAAATATTAGAGCTGCAACGATTCACCCAACGACCGATTCGATTCGATTTCGATTTCAGACACCTCGATTCGATTAATTCGATTCGATTCATGATTGATTTTATGCTACCTTAATTCATCATGTTTATCACTTTATTTTTGTTATATTTACACTTCTATTTATCTTAGGCAGGGTTTGAAATTAACTTTTTTTCTCACTTGCTAAATTTAGCAAGTGCTCAATTTTTCTACTTGCTAAAACAGGAAGTCCACTTGCTTTTTCTCTGAATGCCATAATTTTATGTAATTGTACCAGTAAATACCCTGTATTGTTAGTTTATGCAATTAGTAATGTATCCCAGCTGGGTGGGCTGTCTTTTTAGCTTAAAAAAATAGGGCATATTGACCTAGTGATTCTCATTCATTATACTCCCTTTTTCCCTATCTGGGAGACAATATAAAGTATCTTAATTACCAATGAGGCTTTACCTCACAAGGGCCATGCCTACACACCCTTCCAGGTTCTCTTCACAGCTACTAGTGTCATATTCCAAAGCAACTCTGAGCTCTTTCTCCCACTTCTGTGCAGTTTTTATAGGGACAGTTTGGGGTTTTGGGCCCATAGTGTCAGTCTTGATGGGTTTATTTTCAGAAGGTTTTTCTTCATGATCCCCCGTTTTGCCGTTCTGTCCATGTTTATTGATTTGAGAACATGTGCTTTTTGATCAAACTGAAAACAGACGCTTGCAGATGCGGGTTGTCACAGACGCTTGACGAGGGGCACTGTATTGGGGAATCAATATAAGGCAAGCACCTGGGTGATCAAGACGAGTTTGCGACTGCGCATCTTGTTCTGCACATAAACAAAAACTTTACACTTCCGGATTAGTTCTTTGCGCCGAGAAAACTACACTCGCAAAGAAAAGCAAGTGGTGGTTTCTTGGACTCGCAGTCTGTAAATTTTGGTCGCATTTTGCGAAAATGCGAGTCTAAATTCGAACCCTTTTAGGGGTGCATCTTTGAGCACAGGTTTCTGCGATTCATCGTTAGACGCCATTTTGATAACCCTACCAATAAGGAAACGAAACACCCGTATTGATTGGATGACCTAATTATTACTGACCAATCGTACGTTACGTTATAAACAGCGTTATAATATTAAGAGCGGGTCTAAAACATGGACTTCCGTTTTAATTGAGGGCCCATGCGGGGGGTTGTGAATCGAATCGAAATTAGTGGAGTTGTTATCGGAATCGAATCGGCCCTTGTGAACCGGATTTTCGATGCATCGAAGTGAATCGTTGCACCTCTAATAAATATGGATGTTTATGCATTCACCTTAAATAACTTTTTATGAAGGCCTTATAGGAGCAAAAGTTTGAAGAGGATATTGTTGAGCTGTCTCTGTTTTACAACAATGGCCTGACAGGCGAGACACTGCTAGCTGCAGAATTCTTGTTAAACTTCCTAGATGGTCACTGAGTGCAGCTTTACCTGATCCAGCTTCATAGAGAATACAAATATAATTTATTACTATGTTTTATTTAGAGCTCATAGAATTTATTATTTTTCCTTTTTATAGAAAACTGACAAAACTGTGTCACAATTCTCATCAAATAATACTTCCCTGTTATAGATTCTGCATATGCATCAATTTTACAATTGACTGACAGAGAGCAGTAAAATCATCCATCAGTCTGATTGTGTTTTATTGTGAACAATAACTTCTCAGAGTTCTGTCTGCATTTACAATTAATTTAATTATCTTTCCATCAGCCTTCATGCTATGAAATGAATCTAAAATTTAGTCAATATCACATGCTGTTGCACTTTATTGTATACAAATCCATGTTCTGTGCAGTTTGAGATGCTGTTGTTTAACCCTTAAAGTGTCAGAAAAGCAGACACGAAAATTTATGTCTGCAAAATTTAAAAAAAATTTGTCCAAGCTGTATCATATTGAAAATTTAAAAGATAGAGGGAAAATTGTGGAGATCCAGATGAGGCAGCCCATTATGAGCCGCCTCATCTGGATCTACACTGTTTCCCAGTTCAACTATATTTAGTTTTTGCTTTGTAATTGTTAACAGTGTGAACTTATGCTTTAACAAGGACATTTGATTTGAAAATATGCATTTATGAAGAGATAGTAGAAAGCTGGACATAGGTATTGCTTTTATGGCCTCAGGGATGTTCTAGTTTAGCTGTATTAGTAGTACATGGAACACTTTATGACATCCCAAAAG
Organism: Ctena decussata; assembly: GCA_963989385.1. NCBI lineage: Eukaryota > Metazoa > Mollusca > Bivalvia > Lucinida > Lucinidae > Ctena > Ctena decussata. Next base: position 57,155,055 of record OZ022513.1, read on the forward strand.
CAGGCTGTCACAGGGTTCTGCAGAGTTCTTGTGATCTTTCAGCGATATGTCGATGGGCAGCAGATCCCTGTTGGTAGGAAGTCACCCATTCATAGCAAAAGATACACAGATAAAGGGAGGTGTCAGGTTATATAAGTATTTGCATTGAAAAAGGAAGAAATATTGATGCTTTGGATTTTTTTTTCACTTCCATAAATGGACAGAGTGGTACAGGTTATGGATTTGTTCCTTGAGCCTCCTGGGAAACATCATTATGTGAATTAGAACAACAACAACTTCTGTAAATGCCAGCTGACTTGTAAATATTAGTGTCTGCCCTTATTGGAGGATTAAGGATGGGTGGATTGGGACCTCAATTTATGGCCCTATTTTGAAAATAGGAAAAAAAATACAATAACACAATAAAAAAAAAATAACAAAAAAAAAAACAGGTTTAAAGCAGCTGTATGAAGCTTTGTTTTGAGGGTAAACCTTCTGCAGAGATCAACAAAAGAGGCCCTTTTTGATGATAATTTTGATGATAATTTGGGAGTATGTCAATTAAATTGATCAAAAACATATGTTGTGACCCTTCATTAGAATGGTCTCGCCGAGACGGGTCAAATGAGAGGTCACAACATATGTTTTATAAAAAATTATCCTAAAATCATCATCAAATAAGCCGCAACACAACAAAACCAACATTAAGGTAGCTTAGACCCTTAACTACCCTTTAAGCCCACACCAAAGACACTGATAAAACTGGGTGGATGCCCAGGCTCATCTGAGTTTAGGCAAGGCACACATGCTACTTTGTTGGTTTTGTTGTGTCCCAGCTCAAATACTACCCATATCTGATGCTCTGGACTTGTATTTTACTATTTCAGGATTCTATCAGCCGGAGCTACTCAACAGCCTCTCTTCCTCAGATGATTACTAAAGCTGGCTGGTTGTATAAAGGACCTGAGAGTGGAAAGGATAATATCATTACTTTTACTAGGGTGAGTTAAATGCCTAGCTAGTGGAAATATCATGAAACAATCATGTAATATAGTCCTTGAGGGGTAGTCTAGGGCTTTAGACCCTAAGATAGTTTGTGATGTCATGTCCGTAAAGTCTTGTCATTTTTAAAAAAAAAAATCAGCATGCAGATATGTAGGTGCAAATTAAAATTTTGTCCCCTATACCCTTATGAGTAGTTCTGTCTGATATAATCAAGGGATATAGACTTAAATCATTCCCCAAACAACTCAGAAAATCATGGTTTATCTGCATGTTCTACACATTTTAATAAGCTCTTACATTTCATTAAGGACCAGGCCCAGAGGCTATAAAACTTGAGTACATTCTCAAACTCAAAATAAAGCACATTGATTGGCTGCTTCCGAGCACATGCCCGGAAGCAGCCAATCAGTGTGCTTTATTTTGAGTTTGAGATTATTCTCAAGTTTTATAACCTCGAACCCAGGGCGCACTTGTTCAAAGCATCATTTTGTTAAGTGGTCAGTTAAGGATTCATTAAGTCTTCTATTACACATACAATTGAGTGTGCTAATATTCTTAACACTGCAAAAGCTCTTTGCTTTTTTTGCAAAACTAGCATTTTTTGGGCATACAGTACATTTGAAAATATAACAGTGACCTAGCTGACAATGTTGGTAGTTTTTTACAACTATGCCCATGCCAAGTCTTATTGGATAGTACTCCTTGAAGACTTTTATTTACAAATGGTTATTTTAAATGAGGAGCAATTTTCCAGACCCATCTCACAGTAACAAAGTTTTATCACATAAAAGTTTTTCTGTATTCCACATTAACCCTTTTTAGACGGGAAACCCATTTTTGGGACATATGCAAACAGCACAGACCCAGTTCAGATGCTGCAGAATGTGGTATCTGAACAGGGTCTACACTGTTTGTTTACAGGAATTTCTATGCAAAATACAACAAAAATGAAAACAGCCACCAGAAACCCATAAAATTAGAAGTTACAAGGATGGACATTTCCACTGGTGGGACATCATTGTAATATTATGCACTGTTTGAAAAATCTCACCTTTAACCTGCAGCATGTCAAAGGTGAAGGCAGTTTCTGATGAAGTGATTTGTATTTCAGCAATTTAAGAGAAGATATTTCTGTGTGAAACAGCAGCCAGACCAGACCTTTCTTCTAGAGTTCTATAAAGATGAGAGGAAAACAGACCCTAAAGGGGCCATCTTCCTGGACTGTGCTCAAGAGGTTGTCAAGGTATAGTATTTAGTTGAGATTTATGCCAGGATATAATTAATGTAAGACATCATTCATGATAATCAGAGAGGTGTCGCGGTTATGTCATTAGAGATACTCAGCCATAGGGAAGGCTGTGAGTATGAATCCCTCATAATAATAAAAAAATAAAAAAATGACAAAAATCATCTTTTAATTTATGAAACAAATGAAATAAACAACTACAACTTTGAAAGTAACATGTTTGTTTTCATTTATTTTCCAAAGATCCGTGGCTATGGCCACAGTCATGGTTTGTATTTTGAAGTGGATAGATCGGTCATCAGGAGTATCTGGTCACATGAATCATCCCAATAGTACATTGGCTTCGACGAGGCTTCAACATGCAAAACACACGGCTGCATATACTATAACTGGACATGCAACCGGGCAAAATTACATGAATTGCTCCACGGCAGTGGATCAATGCAATGGATCAACTCATATAAGCAGCAAAGTTTGCAATTTGAAGCCCAATAGAACCCCTTGGCGAACGATTACAAGGTGTAAAACTAACCCCATGAACAGTCATGAGATTATCACCACTGTAACAGAGCCATACTGACAAATTCCAATTCCCTTCTACCAGACATCCTGACCGCTTGAATTCCGCCCCGCCAAATTCCAATTTCCTTCTACCTGACATCTTGGCCGCTTGAATTCCGCAAGAGTAATTTGTAAGTTATAGAATATTCCACCTTCAAACAAACCCTAGACTGTGAGCAAGATGACTAGCAACAGTGGAACAAATGTCTCTACACTTCTGGACCACACAAGGGCCACAGCACCGATGGTAAAACTAATTCAATCAGCAGAACCAGAATATGGCCCCGATGAGAGAACTACCCAACAGCACTGCTCCCCTGCCGTTCCAGACTGACGGTATGAAATGAGACAACAAACCACTATTGCTAATCTGCACATTTAATTATTGCTGAACAATAATAAGGTGCAACGAAGATAATCAAATGACAAGATGGCATGAAAATGTAAACTACTTCCAAATTGGTAACACTGACCAGCCACAATTGCTGCAGGTAATACTAATCCCACAAGCAGAAAAACTGTGCTTATGACAGTGGAACTATCCAACAGCACCAGGCACTGGAAAACTTTATAATTCGGACTGAAAACAACTCCATGCAATTAGTAAACATAAACAGCTTTCATGCCACCTTGCCTTAAAACAGCAAAGAAATATTAATCAACAGCTGTAGTTTCTTGTTACATCGAACAAAGCACGAGCAACGTCTGATCCCTAAAAGGAATTCTTGGATGCCACAGTAAAGTCACTGAATGCTTGATAGCATTAGCTCCAGATTAGAATGTATATCTTCAGTTGGCCATAGGTCACAAACACCTGCTAACACTGTTACAAAATAGCTCCAGATTAGAATGTATATCTTCAGTTGGCCATAGGTCACAAACACCTGCTAACACTGTTACAAAATGGTATTCAAACCACATCAAATGGAATCTGAAATAAAAAACAACTGGCAGTATCGTTGAAACTTACATAATAAGGTATGTTAACAACGGAACTTACATAATGTGAAACCACCTCTCACGCTAATTGGAGGGCAGCCATACCATGCTGAATTTGAACAGGCAGTCAGGATTTCAAATAATATGCAAAACTCAGCCATATTCCAGCGACATTAAATTGGCATGCAGCTAAATCTGTCACATTAGAAATAATCCTGCAAAATCCCACCATATGACGGCTACCAATTGTATTTTAAGCCCACTGATTCTAGCTAACGGCCATTGCACTAAACAATAACAGCATTTTTAATCATTCCGGCTTATCCCAGCCTATTTACTGCATAATCCAGCCATTTCCGCCACATAGCTCCGGCTAACTCTAGCCATAGTCCTAAAAATGCGGTATATTTCAACCATATAATTCCGGCTAATTCCAGCTAATCCGGCATATTGCAGCCATATATATTCCGGCTATTTCCAGCCAATAAATCCCAAATCCGGCATATTGCAGCCACATAATTCCGGCTAATTCCAGCCAATGCGGTATATTTCAACCATAAAATTCCGGCTAATTCCAGCCAATAAATCCCAAATCCGGCATATTGCAGCCACATAATTCCGGCTAATTCCAGCCAATAAAACCCAAATCCGGCATATTTCAGCCATATAATTCCGGCTAATTCCAGCCATAGTATTGCTAATCCAGCACATTGCAGCCATATAATTCTGGCTATTTCAAGCCAATAAATCCCAAATCCGGCATATTGCAGCCACATAATTCCGGCTAATTCCAGCCACTAAATCCCAAATCCAGCATATTTCAGCCATATAATCCCGGCTTATTCCAGCCATAGTATTACAAATGTGGCATATTGCTGCCCATATAATTCCGGCTATTTCCAGCCAATAAGTCCTATATTCGGCATATTGCAGCCACATAATTCCGACTAATTCCAGCCAATAAATCCCAAATCCGGCATATTTCAGCCATATGATTCCGGCTAATTCCAGCCATAGTATTGCAAATGCGGCATATTGCAGCCCATATAAGTCTGGCTAATTCCAGGCACTAAATCCCAAATCCGGCATATTTCAGCCATATAATTCCGGCTAATTCAAGCCATAATGATTCAATTACTAAAAGGTAATATGTTAATCCTGAAATTGTGTCATTCAATGCTGATAATAATAAGCCAAAACTGAATAAGTGGGCCATTTGCCTTTTAATGGGAGGGGGGGTGGGAAAACTGTTGAGTCACAGATTGTCGTTTTTCGGTCGTCAACCGGAAAGGCAACAGAGGCGTGCTTGTTGCGAAAATTGCAACATCCCGGATAGTGGGTAAACCCGGTTCCAACCGGTACCACTAAACACCGATATTTGTTCAAAATTAAACGGAGCTATTGTTTAACCAATAACTCTTATTAATTTATGAAACAAATGAAATAAACAACTACAACTTTGAAAGTAACATGTTTGTTTTCATTTATTTTCCAAAGATCCGTGGCTATGGCCACAGTCATGGTTTGTATTTTGAAGTGGATAGATCGGTCATCAGGAGTATCTGGTCACATGAATCATCCCAATAGTACATTGGCTTCGACGAGGCTTCAACATGCAAAACACACGGCTGCATATACTATAACTGGACATGCAACCGGGCAAAATTACATGAATTGCTCCACGGCAGTGGATCAATGCAATGGATCAACTCATATAAGCAGCAAAGTTTGCAATTTGAAGCCCAATAGAACCCCTTCGATTACAAGGTGTAAAACTAACCCCATGAACAGTCATGAGATTATCACCACTGTAACAGAGCCATACTGACAAATTCCAATTCCCTTCTACCAGACATCCTGACCGCTTGAATTCCGCCACTAAGAATCAAGGTCACAAAGTGATCGTGATTCGACCCACCAATTCAAAGCGTTTTTTTTTTTTTTTTTTTTTTTTTTTTTTTTTTTCTTTTGCTAAATACCAAACACCTTAGCGTCAGAGGTGAGAAAAGCCTCAATCCCACCTTGGATTGTATTAGTAAATAGAGCTGTACCGACATCAGACAGATGACAGCCATCTGGACCAAAAAGACCGGGAGTGTCAAGCGTAATGTCATGAGTTAAAATGCGGCCCATATCTAAGCTCTGAAGTACCTGATGAGCAATCAAATTAAAACGATGTCTTTTATGATTAATTGCATCCAGATCTGAATTTGGTCTTGAAAACTTCCAGTGAAGTCTAGGTAATATGTCAGACCAAACCAGGATTGTAGAGGGGAAAGTTTCAGATAAGTACTTAAAGTCTCTCTGGATAACCCGTTTAATTTTCTGGTATGAGGTATTCAAGACATTATTGCCACCTAAATGGATCAAAATCATAACAGGGGGTCTGTGAAGAGTGATCCACTGTATATCTTGTCTAAGATGGTCCCAAGACATTCCCCGTCTACCATACCATCTAATAGTAAGATGTAGATGCTCAAGATGCAAATGTGATCTTGCTAGCCGCTTGGCTCGCTCACCAGCCCAATACAGAATTGAATCGCCTAACATCCACACATCTGAAAGTAACATAATATAAATAACATCAAATCCCACCTTGATTCATATTGAAAAGTCAATACTCTATGAATTTGCACATCGAACATAGCTTGAATAAACATTAGATTTCCAGCGCCCCATTCGTTTGATTTGATCTGATGGGACTCCGGACATAGCTAAGCTGGTTGCTCTACCAATGCGAAATGAATGACTTTTATAGCGACTTAATGGAAGTCCTAATCGTGAGATGGATTTTGAAAGCACAGCCCCAAATTGGTATCGAGTGACAGGCTGGCCATTGAGGTGGCAAAATAATATACCAGCACAAGAAGGTCGTAAGTTAATATAATTAAGCATAGACTGTACCGGACAGATATTCTTGTCCCCAATGGAAGGAATATGCAGAAAAACGGGTGTCCCTGACCGATTGGTTTTGGACATTCGCACAGTAACACGTACAGTATTATGAATGAAACAAATATCATTTCGCCTAAGTGCACGATCTGCCTGACGCTGATCAGTATAAACCATTTCGCCAACTCTCAGGAGTCCAAAATACGCCAGTGAAAATATGGCCCTGAACAAAACTACCTCATAATGGCTATAGCAGACGAATTGCAATGCTTGGCAGATCTTTACAAGTATATCTTGTGTTATTGGTGCTCTCACATCCGGTCTAGCCCTTAAATATTTAAAGCCTTCCACAATTTTCTTTATGATAAACGACTGAGTGGGATCTGGAAGCTGGTGTAATTTGTGAACATACGAAAGTGCAGAGAGGTAAGTTGATACTGAAGCCGGAGAATAACCTTGGTGAAAGCAGTAAGATGTAAATGATGCCACCTGAGATTCTGGAACTGGCCAAGAATTTGTGAGCACATACTGCTGTCGAAATGTGTTGAAACTATTAATGGCATTGTTATATACCGCTCTGGTATTGTCAGACAAACTGGCCGACAATAAAGTCCTACACCCTAATCGAATATCTGCCAAAGATGGCTGGGCACCCGCTCGGGTTGCTCGTCTGCGTTTGGGGCAAGCTTCAAGAACTTCTGGACCTGCAAACGTGAAAGAGAATCAGTTAAAAGATTGGTTTTTCCAACAATGTATTTCCCTTTAATTACCATATTATGATGCAAACATTGTAGTGTCAGTGCTCTAAGCAGAACCATAACCTTATCAGACTTCGACGTCATTGTGTTCAAAATATGCACGACAGCTTGATTGTCACAATAAAACAAAATCTTTTTATTCCTCAGTGCTGATCCCCAAACCACTAGACTAGCCAAAACTGGAAACAATTCTAAGACTGTTATGTCATCAGTGAGACCTTTTTCATGCCAAACTACAGGCCATGCACTAAACATCCACTTCGTATTGAAAACAGCTCCAAAACCCAAACCATGTCCAGCTGCACTATCAGTGTAAAGCTGATAGTCCTCACTACTAGCCCAAAACCTGTCATGAAAAACAGATACTCCATTGAAATTAGAAAAGAAAGTCAGCCACATATCGAGGTCTTGTTTTACAGCTGAAGTAACCCGCAGGTGTTGGTAAGGTTTGGAAAGACCACGAGTAGTATTGATCAGTCGTCTTAAGAAGGGCCTCCCTGGGATAATCACCCGTGTAGCAAAATTCAGCAAACCAATAAGCCTTTGCATGTTTTTTAAAGTTGTCTTTTTCGCAGATAAAACCGCCTGAATTTCAAGAATAATTTCTTCAATCTTGGATTTTGGCATACGAACAACCATGGCTATGGAATCTAACTCAAGCCCCAGATAAACAAGGATCGTACAGGGCCAAACAGTTTTCTCTGAAGCAATAGGGATCCCTAATCTACCTGCACACTGAGAAAAGCAATTCATGATCTCAAGACATTCCTGAGTACCGCGTTTACCCGCAAACAGGAAGTCATCCACATAATGCTCAACATTACCTCCCTTGGATTCTTGCCTAACAAGAAATTCCAAGAAGCAAGAAACCTTTTCCCAAGTAGCCGGACTGATTGAACAACCAAATGGCATCGACTTATCAAAATAATATTTACCATCAAATTTAAAACCTAGTTGGTCGAAATCGCTGGGTGAAACAGGTAGCAAGCGGAAAGCACTTTTTATGTCAAACTGTTGAGTCACAGATTGTCGTTTTTCGGTCGTCAACCGGAAAGGCAACAGAGGCGTGCTTGTTGCGAAAATTGCAACATCCCGGATAGTGGGTAAACCCGGTTCCAACCGGTACCACTAAACACCGATATTTGTTCAAAATTAAACGGAGCTATTGTTTAACCAATAACTCTTATTATTTTAGAGGGTAACACATTAGCAATAGCTAATCTTCCATGAGGCCCCTACTACCTAGTAAACTAACAATCAATGGCAACAAAAATTTTACAAAGATAACAGGCCAACCAGCAACTGGAAAATTAGCTGTCAGCCCAGCAGTAAATGGGTACAGTGGACCCTCTTTACAACTACGGCATTTGTTCCCAAAAATTTTGACGTAAAACTGAATTTGCTGTTGTAAAGAATGCATATTTAGAACATTGTAGCCATTCCATGCAAATCGAAATGACGTTATAAAGAATTTTGCTGCTGTAATGAGTGCCGTTGTAAAGAGGGTTGACTGTATGTGTTTTGATTCAGGGAGACTTAAAGGCAACTGTGCCCAAGATATATTGGGTCTCAACACCCACTGCCCCTACAGCCACATGGCTACAGGAAACCCATGAAATTACATTGTCACTTGCTTCTTTGAAAGTCTTTGATCTGCTGTTTGCTTCCTTTTGGATATAACAAAAAATACCTCAGGGTAAGAGAGCCTCAGTTCTATCCCACAGACAGCTGGTGGATTTATTAGGCAAACAAATTGAAGACTTTTACATATGTGTTCTCTATATTCAAACAGAACCCTAAGAAAGGGAAGCACTGTTTTGAAATCAAGATGGCTGACAAAACCTACGCACTCTCAGCAGAAACTGAAGCAGAAATGGAAGATTGGATTAAAGTCCTGGACAAAGTTAGAACAGCAGCAGAGACACTATCACAGATATCTCTAGATCGGCAAAGAGGTAAGAATGTGGATTGATTGCTGCAGTAAGTCACAATTTAGCTCAAATGAATTGAAAATTAAGATGACTGGGTACACTTCCATATTTTACACACAACTTATTTGGCTTCCTGCTTGTTTCCTTGGACAATGAAGTCTTTAAAAAATGGGGTGTGCTCTTTAAGAGTTGACCCCTATTGAGGTAGGAAGCAAAACTGAAAATGACAGAATTGTTATCCGTGAAAGTGTATCCATTCATCTGAAAAAAAACCCCGACCTATTATACAATTGTTTGATGTGTCCCAAAAATAGAATTAAACTATTTATATTTAAACATCCAATGTTCTGTTGTGGTCACATGGTTTTTGAGTAATTTAAATTTTGTGATAAAAGTCCTGAACAAAGTTCGAACAATGACAGAGACATTGTCGCAATTTTCTCTACATAGATGTGGGTTGGGGTAGTTGGTGCCTTGAGTCACAAGTTTACTCAAATGGATTAAAAGTTCAAAAATTGGCCAGTCCATCTTTGAAGCAGTTGAAGTGCAGCGTTGGAAGTTGTGGTCCCATGGAGTTTGAATGATTGTACAATGGAAATATATTTTGCTAAAGTATATATCTTACTAATTTGGCTATAAGATGGGTGTTCAGTATTCTCCCCAAAAATTTTGGAAGGCATGTCGCTTCTAGCACAAAAATCTAATTTTGACTTATTAATTAATTTTCAAAATCCTTAATATAGCATTGTTTTGTCAAAATTAGCCTAAATTTACATTATAAATAATTTCTTGATGATCCTTAATGCGTTTAAAACAATTTTACTGGCTAAGAAATGAAAATAATAGCACTATAATAAATTTTTATTGGCAATTAAGGCATGTTGAAAAGGTAATTTCTAGAGGAAGGCATGTTGCAAGTGACATGCCTTAATGGTCTGGGGAGATCCCTGGGTGTTTTTCCTTCCAAAATTACCGGGAATATATCAGTCAGTCCTGTGTAATTCAGCTATAAACTGGGGTTTCCTCTTCCAAAAAGTCTCAAAGATCTAGATCCATCCTACAAGATGGATTTAGATCTTTGAGACTGTTTGGAAGAGAGAAAAAACTGTTTTATATCCATATAGATATGGTATGCATTTCTGCAAAACTTCATCAAAATATTTATTTTTCACAGTTTATTCATTACATACCCTAATACTATACATACATATATAAACTGTGAAAAATAAACTTCTAAAAAAGAGTGTGCATTGGTTTAAATGATATTTTATTACCATAAATTGCATATACTACAATACAATTTCAAAAGGAACAGAATTTGACAGTAAGCAAAATGCTTATATATAAAGTCATTTCCTGATTGTGCATTAACTCTTTAAGCCCCAGTGACGAAATTAGCAAAATTTGCAAACAGCGTAGATCCTGATGAGGCGGCTCATAATGAGCCGTTTCATCTAGATCTACACTGTTTGTCCTTTAGTCTTTAAATTCTCAATATGAAATGTCTTGGACAAGGCATTTTTTTTAATTTTTGCAGACGTAAATTTTGTTGTATGCTTTTTGGTGCTTAAAGAGTTAATAAGAGTCATCAGAATGATCATTCACAAAACCTTGTACATGTGTATTTCCAAGATGCAAGCTGATCATCATTATATCTGAAATACCGTATACATAGTAATTTTCGGGGTGTTCCATTTTTCGCGGTATTTCACCGTCACTTAGAAACCGCCAATGTTAAAATCGTGAATAATTTTCTGTTACTTGCAAAGTGTCTCCTGTAGACACAGTGTTCATATATTTTGTATGTGTTTGCTTCGGTAGATGCTGGTACTTTTCACTTGAGCCAGTTCTTTCAATAACCTGTGGCGGCCCTGCCGCAGGTTAATGAAAGAACTTACTCAAGTGAAAAAGAAATTATAGGTTTGCTTTTCGAGCATGTTGCTCACCGCCAAAATTAAAAATCATGAAAATTAATATTTATGTTTTTGACCCTTAACCGCGAAAATTTGAACCCGCAAAAATTACTGCGTATACAGTATCTCAATTTCAACTAGAGGTTAAATACTGCAAGCAATGCATCTTGTAACAATTCATAATTATGAACTTTTTGTTAAAATTCCTTGTTTTTACAACATTTGATTTTTTTTTCAGATGATGCATTTTCTAATAAAGAAGATGACGTGAGTTTGGAAAACTTTGCTCACCCAGATGTCATGAAAGTAAGTCTAATTTTAACCCAGTCTTTGGCTAGCTGAATCGAGACTTTTGACAAGTTTTCTGGTCTAGCTCTGTTTTGTTACAATGAACAAAACCTCAAACAAATGCAAGTGCGTTTTCGTGATGTAAAATATGCTGAGACAAATTTGAAAGGCAGTGCAATAAGCACATTAGAAGTTCTTTAATAGGTCAGTTGACTTATCCATATGAAAATTTTAATCACACCTACCTTAAAACACCTTAGCCTGATTATATACCTAGTAAGTCATGTGCAAAATGTTTACCTAAGGTTGTACCTTTCTGTTTTACCATTCTACCCATTTTGATTGGTACATAAGATTTATGTCAATCAATCTTTGGATAGGTTAGCTAATAAGCTGTAAGTGAATCTGTTTATTTTCAGTTTTCCAAGGAGTCAGATACGATGATGAACAGAGCAAGACAGGATGGAAGACAGAATTTATTTAGTGTTTATTCCAATGTTTCTGTAAGTCCAAAGCTACAGATCATACTTATAGTAGAAGTTTCGAAACATAATTGATTCGTTCATAAAACCATTTTTTCCCCTGCAAAAACAATCTGAAAGATCTACACTCTTCCAACACGATAGTTTCAGATTTTTGGGACTGTTTTTGAAGAGAAAAATCAACATCTTATAGTGGAATTAATACAACATTCGCATATTTGGGGTCAGTTTGGTCTGGAAAAATGCCTCCATCTTATAGTCAAATAAATACTTTCGTATGAAAAGATACACTGTAGAATTTGTCACAATATATGTTTCTACTCAGAAATAAGACCAGTTAATGTCATTGCCAGCAGATAATGTCTTTTTCCTTGAGCTTAAAAATCAAAATTCTAATGCACTAACAAATATAACGCGACATCTGATTGGATATAGTCAGAAATTTGCGACAGTATATTCTGCGATATACTGTTGCAAACCCGACGTCATTAAGAAATGTCGCTTCTCATTGGTTGACGTATGGTTTTACGCAGCTGAAAGCGCTTGCTATGGGTGCAAAGAAGTACACTTTGAAAGGTGAAAATGTGAAAAAGTGCATTAGAATGGGAATAACTATATTGAAAATTGTCATTTGGGGAGGTAAATCGTCGGTTTTATGGTCGCAAATTCCGTTTTACGGCTCCGCTGGCACGTTGCCGTAAAACGAAATTTCCAACCATAAAACCGACGATTTACCTCCCCAAATGACAATTTTAAATACAGTTATCCCCTAATTAACACATTTATGTCTTGTGTTCCATAAAAGGGACATTGGCAAACGGTGCAGGCCCAGATCATATGCCACATTATTAGTATGTCTACACTATTAGTATAAGACAAATGGTATTTCTCCTTACAATAAAACAAAAACAATAAAAATTATCTTAACCTTACACCCCTTAGTTGATAAATGGACTTATTCAGTTTAAAAGGACAGAAGGGTCCATCAGGCATAAATGGGTTACAAAATCATAACATAAATTGCAATATCAATAGTGTTGGTAAAATGTCTGAAATTTAAAATTAATATGACTCAAAATGGAGATTCAAGAATATTTTGTTTCGATCTTGATAATTCAAGATGAGCAAAAATAAGGAGATGATATTTATAAGCTATTTAGCTTGTTATAGAATTCTTTCATATTATTGCTGTATGAATTGATTGTGTATGTTTATATGATGGACAAAATACTGTTTAAATTAAAAATAATTTCTCATTAATTTACGTTTCATTTCAGAGATATGTGTATGAAGAAGAAGATGATACGGTGGGTCCTGAGATAGATGTTTTCCCCAAGCAGTTTGGTGAGAGGTTTATGATACGACTGCTGGAGTTTAAACTCAAGCTACAAGTCAACCTCGGAGATGAAGGGCTGGCCCATAAATATTGCAATGTAAGTATAGCTTGACTCTGCTCACATACATTAAATTTTCGCATTGTCTGACCCAGTCTTCATGAAACCTCTCTATGTCTCGCAAAAATTCATTTGGTCTCGAAAAAATATTCATCATTTTCAAGTACATTTTAATCTTATTACCAGACTTGGTTTTGTAAATTCTCACTGACTTTCGTGAACTCTGCTGACCATGACTGCAATGTCTGATAACAGATCCATTCCTTCCACCTCCTAGCACCATGTCTGATATTGGATACCTAGTAAAACAATTCCTTTTAAGGGTGTAGGGCACACCTTCATGTTTTTCACCATTTTTACACAGAGGAACAATTTTGATGATTTTCTGTTTGCTTCTCTAGAAGATGAAGCCCTTCCAAAATTGAGTCTAGTCTTAAAGGAAAGAATTTGCTCCTGGGGAGCAAATTCTTTCATTTAAGAGTTGACCCCCATTGAGAAGGGAGGCAAAACTGAAACTGGCAGAGTTGCTTCCCCTGAAGATGTAAGCAAAATCCAGGTAGTAGTTTTAGGACTGCTACATTATACATGTATGGTTTGCATAATGATTCTCTTATTATTTCTTGCCTGAACATTGCAATCAGTGCTGCAAATAGTAAGAAATTGTTAGAGGACATTGTACTTTACAAGGTAATACAAGGTACAAGAATCTGTAATAATTTCAGATATATATAACAATAGACATCAGCTCATGAGCTATTTTCTGACAAACCTATTTACTTGCAGCTATGTCTCTGAGCCTGCTTCTTCAATATAAAAGAGTATCAAATAGATAATGTGACAGTCTAAAAAGATGGATTTCCACATCCTTGGACTGTCAAACAATTTTTTTTACCGTTACATTACATTCCATTTCTCCAGTACCACAGAGTGTCAAAGAAATAGTGTTGCAGTCAAAGGATGTTGATTTCTTCATCCACAGACTGTGACACTATTTTTTGACTGTTACATGCTGTGTTTTTCAGCCTGAACCATTCTACTTGACCTTTGCCCTGTATGATGCAAAAGAAGGCAGGAAATTGTCAGAGGATTTCCACATGGACCTAAATGAACCGGAAATAGAGAATATGATCCCTGCTGACCTACAAGGGGCCATAGATAGGTTAAACACTGTGGAGGGGAAAGACACAACACCAGAACTGAATGGGCTGGATGAAAAATGGTTATTGTCAAAAAATAGAAATGTAAGTTATCTAGACCCTGTTGCACTCAAAAGAGCCAAGTCTACGGAGTTTTGGCTGTTCTGAGTGCAATAGAATTAATAACACTTTTTCATTGGAGGTTAATAAGGGGCTGCCATAAAATTCTGTATCATCTTTCTGAAACTGTTTTCTTAGCAGCCTTCTGTTGTTAATTTGGGACAACCAATGGTTAGAGCTTACACTGAGCTAGTGAATGCTTATGACAACACTCAGTCTGACATGAATATTTCAGTTAAATAACAAGTATAAATTACAGACAGAGAGGCAAGTATTAATTACCAAAGAGAGAGAGAGAGAGAGAGAGAGGGGGGAAGTACAACTTACATAGAGAGAGAGGCAAGTTTTTTAAATTACAGAAAGAGGCAAGTTTTTTAAATTACAGAGAAAGAGAGAGAGAGATACAGAGAGAGAGTTTACATTAAAAGAGAGGGAGAGAGCTTACATTAAAAATCATTTTCGTAGACACAACAGGGCATGAATATAGTACAAAGCCTGGTAGATATTTTCCAGTATATCAATACACAAAAAAGAAAAAAAGAGAAAATAATATGATATATTACATCATACTGGAGATTGATTCAGTAAAAATTAATGTGATATTGAGTAAATTTTATGTTAATATCTTTCAGGGTATATTTTCTGTGATACGAAGACATTCAGAGATTTATCTGTTTGTGAAGATAGAGAAAGTCCTTCAGGGGCCTATATCTCAGGCAGTAGAACACTACTTAAAGGGTCCAGACCCTAAAGGGGCCAGTAAAGTTTATAGACAGATGAAACAGTTTTGTGCTAATATAGGTCATCACAGAATGCCTTTTGCCTGGTCGGCAAGGTAGGTCACCAGAATTTTTCTAAGTATAGAGACAGAGAAGTCCAGACTCAGATCAGACTTGAAATTTCTAATATTGAGACTGCTGAGCATCCGAGCATATGGTCAGCCTGTGACATTTTCTCCTTCTTTATTAGATTTCTCCCCAAATCTGATGTTAGTGGCTGTAGTCGTGAACCCACAATGGCCGCCAAGTGATACAGCGAAGGAAAAAGTCATGGCCGTAATGGGACTCAAACCTAAGGCCTCATGCTAACCCTGAGACAGCTGAGCTACCAAGCCCTTTGACATCAATAAAATTGAATGCATATTAGAATTTACTCATAAAACATTTTTAATAAAGGAATAAGGAAAAGTATCCAAGAAGTACCCAAAAGTGCTTAAGTATTGGGACACCTAAAACCATTAATTTTTCCATTTGTTGCAAGTGGAAAATTAATGTTTTAGGTGTCCAAGTATATTGGGACACCTAAAAACATTAATTTTTCTTTTGTCCCAAATGGAAAATGAATGTTTTAGGTGTCCTTGTATTTAAGCACATTAAGGCACCACTTTTTATTGCAGGCCTCTAGCAACAAGTAGTCATGGACCATGTGATCTTCAGTTGTATAAACAGGAGAGCTCAAAAATGTCTGAGGATGAAATTATCAAACACCTTCAAGATCTCAGAAGGTAAGGAGTTCTTTAAAAGTAGCTGATACCTTCATCATCTAGATACATATATGTATCACATATACAGTAGAACCTGTGCTTACGGTCACCTCCGAATAACAGTCTCCTGTAAACAACGGTCGGCTCGGATTCCTCCTGTCGAATTTCCTGGTTAAATTACCTGGGAATAGCGGTCCACTGCAAACTACGGTCAACGGTCATCCAAATCTATCCCGAGGCGCGCTAATTTCTCCAAATAACGGTCAGTTCTTGTGTCAGAACACAGTGTCACTTTCAGACACACGTGTTTGTGTATTGCCTAATCTATATTTAGCACTAGACTGGTTATTGATTTTCGGGTGCAGTATAATTTATGTAACAAAGTGTATTCTACGCAATTTAATAGCGCATAATGCATTTGATTCTTTAAGTGTTAATTTCTGTAAAGTAATTAAGGTCAGTTTTATTCGGCTAATCATGTCTTATACAGTATGCTCAGTCAGCCGATAATTAATCATCTGTAACTGATTTAATCAGTCAATCTAACGTATTGCCGAAAGGTCATGTGCGTTAACCGTGAAAGCAAAAGTCTTTTTACTGATACGTGTGTGTATTTTGAAAAAAAATTATTACAGAATTTAAACCTATGGCAACAATAATATTTCAGAAATTTATTTTCTGGAGTATTTTTTTTTAATGGTATATATGCACTTTGAATATCGATTTCGTGCACGTGCAAAAAATGCGAGAAATATTAACGCTTGCCTGCAAACTAAAGCGTGTGAAAAAAAATCTCCAACCAAGTTGTCAGTCAGTCAAAATTGTGAAATTATTGAATCTTTGAACAGGGCCACCTGGAAACAACGCCAATTTTGCTTTTTCCCATGGCTGGCCTTTGTTTACAGGTTCGACTGTACATATATGATCTGTATTATTGGAAAATTGCTAATGGCATGACAGTGTGGTTATCCATGCTTTCCATACAAATTTATTTTCAGTGTTTGTAAGTTTCCATTGCAATATGTGTTTTAAGGATGTCCGCTGGTGAAAATCATTTATTCAAACTTTTTTTACTTTTGTGTTATTTCAATTCTTCCATCAATATGTAGTCCAAAAATGCAAAATAAAGTATACGTTAGTGTGGATTTTTTTGCAGCACATGCCATGGAAGCTTGTGAGGGTACCCGGCCATTATGAAATTTTTGAGCATAGTATAGAAATATTTAACCATGTGTTTAAATCTTTTAAGAAGAGGAATCAGTTGATTGAATGAATAATTACATGCGTTTCCTCTGACGACCACACAATGTTACATTGATTTCAAGCATAATTTGTGCACAGTCTTTTGTTAATCTCCAAAAATTTAAAGGAAGTGTTACCCCACCCCTTGACTTTGGCCTTTTTTTGAAGCCATAAAAATGAGCCCAGGCCACTTTCAAAAAAATAGCTACAGAGGGTATCAGCAAAATGTTTCTGTTTATAATATTATATTGCAAGGCTCTTGTCTAAAGATAATTAAGCAAAAAATAATGTCCTGAAACGCTCTGTTATTAAATAGCACTTGAGATATATTGGTATTATGATATCTTCTCTTCTAATTGAATTTAAAATTAATTGTGGAGAAAAAGACAAAATATTGAATAAATAAAGATATTTCGTTTAAACTTTGACTATACCTGAAACAAAGTTTATTATTAAACAAGTTATTGAAGATTTTATATTAAAAACTGTAAATGCCTTAGCAAAAAATGACAAAATTTATCCCTACCCCCATAACAATGTAAAATTTTAAATATTTTGTAATGCTGCACCAAAGTGATAAAAAATAACAGAAGCAGATTCTAACTTTTTCTTATACTCTGATAGTTTATCGTTCAGACAATTATCTTCAGGAAAATTAGTAGAAAAATATAGGTTAGTGAGCAAATAAGAAAGAAAACTTGAAAATTTTAAGCCTACCCCCTTTTGTTTTTGGCTATGTGTAAATTAATGGAGAACTCACGGCTGCATCTGAGTTATCTGTCTAGACCGATGAAAGAATTTTAATGTAAAACTGAAAACAGCCATGTTACTCTAAAATTATATAGCCTTTCCATAACCAAAGAGAACTTCATAAACAACTAATTGGATCTTAGGCTAATCGACGCATATTCTAAGCCACCCCATGTAGAAAGAATGGCTGCCTGTGTTGGTAAACTATAATATGTTTCTTTTATGTTTATGATAAAATCATTTCAAAAGTCTATTTTCTTGACTAGATATCAACATATTCTTAACATGCATACAGAAAAATATGACAAAAATAAGCTGTTATATGGAAAAGCAGTTTTAGTATTGTAATTACCCCACCCACTTCGGGACCCACTGCAAGACTTCAACTGATCTGATTTTAACATGACACACAGTCAACGTAAATTTCTTGCTCAAATGCATAAATGGTCTTGAATGCATGCTCATTTGTATGATCTGACTCAACATTTTTTTAATTTGAATTTAAACTTTTTAGCTCACCTGAGCCGAAGGCTCAGAGGTGAGCTTATAGGATGGGAGTCGAGCCGTCGTCCGTCCGTGCGTGGGTGGGTGGGTGCGTGGGTGCGTGCGTGCGTGCGTCAACACTTTCAAACATAAATATCTCAGAAACCAGTGGGCCGATCGCAATCAAATTTTATCTGAAGCATCATTGGGGTGGGGGAAAGGCTGCATTAGGTTTTGGTGCTGATCAGCTCAGAACTCTGGTTTCCATGGCAACAGATAGCCCCCATAGGGTTATAATGGGGAAAACGGCGTCATCACGTTTTCTCGACTGTTTTTGATTAGATCCTTATCATACTTGCAGGTAATGATGACATACACAAGAGCTTGGATGAGTTCGAAATTTGGCCGGATTCGAGCACAGACTACGGAGTTAGCTGCCCTTGAGCGTTTGAAAAAAATCCCATAGGGTTATAATGGGGAAAATGGCGTCATCACGTTTTCTCAAGTGTTTTTGCTTAGATCCTTATCATACTTGCAGGTAATGATGACATACATAAGAGCTTGGATGAGTTCGAAATTTGGCCGGATTCGAGCACAGACTACGGAGTTAGCTGCCCTTGAGCGTTTGAAAAAATCCCATAGTGTTATAATGGAGAAAACAACCGTATCACATATTTTTAGAATTTGAACTTTGTCATCGCTCTATTGCCTACATTTCTCAACGGATTTTAAAATAACTTCACACAAATGTAGGGCATGACAATATCTCGAGCAAGTTCGACTTTCCGCATGCTGCACCCAAGGTCAAGGTCACTGTGGCTATTTTTAGAAAAACTTTGTCAGCCCTCTAGCACCTACATTTCTCAGCAGATTTTAAAATAACTTCACACAAATGTAGGGCATGACAATATCTCGAGCAAGTTCGACTTTCAGGATGCTGCGCCCAAGGTCAAGGTCACTGTGGCTATTTTTAGAAAAACTTTGTCAGCGCTCTAGCACCTACATTTCTCAGCAGATTTTAAAATAACTTCACACAAATGTAGGGCATGACAATATCTCGAGCAAGTTCGACTTTCAGAATGCTGCGCCCAAGGTCAAGGTCACTGTGGCTATTTTAAGAAAAACTTTGTCAGTGCTCTAGCACCTACATTTCTCAATGGATTTTAAAATAAATTCACACAAATGTAGGGCATGACAATATCTCGAGCAAGTTCGACTTTCAGGGTGCTGTGCCCAAGGTCAAGGTCACTGTGGCTATTTTAAGAAAAATTTGTCATCGCCCTAGCACCTTCATTTCTCCATGGATTTTGAAATAACTTGACACAAATGTAGGGTATGACAATATCTCAAGCAAGTTTGACTTCCAGGGCACTGCGCCCAAGGTCAAGGTCACTGTGGCTATTTTTAGAAAAACTTTGTCATCACTCTAGCACCTACATTTCTCAATAGATTTTAAAATAAATTCACACAAATGTAGGGCATGACAATATCTCGAGCAAGTTCGACTTTCAGGGTGCTGTGCCCAAGGTCAAGGTCACTGTGGCTATTTTTAGAAAAACTTTGTCATCGCTCTAGCACCTTCATTTCTCCATGGATTTTGAAATAACTTGACACAAATGTAGGGTATGACAAAATCTCAAGCAAGTTTGACTTTCAGGATTCTGTGCCCAAGGTCAAGGTCACTGTGGCTATTTTTAGAAAAACTTTGTCATCGCTCTAGCACCTACATTTCTCAACGGATTCTAAAATAATTTCACACAAATGTAGGGCATGACAATATCTCGAGCAAGTTTGACTTTCAGGATGCTGCAATCAAGGTTTTTGATTAGATTCTTATCATACTTGCAGGTAATGATGACATACATAAGAGCTTGGATGAGTTCGAAATTTGGCCGGATTCGAGCACAGACTACGGAGTTAGCTGCCCTTGAGCGTTTGAAAAAATCCCATAGTCTTATAATGGAGAAAACAAGACCATCACATTTTCATTTTTCATCGGATCCTCTTCATACTTGCAGGTAATGAGGATATGCTTAAAAGCTTGGATTAGTTAGCATTTCGGTTAGATCTCACTACTGACTATGGAGTACCTGCCCTGAGCATCCAAAAAATCAATGTCGCCACTTTTTCTTGGTTTCTACTGATCCGATCCTTTTCAAACTTGCAGGTAATGAGGAAATGCATAATATCTTAAACAAGTTCAAATTTTGGCCAGATCAGGCCAACCACTACGAAGTTAGCTGCCCTTGACAGCTCTGTCTATTGTGCTCTTGATCGGATACTTTTTAAACTTGCATATATTAAATGAGGGCATACATAATGTTTTGGATGAGTTTAATTTTCAGCCTGATTGTACCACTGACTGTGGAGTTAGCTGCCCTTGAGCATCTTAAATATCCCTATAGGTTTACAGTGTCTCTCAGGTGAGCAATTGTTGCCCTTTGGGCTACTTGTTTAAAATTTACGTGGGGGGGGGGGGGGGGGGGGGTGGAGGGGGGGCACATTTAGGGGGGGTCGGAATTTTTTTTTGTGGTGTACTGGGGGGGGGGGGGAGGTCGGAAATAAAAAAAAGCCTCGGAGAAGGACATTTATTAGTTTATTAGGCATATTAGGGGGGGGGGGTCAGAATTCATTTTTAAAAATGTCTCAGCTTCTGGGGGGCTTGCCCCCCAGACCCCCCATTACTCCTAAAATTTCAAACTCGTTTCTTTCGAACTCAAAACTTTAAGACATTTATAGAAATGACACACAAAACTTGGGCAGCTTCATATCCAAACGAAGATCTTTTTATTGATTTGCTAGAAGAACAGAATGAAAGTGTCTATATTAATTTACCTGTTAGAACAAGAAAATTTTCTTTGTGTTTCATACAGGTTTGGATTGAGGTCAGCCTTA